>OZ020190.1:93764787-94364787 GCA_963971165.1 Philopedon plagiatum | reverse complement strand
CATCCGTTTTTGTCCAACCCATATAATAAATTATTCTTTATCCTATTCGCACCATGTACCTCGTGTGTGTTGGAATATGGGCGAGAATATAAGGCGGGGACCGGAGTGGTACTACTACTGCATAGAGTCGTCCTACAACATTGCTTGACGACGAAGTGCCACTGGAATTTTTACGTTAATATTCTATCCTGCTGTGCCTCCATTTACCCATAAAGGTAAGTCTAATAATGTAGTATAGTAATGGTAATGGTAAAGGTAAGTCTAATAATGTAGTATAGTAATGGATTTATTTGCACTTATTCTGGGAACGGGAAACCCTCAATATTACAATGACATTGGTCACTTGATGTTGCTAACGTCCCTTAATATACAGTCCACTTACTTTATTTTTTTTGGTAATTACATCATTTCGTGCTCCTTCGACCGAACGTTACATTTTTTGTATCCCTTGTCATTTATAGTGTTTTCTTACATTTTTGTGGCAGTTGTCATTTTCATTTATAGTGTTTTCGGTCTCAGAATTGAAAAATACATATTTTTAAATGCAAACTCCTTTACTTTTGGTAAACATTTTCGTACTTTTTTAACCATATTCCTCCAATTATTGGAAATTACAATAAAACTTTTGTAATTGTAATTTTGTAAAACTTTGCTAAGTCGAGAATGTTTTTAAATTTTTCATGCAATTAAGTTTTGAGAAATTTTAGTACATTAAATACTTCCTCCTTTCACAAAAGAAATATTACATTTCTTATTCTGTTGTTTAATAATTTTATTATAAACAATACCAAATTTTTGATGCCTTGGAGCGGCCCCAAGCGACCGATGCGATAAAACTGGATTTCAAGATCTTTTCCCTGTATTGTATCGTACAGATAAGCAACTTTGGCATGTATCATGCTGGTTTAAGAATTAACTTTATTTTCATATAGAAAATCATTTTATATATAAAAAAATATTTTAGAAACTTTGTAGAAATGATTTCGACATTTCTCTACCTTGTTGCAACAGTAATTGCGTTGTATTTGTGCAAATATTTTTTACGCTCATTATTGCTATTTAGTAATTATTAAAAAAATATCTCGCCCAAAAGCACTTAGGCAAGGCGCCTTTAATCAATTAATCCCAATATGCGATGCTGCGTCGGCAGCAGTAAAAGACACTACAAACTATTCTAAATTTAAAGTAGCTGTCCACAGTTTGTAAAAAATAATTAAAAGTTTTGAAAAGCATCATAGTATTTAGCAACTTTAATTTGCAATGACCATAAAAAAAACTTGAAACTGAAGAGGCTGTTTCTGCAGGTTTCTTCAAAAGAATTCAATATGTAGAAACAATCCATTATGATCTTTTTGAACAGCCGAGCCGTTTGAGGATAATACTAATTTGTTAAATAGTGCAATTTACTGGGTTTTTCATTATATTTTGACACCCACCCACAGCCTTAACTATAGGAAACAGAAGACAACTTTAAATACAAAAGTTGTATAATTTAGTATTCTCTACCTATCGTTAAGATATTTTAAAATTTGATATTCCCAAATGATAATACACGAAAAACAACTTTTGTATATAAAGTTTTCTTCTGATCTTACTGCTTATAATGCATTTTAATCCGTATCAAAATTGCTATTGCCTATTGAAAATGCATTTGCTTTGCGTAATTTGGTCGAAACTTTTACAAAAAATGTATCTGCCCTTTAGGCTTTAGGACTTAACACTGAGGATTGGTATTTTGTTTTGTGTGGCATTTTGTTGAATCACTGAGATCCTGTAACCCGTAAAGCTTATAAGCAAGCCCATGCTGCAAATCAAATTCCTCTTTATGAAGATATTTTATAAATGCCTTTTTGTTTCCAAATAAGACACCTTGTCAGATATTAGATATAGTTAACAAACAAAAAGCTTGTGTTAATTGCCTAGACTTTTTGCACACAGTAACAAACTGTAAGTCTGAGGGTTATAAAAAAATGCATCACTCTCTATTCCACTTCCTTTCAGAATCAATTTTCTTTTATATGAAAATTCAAGTCATGCTGACATAGAACCAAATGCTCAAAGCTCTGTTCTAATCTATTCTATTCTAATATAAACGCGCATACCATGCCAGATAAGGTTAGTGGTATGACTCTTAATGATCATGAAGTACTGCTTTATACGTTTCTTATTAAGATTAATGCTAGTTTTAGCAATTTTCACACGTTTAGAGCAATTTTAGATAGCCGAGCTCAATCGTCCTATATTACAAAGGCTTGCGTGAATAAACTTTGTTTACCCAAATTTAATAACCACTATCACAATAACCTCTTTTCTGACAGGTCAACACGTCGCGAAGACTGAACCGAACATCAATAACGAAACCAGTTTGGATCCGTTATATATTCTCTTTACTAGTCCTGGAGATTGTGAAACATTCTAGAAGGATATAAGGCGCATTAAAATAAGAAAATAGAAGAATGTTCTACCACTGCAGAAATAATGCATGCATGCAGAAAATAATAGAATTGAATATTTTGCAAATATCCAGACCTTAGCCCATAGGCGTAATATGTAAAAATTAACCAGGGTATTTACTTAGAAACTAATAGAAATAAATCTGAAATCTCAAAATACACAAACTAAAGCTAAAAAGTCTATATAAATCTTCTGCGAAGTCCATAACAATATTCTAGTATGTATATTGTATACTGTAATTCAATCGATCTTGGTTGAATATTTTACTGACCCATTTTATCTACAATATGTATTGTGGCTAATGAGGGATTAAATATAATAAATTTGTATATTTCAAGCAAACTAAAAAGTTCCTTAGTAACTTACCTTTATTACTCCTTCATTGTCGGTTCTAAAATTGAAATCTCCAAATACAAAACACGGTACGTTGTCATAACAATCATTATGAAATCTATATAAGGTGTGTTCCAAAGCTCGTTGGCGATTCCGGCAGTACACTGAAGGAGTAGTTGACATTGCCACTAGGTTTGAAGCGTCATGAAATAGATGTATATTGACCAGATCAAAAACTGTTCCACAAAGAGACCACCGTGTCCGCATAAATCCCTTTCTTGACCATTTACACTGAAATTAATTCCAGATGACATAGGAAACACATTGTAAAAACATCTAACTTTTTATTTAAAACCAACAACATATAGAAATATGTAAGTGTTGTTTTTACTATATTCTTGTTTGATAGTTCACTATATTACGCTAATTATAAAAATTGCAACACCTAGAAATCATTATCAATCTGAACCAAAATTGGTATGTATGTTTGTGTCTAGCAATAGATTTAAAGGAAGCCGGGCAAAACTGTACATTTTTTGATAAATTTATTTTTAATTATTTCGGTTGTTTGGCGTATTAGCATGATTTTAACTTAATATCACGGACTGGAAAACAGTTTGTTTCGGTACTGTGTCCTGTTGCGCACGTTAACATGCCACCAGTAAGAAGACGAGCCGAACTCCGACAGATAACACAATTTGAACAAGATCGTATTAGGGGGCTAAGCTGGCCTTTCATTCCGGGAAATAAGGCATTGAGAGGTGACATCAGTGATTGTGTCCAAACAGTAGGCCTATTTGTTTGATGATTGGTTCTGGTTGACGCTCGTTCGTTAGAAGTTTTGACAGTGGTTCTAGTGTATTACATCATTCTGGGTAACCAGAACATTTATTTTTATTTATTTACGGACAAAGTCAGTTAGAAATGTCAATAGAATGGTTTGGTATTCTTTTAAAGTTTTGTTTTTTAATAAGTATTTTTTTGGAGTTAGTTTGATACAGCAACTTTCTAGGTTATTTTGTATTAAGACTAAAACTGTGTCACGCCGACCAAACTATATTTACTGATTTTTTTTGTAGTTTTGCGTTGCTTCGGCAGTATTTAAGTGCTATTATCTTTTATAAAAAAACTTTAGTGACAGTTAAAAACTACTGTATTTAAGTGTCACAATTAAAGTTAAGACCACCAGCATTTTCGAAGCCTTCTTTGAGTAAAATGAGTGGTAAAATGATCTTTACCTTCATAAATATGATACTGCTTTTAGTAACATATATGTACCTACCTATATTTCTTGTTTTAGGTGTACAACAAAAAGTTATGTTACGGTACAATACATAGAGGGATTTGACCCCCATGTATTAAGTATTACGGAGTTTAATACATCATTAGATAAGTTTCCTAGGATTTCTGAAAATGTCATCATGTACTATGGGAGTGATTTTTTTTTCAGGTTAGACACTCTCAAATCCGTTCTCAATCCGAGTTTCCGAGCCCTCGCTAAAGACTTTGGTCATATTGTCAAAAAATGTGGCAATATGGCAATATCTGCTTGCTACTGTAATATTGTGAACTTATGTGCAGTGTGCATATGTAACTACAACATGCCACAATGGAAACTGTAGCAGATGAGGAAACATCATTTACCGATGGTCTATTGGATATGCCTCAGCAAAAAAAGCCATCTTCATAAAAAGTTAGCAAAGATTAATAATATATAGTTACTCGTATATTTTATTATAATTATATGTAATGAAAGGATATTTAGTTAGATAAAACTTTTACCAGGTTCACAATCATTTATAAGATTTAAATAAATATGTTTAATTAATAAACATGTAATTAATTATATCGTCTATTATTATAACAGTCAATTAATTAAAACTTGCACACCAGACTTTTTTGTTGGGATGCAATTCTGCCACTCATCGATTACTTGTTTCTATTCATGCCGACACCACCACCGCATCTCTGACCGACTTATTTCGTCCAGAAACATAGCACGAAGGCATCCCCCCTAAAAAAAGAGTAAACAGAATAAAGAATAAATTTGTTTTTGAAGTATCTCAAAAGGTGGGTTTACACAGTGGCAATATGCGGCACAGAACAATATTATATTGTCTTGTGCTTTATGAGCAGCTCTTCAAACAACTTTGAAGCACAGCTTTCTATTTACCAAGGTAATCGGGCCGTTCTTGGGATTTAGAAATATTCGTGCAAAAAAGGAAACTACCGCCCCCCTTATAAATTAAATTTTAAAATTAATTTAGTAATATTATTTCTTAAGAAGCGTTATGTCATAGATCGACACATTATCTTTTTATGATATTTGATGGTGGAACTATTATGATACAATGAATGAGGACGTCTTTATAAAGTAAAACTGTATACTATACTAGCTTTCGCCCGCGACTTCGTCCGCGTGGTATAGGTGATAATAGTGTAGTTTTGATGTCATGATTATGAATACATGAAACATGAGTTATGTTAGGTTATGTTAGTTATATCTAGAGACCGGATTTCAATATTTAATATTACATGACGCAAAAATCAGGGTCGGACTCAGGTAACTGATAGAAAAGGTACGTAAATGAAATGAAATTAATGTTATATTTTGTCAGGTTGTATTTATGAATTATCGCTCCCAAAAAAAATTTTTTTTTCAGAAAAATTAACCAACTTCACAAAAGGAAAAGCACTGAAAGGTATAAAATAAGTATTGTTACGTATTTATTACTGCGGTTAATGGTCAACTTAATTTTGTTCATTTTTATATAAAAAAAATATTTTTAGTGCACCTATTCTTATCCCCTCCCTTCATCTTATCTCTCCCTCTTTAAGTTTGTAACTGCCATGTTATATTAGATTTTCTGACCTCAATAACCCAAAAAATAACATTAATTGACATTTTTGAAGAAATCCCCACCCGCCGCGCCCCTTTAACCCCCCGCCGTTCCTTTTTATAACATCGGTTACACAAAATTAGTTTTTATGATCTCAATAACCCCGAAAATGTCACATTAGTTAACTGTTGGAGAAATTGCCAATCGCCTACCTCCCTGTTAATTTTCTTCACATCTTTCATAGAAAATTATATTTTTTGAAGTTAGTTACCCCGAATATGACAACATTTCTGGAAAATTCCCAATCGCTCCTTCCCCCTCCCGATTTTTTTACCATCCGTTAGGCAAAATTAGATTTTCTGACCCCAATAACCCCGAAAATGACATGTTTAAAACTTTTGTAATAATTTCCAGCCGCTCCTTTTTATCCACCTCTCGATCAATTTTTTAAACATTAGACAAAATCAGATTTTCTGACCTCAATAACTCCGAAACTGACTATCATTTTTGGAGAAATTTTCAGCCGTTCCTTTTAAGTATCCGCCCGATAACCTTTTTAACATCTGTTAAGACAAAATGGATTTTCTGACCTCAATATTCCCGAAAATGATACATTAGTTAACGTTTTTGATGAAAATGCCAGTCGCTTCTTTTTACCCCCCCCCCCCCACACACATGTTTTATTAACGTCTATTAGTCAAAATTAGATATTCTGACCTTATTAACCGTGAAAATGGCATTTTGCTTCACATTTTTTGAAGAAGTGTTAATCGCTCTTTTTACCCCCAACACCCCCTCCCCCCAATTTTTTTACCAACCGTTAGACAAAATTAGATTTTCGGACCTCAATAACCCCAAAAATGATGCATCTAACATTTTTGGAGAAATTCCTATCCCCGCTTTTTTATACCCCCCCCCCCCCCCCCCCGCCACCGTTATAATTTTTAACAACTGTTAGACAAAAATAGATTTTCTCAGCTTAATAACCCCGACAATCACATATTAGTTAACATTTCGGAAAAATTTCCAGCCGCTTCTTTTATACTCCCCACACACGCTAATTTTCTTAACATTACACAAAATTGGATTGTCTAAAAAGTTATAAAACACGTGTTTTTGTACTCTTACGTAGTTTCAAGGTAATAGAGCCGTATAACAATTTTACTCCATTACAAGATTTGAACCCCCATTTCACCCCCTTAGGGGTTGATTTATTGAAAACTGTAAAGCACGTGTTTAAACATTTATTTTTTAGAGTGATTCCACGAAGTTTCAAGTTAATAGGACCATCTCATATTTTTTCTTCATATAAACTTTGAACCCCTTATGACCCCTTAGGGGTTGAATTTTGAAAAATCTCTTATTAGTGAGTCTCTACATTATAAAATAAAACTACTGACCAAATTTCATATTTATGGGTTCAGCGGTTTCGGTTCGGCGATGACGAATCAGTCAGTGAGGACCATAGACAAAATATATTTAGACCTTCACAACGTATTCGCGACACCAGCTGAATCCGTTCAATGTATGGGCGAAAAAGTGCGTTTGTACGCATATGACGCCAGTCAGGTTTTTAACGACGGTTCTCTCGAGGCATGCGCACTCGGGACGTCTCGCAAAAGTGGTTGTTGAACTCAATGACGCAACTCGGATCAGAACCGGGCCGAAAAAATCTCAGTCATTTTTATGTTATGGTATTCTTTACAAAGTGTTAAAGACATTTCATATGTTTCGCCAATTATGTATCAAACTTTTAAATATAAGGAATTATTTTGTAGCCTATTTCTTACAATTAGTTCATAAATACAAATAGTTTAATTCCAAATTTAAATTATATCAATATGTGAAAGAATAGTAGGTAAAAAATATAATTTATCTTAAATTCACTCCGGTGTTGAAGTGAATACACGCACGGAGAAGTAGAAATATTTATCAGTGACGTATATTGAGTGTGGTCAAGGTGTCAGAAAGGCACTGATGGGGTGTGTGTATTAGGGGCATTGTATAAGGGGTAAGGTGCAGGCGCGGCCCGTGAGTTTTTTTATAGGTGGGTCCAAATTTTGTGGGCAACTAGTGATATCAACGAAACAAGCAAAATACACTTTTTTAATTAAGGGAGGTTTTTTAATAATGTGCCAGGAAACTATTTACCTACAAATAAACACCGCAAAATCATAAAACTGGTACTGCAGTATATCGAACATTACTACTCTAGATGTTTAGGTATGGCTTTTTTCTATGTGTTTTAATACTCTAGATTAGTAGATTGCTAGTGGCAATATACGTTTAGCGTCTCCTCAATAGAGGTCGCGCCTTTTACTAAAAGCCCAGAACAAATGGTGTATTTATGGTCTGAGCTAAAAGTATGATTATTCGTAAAATAAAATTAGGAACGCTGCCGAAACTCCGTTCTCTTTAATAAATACAATACTGGCGACTAGACATAGTAATACGATCTTTGTCTGCGCACGTGCAGGCTGCAAGCTCTGGAGTTGATATGAAATTGCCAACAATTTTAAAAATATTTTATCGAGGAACAACTTGTTGCCAATACACCTTTTAGAGCCGATCTAATTTTTTAAATAACAAAAATTAAAAAAATAAGTTTTTGCCCCAATACAGATTTGAACCCTCGACCTTCGCGTCAATTCACCAAGGCCCGCTGGTAATGTAAGAAAATCCGTCCGACGCCCATTAAATTTATGCCTAGCGCTGGCCTGATAGAAATCGTATTTATAATTTTTTATGTTTAACCGCTAATTAATATTATTAATACAATGCAAATACAATGCGCATATTAGGTACCTAATTAGTTTTTCTTTTTCCGAACCAAATGTTTTGACGTAGTATATTTTAGGGGGCGGTTTGAGATTATTTCCATAGTGGGAGTCGCCAGATATTATTGGTGGGCCGACGACCAATTGTGTCTCTTTTTAACTTCCTAAAACGCGTATGTCTGTTCCTCTCTTACTTTTAATGAATGTATCTCGTCCATATAAACCTAGAAGATCAATTTAAAATATGACCCAGCCCGGAGCAAGGTTGGATAGGTATCCTTTGACGATGGCTTGGCTTGATTCTTTCTTGGGGAGTTTTCGCATGGAACTTTGAAACAAAAGATTCTTTTTTTGGTTTTAAAAAATTAAAAAATAAATTATTAGGTAGATCACTGAAAATTTTAGGTGGGTCATTGACCAAATGACCTTATGGACGGGCCGCGCTTGGTAAGGTGACGTAAGAAGGTCATATATAGTGTCAATGCCTCCTTCCCCTATATTGCATAAGGGCGAGTGAGTGTCCAAAAGGCATATTTGCGCTTTCGCCAAAGGGGCACTAAAAATACTAGTGGATTAGGGTAGAGGGGAGTATTTTAAAAGGGATGGCGAAAGAAAAAAGCGGTTTCGTCAAGGATGGCTAAGATATCAGTGGATTAGAAGGGTGTGTCCAAAAGGCATATTTGCGCTTTCGCCAAAGGGGCACTAAAATACTAGTGGATTAGGGTAGAGGGGAGTATTTTAAAAGGGATGGCGAAAGAAAAAAGCGCTTTCGCCAACGGATCGCTAAGATATCAGTGGATTAGATTGACAAGGGGCCGTAAGTAAGTAGCGCTTTCACGAAAGTATAAAGTGCACGCACTGTAAATAGGTGTAAAAATATTTACATCTTACCATAGAACTTGGTTTGTTCAATAATTATCATAGAGAAAATATGATAATTATACAGGATGGGATGCCAATCCAATAACATATACACATAGTTTTGGTATTTTTTTATTTACTATTTTACTTCTTAAAACAGTTGCATATTTTATTTCTATTGTTTAGAATACTATGTTTATATTTTCTTTCAACTTTCAATTTTGTAAATTAAAGAGACGCACTGTATATATATATATATATATATATATATATATATATATATATATATATATATATATATATATATATATATATATATATATATATCTATATATATTGAGTTTGTTTTTCTTTTTTCTTGGACTTATCTGGTATATTTTTTTTTACTTTTTCCTTCCTTAATTAAAAACTAAGAAGGTTTTTTTCTTGGGTTTATTAGTCCTAATGAATTAAAAATCGTGTTTTTTTATATTATTACACTTTTATTGACGTTTCGGTCTCGTCTTTCGACCTTCTTCAGAATTTGTTTTTTTTTTAATTTAGAAATTACTTTATTCTTTTTCATTGCTGAAATGGAACAGCTTGTCAGTTAAATTTGCAATTGTACAAACTATAAAATAATGACTTACCTTGAAGGAAAATTATCCTGTAGTTTAAAATATTGATTTAAAAACAATTAAAACACGTACACATTTTTAAAATGATCACCGTTTGTCGCAGCATATAGGAGAATACTGATGATCCAATATTGTTAAGGTAGATAAGCGGAATTCCTGTCTTTTTTCCCATTATATTGATTAATTTTTTTATGGTGTTTTTAAACCGTTAACCTTTCTTTATATTTTTATTATTTTTAAGGAATGACTGTTTTTTGACGTGGGCGTTGGCTGTCTTTATTTTGTGTGATTTGGACGAAACTAAAATTTAATGTTTGTGACTTAATTGTGAATTATTTAATTATGCTTTGGTAAATTTTGGCTAGATTTATATATATATATATATATATATATATATATATATATATATATATATATATATATATATATATATATATATATATATATATATATATATATATATATATATATTTATATATAGTAGAAAAATGGAAGATTTCTTGGCCTATAGGTAACATATTAAATGTAAATGCGAAGATTTACTTCTTCGCTAGTGCAGCAAGAAGGCCGTAAATGAAAAATAAAAATAATGAGAACTATTTTTGATTCTGGTCTGGGTGACCTCCTGCTATCGATTTCTGGGCCCTTACCCATCAGCGGGCAGGCTTACACCCAGGGTGGCTGAAGAACAGACCACGTTTTGACCAGAATCAAAGAGAGTCCTTATATCCAAAATGTTCGGAAAGGATGGGTAAGATGTAATGGCTCGCGCCAACTAGTGATTCTGGTCAAAACGTGGTCTGTTCTTCAGCCACCCTGGGTGTAAGGGCCTGATGGGTAAGGGCCCAGAAATCGATAGCAGGAGGTCACCCAGACCAGAATCAAAAATAGTCCTCATTATTTTTATTTTTCATTTACGGCCTTCTTGCTGCACTAGCGAAGAAGTAAATCTTCGCATTTACATTTAATATGTTACCTATAGGCTAAGAAATCTTCCATTTTTCTACTATTGTTGTACAATGGTGCATTTGTACCGTCGACGTCGAGAAATTCGACATCGACATCGACATACTTTCGAGTATGTTTTGTGTTAGCAGCCAAACATTTTTGGAGCAACACTGGGTGAACTAGTTGGCGCGAGCCATTACATCTTACCCATCCTTTCCGAACATTTTGGATATAAGGACTCTCTTTGATTCTGGTCAAAACGTGGTCTGTTTTTCAGCCACCCTGGGTGCAAGCCTGCCCGCTGATGGGTAAGGGCCCAGAAATCGATAGCAGGAGGTCACCCAGACCAGAATCAAAAATAGTCCTCATAATTTTTATTTTTCATTTACGGCCTTCTTGCTGCACTAGCGAAGAAGTAAATCTTCGCATTTACATTTAATATATATATATATATATATATATATATATATATATATATATATATATATATATATATATATATATATATATATATATATATATATATATATATATATATATATATATATATATGTGTATAGCAAGAAAACTCAGATTTAAGCCAACAAACTATACAATTTTTGTTAAAATCTCACTAATGGTTACATTTTTATCATTAATAAAAAGAATAATTACAAGTAATATATTTAGCATTTATTACTCGATAAAAGATTCACGTCATGTGAAATAAATTTTGAAATACGGTCCAGCGTTACCATGTCCAGGGATTTATCCCGAATCTAGGGATTTTCGATGTGCGAAAGGGAAAAAGGGATTTTGTTCTAAAATCTAGGGAAAATGGAGAAATTCGGCGAAAACTAATTTTTTCCAGTTAATTAAAGAGATCTTTTTCAGTTTTTTTCATTAATGTTGAAAAATAATAAAAAAAAGGTTTCTGTAATCTAATATAATAGTTTTTTTATAACTTTGAAATCTGTAAAGAGCATGTTAAAACAAGAGTATGACACTGCCATCTATCTGCGATTGTATGCAATTTTAAGAAGAAAGTAAACAGTAGATTTCATGTTTGGAGCGGAATTATTTTTTAAATTGTGGTTAGCATTTCGGGGATTTCCACACTTATGGGATCGTAAGTACGTTAATGCTCGAAACAGTGGGTAAATCCCCGAATTACTAAAAGGTCAGTCGCCGGAAGATAGACACAAACCAGTATTTTGCGGTAACAGGTACGTTATGTTCTAGTTCCAAGTTCATACCTGTTCCAAATGCCTGTTATTTTTTACCTAGTACAGTAAAAAGTACGATACAAAATACATTTCAAAAAAACATGAATTTAGTTACATTAGAAAATATATGTATATCATGCAACTAAAATAATTATTAGGTAACAAAATAAATTATTTATTGTTCTAAATTGCTCTTTTCCGGCTATATACAGGGTGAGTCGGGGGGATCGGACCAAATTTTAGGAGTCTATTCTAATAAGTAGTAGTAGTAAATATAAGTCAACAAAACCCAAAAGTTGTAATTCGATTTTAAATTGTTTTCAAATTACGTTTTGAAAAAACACCTTACGTAATTTTTTTTAATAAAAAATGTTCAGACGCCCTTTACAACGGCATGATTATCAACTATACACCGACAAAAAAAAAACAAAAAATGAAAGTACGGTAAAAAATACGCGTATAGCTGTTATGCGCTCATACCTGTTCCTAGTATTTTGTATCATCTTTACCGGACGCTATAAATATGTATACTATTGTATACCCGCAAGCGTTTTTTCTGTCTTGTTAAATTCGAGTTCTTTGTGACTCTGTTCTCAGTTTTGAGTTTCCGGAAATTAAGAAAAAATCGAGGATAAAATTGTTAATAGATTTAACTTTAATGAATTTTTGCCTTATTTGCATGCGGTGCTTGCGCCTTGGGACTATGAATTTGTTTATATATTTGTATATTATTTGAAGGATGTCTAGGGATTTTTTGTCCTTTTCTAGGGATTTTTGGAATATAATCTGCGGATATTATAAAATTTCACCTGGCAACACTGGTACGGTCCTGTCTATCACACGGCAAACGTTCGACAAGGCGCAAGCCCGCAGAAGATTGTCTTTGTTTACGGATTCAGCTTGGTAAATTTGCCACATTCGCATATTGACATTATTTCTCTATTATATATTTTCTCTATGGTGAGGACATGTTATTTTATATGTATAGATTATGATGTATTTAAATATTTAACTACATTAAAAAACAACGGAATTTGTTGTAGTTTATCATCGTACGTACTGTAAATACAAGAAAATTCGTTGTCACCTAAATTAACAAGCATGTCACATAACCAAAAAAATATCAAACAAAGGTATCTTGCCATCAGCTAACATAGGGTATATAGAAAAATTAAAAAACAACAAATAACAGATGTAAAGTATAAAACGTACTCGATTATTTTTAGGAGCCTTATTACGTTTACCAAGAACTAAAGTAAACCTTAGAGTTTTTGGATGCAAAATCATCTATTCAATTTGATATGTCTAAATTGTGACAAATATCTTGATTGAGATCATTGCAAGGTTTGTCAATCTTTCTTGGGACACTAAAACTTTTTTCCCCAGATACCACTGTAACAGGTAATGTGTACCGTTAAATTAGGAAAACAAGAGGTTTAGATCGTTTTAGAATATATAATTTAATATACTTTAGAGTTCGGGTGCTTAAAGTGTCGTGACAGCTTTAAAAGATAAAATTTCATTATAAAGTTCATTTCCATCGATATCTTGTTGGAGGACGTCCCCATCTGCTTGTTGTTAATATAAATCAAGATCCATATATTATGATTTTCTTAGAAATCCTTGTTCTATTTCGCGAAACTCATGCAAAATTTAAATAAATTATTACATTCCTCTAGCAAAGAAAACCTTTCTTGTAGCGAATCTTTAGCGGTATCTAACACACTAAAATAAAAATCTATTTCATTTAAAATTTTGTTTTGAATCAACAGTGGGATCGCCATTTGATTCTTACGAAAAATGATGTGGGACTTTTCTTTGGCGAACCAGAGGAAATTTGGGCAGTACATTATCTTCTACAGCCAGTGAGTCAGCTTCTTGGGTAAATGAATGAAAACTTTTATCATTCCTTATTCTATCAAGATAATTTATTAATTTTTTTGAAGCTATAGCGCATTTTCTGGATTTTCTGGACTTTAAGGATTTTGGGAAATCTTGCTAACAATAATTTTTGAAAGATCATGCCAAATATTATAGAACGTTTTACTTTCTTCGGTTTTTTATCTCTTTTTTCGTCTTCCATTACTTCTTTTGTATTTGTTGTTGCTTTTGTAATTTATAACCAAAGGAGTGTTATGGTTTTAAAGTTAATATACACTATTGGATACAAAAAAAAACAAAATAGGAAAATGCCAAAATTGCCCTAATTCATCAAACCGCCTTTGAAAATAAAATATTTTCTAATTCTAAAAAATAGTTAGTACCCTATTGCTCTTTAAAAAAGAAAATTCAATGTTTTCACTACCCAAGTTTTGTTTCTTAGTTTTAAATTATATAAAAATGTAAACAATAAATACGACAAAAGTAATATATTAAATAATTTCAATCTTAATTTAAAAAATTTAAAGTTATTAAGCACAATCTAGAAATTAAATAGTTATTAACTAGTATCCAATAGTATATCCATTATTTCCTATGACTTTGGCACATCTTTGGGGCTTGGCAAAACCAAGTTCTCCAAAGTGTCTAAAGAAAGATTTCTCCAAACTTCGTTGATTTTATTTATCAACGCCTGCTTGTTAGGATACATTTCGTCCCTAATTCCTCTATCTACCTCCTCCCTGAAATTCTCTATGGGATTTAGGTTCGGCAATTGGGCGGGCCAATCCAACACCCTAAATTATTGGCCTAAAATCAATTTTACACAAGTAAAGAGGTATGCTTTGCTTTGGGTCGTGGTACTGCTGAAATATGAACCTTAATGGTGTTTTCCAGTCAGCATATGGAAGCATAATGTCTTGCAGTATATCTCTATAAATGAATCAGTCCATGATTTCATCGATTACATGAATGGGGCCCACACCATTGGCAGAAAAGCATTCCCATAGGAAAACGCTACCGCGTCCGTGTTTTATCGTAGGTGTAACATGACGTGGGTTATAACATTTATTAACAGACCCTGTTACACGACGCATACCATCTGATTTAAACACATTATACCTTGTTTCATCGCTGAATAATACTTTCCTCCAGTCATTTACGGTCCAATATATGTAACGCGTTGCAAAACCTAATCTGGATGCTCTATTTCTTGGTGATATGTACGGGTTTTTCGCAGGACGACTGCTAAAAAGCTTTGATTTGACTAATCTTCGTTGGATTGATTTGCTGCTGACGTTGAGGTAAGGATTTTCTGTTTTTTTTTATAATAATAATAATAATAAAGTTTATTTAAATCAATTACAATTTAAATATAATTATATAAATATATGTATATTATAAATAAACTGGATACAACCCCCGAAGACGTACTTGTTGCGGGCAAATCTTATATTTAACATTATATTATTCAATTATATAAATTATTCAATTGAAAAAATAATATATTCAAATACATGCATACAAATTTCTTTTTGTGGACAAGAGAAATCCTTAGAGAAAAATGAATAAATAATTTTTATATTATACAAAATAGTATCAAAGTAATTCCAAAAATTTCTGTGAATCGTTTGTTGTCAATATCCAAGCTTTTATTTCAATTCTATATTTTTTTAATGATACAATTGTTTTAATATTTACTGGTAAATAATCGTTTCAATAAAAATATAAATAGTTATAATTCTTTTGTGCTATAAACTCATGTATTTTTGGTTTAAAATTTCATTTTTCTGACGCGTGTCATGGTTATGTTTTTTAAATTGTATTAGATTTTTATTTTTAAAAACATATATTAAAATATTATAAATATATATTTGCCTAACGTCCATTTTTTTTGTTTCTGAATACAATTTCTTTGAAGGATAAAAATAGTCTTTATTAAATATAATTTTTAGAAACCTTTTTGTAATACTTCTATTTTTTTCGCTAAAATTCTACTTATTTCCCTTATTTTTTGACGTTCGTATTATCATTCGGTCCATTTGTACAGTGGTTTTTTGGGTCTACCTGACTTTGGAATTGAGTTTAAGTGTCCTTAATTATTTTGGAGACTGTGTGGTTCCATTTTAAACGCCGTGCAATGTCAGCCTGTTTTTTGCCACGCTTATACTCATCAATTACGAACGTCTGAAACGCATTAACTGGAGCGAAGTTTCAACCCCTCTGGGCATTTTCAGTTATTAAATTAGATTTAATTAATTTTAAAAAACGCTTTTTACACCGTACTTGATATCAAAACGTAAGAAAACTTGACAAAATCGATTTAGTTGCTTTACTTTTGTCCAGATTAAAAATGTCAAACTTTAAATCAAATGCTAAAACCCAAGGAAAGCTTTGATGTCTAAGACAAGGTATTTAACAAAAAAATATCTAGTGGATATTTTCACATTTACTGTGTAAATTAAGATTTTATTATCGTTGCACATTTTGTTGCTTTCCTTTTGCCCAATGGTATATGTATATTTTTCTTCAAAACGTCCCACCTTGTAGTTGATGCTGAAAAAACTACATATAATTCCTGAACAATGTCAAAATAGAACACGATTTCGTTGTTTACCACTAAATTGTATAGGCAAAACATGGTATAGCTCTTGAATTTATATTTAATTTAATTTTCGTTTTTGTAAACCGGAGTTTTTACCTGTCAAATTATCCCCGCTATCATACCCTTGACCGCGTAAATCTTCACTATTTAGCTTATATGATGGAAATAAATTTATAAGAAAAAAACATATAAAACCCTTCCCAGTACTATCCTTACAATTATTTTATCTTTGCTTTGAGAAACATCTACAAAACTGGCAATGAAACTAATTTGTTCCACATCCACATCAGGAGTGCAGACTCATATAATTGAAAAATATTTGGATTCTCCTTGACGAAGAATTGCTTCTCCGGGAGATTTCAACGGTTTGCAATAGCATGAGCCAGTGGTGAACCGCCAACAGGTTGATATTAAACAAGCAAAAAACAATAACTGTGCACTTCTACAGAAACAAACCTAGGGCAGACATTGACCATAGTGAGACAATTTTCAGGCACCTACTTGGACTCAAGAGCCAGCTGGGATCCACAAATAGACCACATCTGCTCCGAGTTAAGCAGGTCTTTTATTAAAACTTAAGCAAACATAACAAACGATATTAACTATTTACTATTCACTGGCTTATCACTATTTATCATATAATGTAATGTTGTGGGGCCAAGCAATTAACATCAACAGAGTGCTCATATCACAAAAGAGGATAATTAGACTGATGTTCGGGTTAAAACCCATGCAATCACGCAAGGAGGCGTTCAAACAATACGAAATACTTACAGTAACATCAATATACATGTTAAAGTGTTCACTTTGTTTTTAAAAACAAAACACGTTTCAACCAAAACCATGAATATCACCAATATCCAACACGAAATGCATCGGCCCTAGTTATTCCCAAGCACAAAACTACTCACTATCACTATGAGAAATCGCCATACTATGCTTGTATAAAGATTTTCAATAAATTACCAGACAATCTAAAACATGAACATTTTCCGGAGAGGGTTGAAGGATTTCTTGACTGACAGGACATTTTACAGTTTCTCCGAATTTATGGACTAAACTGCTTTTCCTGATATTTATGTGATTAGGTCGACAAATTGATGTGAGTTGTATATTTTACTTCTATAGATGTTAATTTTTCATTTTAAGGTTTTTATGTTATATATACTTTGACTTGTCTTATGTCATGTGAATGTGACATTGTGGACAAAATAAACGACTTTGAGTTTGAATTTAAACTGTCAATTTTTTTCACTTCTTCAGCCAATAAAGTTATTATTTCATTTCTGAAGTACACCCCTAAATAATTAGGCATATAGCTTATATCTTTTGATTTTTGAATATTCAAATGTTCCGATACGACAGGATCAAACTTACACACCGTTTTTACGAATTTTAAAAAAATTCCATTATTAGGAACAAACTATTCTGAAACACTGCCCAGCCAAAAACTGCACAATGGCTACCAGTCGTTCTAAAATAGCGCTCCATCTAAAGTGCAGTTTTTGATTAGCCTGAACTTTAATTCGCACCATTTTTTAATACATTCTCCACAACACAAACTCTGCTCGTGTTCTAAAAAATATATCGAAGCATGACGCCAGTCGAGTATCCATCCTGTATTAATTTTTATATCCCTATTTTATATGTTAAAAAGCTTAAAATAGAAACAAAATGCTGACTTTAATTTAACAGAATAAACTAACCAATTTCTCTTAATTCGTTCGCCATTGGGCAAACCTTTAGTAAGTAAATAAGTTTACAGTGAATTTCCTTCTGGTTCGTCTACAAGAAAACTGTAATCCTGTATTTAAACTGCTCCCTTTACAACCAATATTTCATAAGATGGGTTAACGCTGTTGGTGACGTACCAGGATCAGGAAGGTCAAAATTGTGGATAACACTTGGTGGGTGGTTCCAGATTCTCTTCTTCATTAGTTTTGCTTTCACTTTTTTCTCCTGCTTTATCGAATTCAATTCTAGCGGTGAAAAAGAACCCACGTAATACAATTCGAGCACTCAAATACCAACGCTTCAACTGCGGCCAGAACGTGGGTTCTTTTTCACCGCTGCCGCCACCGCTACCGCCACCGCCACCTCCACCGCGTCTGTTTGTGGAATCCTAAAAATGAGTAAAAAATGAATGAAATACATGAATATAAAATTTCCACGAAAATTCCGAAACAGCTAGTTTAAAAATTATAATTAATACACTCATTCATTTAAGATACTTACCTACTAGGCCCCATACGAGTGAACGTGCTACACCCCCGCCAGGAACGGCCCTGAAGATAATGTATTCTTGCCTCATTGTATGGTTGGGTATGACAAGACAGAACGACAGTTAAACGTAAACTTATATAATTTGATTGAAGAGTACCGGCGTCTTGGATCCATGACTATCCCGATGAAATGAGCACTGTCCTGTTGTGCACAAGTAAGATGTTCACGAAGTACGGGATAATATAATATTGTTCTGCCCCGCATATTGTCCCTGTGTAAATCCACCTCTACAATAAAAGCTCTTACATAAACTGCAACCGGATCAATTGGGTTGGTTGCTTTTTTGTTTACAATTAATAGAAAATGTTAACAACATACCAGCCAAAATTTGGGAAAGACTTTAGGTTACATTCATGTAATAAACATACACAATATTGCACAACACAGCATTGCATCGCATCGCCTTTAATTTGCCATACTTAAATGAGAAGTATAAATTATCACAATCTCAAAGCTTCTTTTATTTTATTCAAAATTAAATACCCTGGTATCATCATCTAACATTTAACAGATTTGCTTTCTTGCTTCTTCCGATTGCCCTCAGCTGCAGGGGCAATAAGGAATATGCACATAGTTTTTTTATTACATAAATCGTTTAAGGATGTTACAAACCCCAAAAAAAAATATTTTAAAGAAAATTACTAGGCTAATTTAGTTACAAAAAATGTTTACGTTTCGGTATAATTTATTATAATTTAAAAAGCAGCCATTTGTTCTTAGTGAAAAGTGACGTCAGGAGATCAGCAAAAACCGACACGTTAACGTAAAGCCTGACCCAAAGTCGAACAGGTTTCATTTTCTCGGAAAGAGTCAGAGGGGGAGAAATCGAATTTTTTGGGTTGGTAGAGGAATAGTTCAACTAGCTTCGGTAAAAAATTCAGCTATACAGGATGTTTCGTTTCGGAGCTATTAAACGTCAAAGTCGAAATTTCCGCGATTTCCGTTGAAATCGGATACAGGTCGAAAATGTGAATTAAATCGACGTAAATTTTCGGAGGTTGTAGGGGACCCGGAGCTTCAGAACTCCACTGAAACTGGTGAGGATCAGAAAATGGCAAGTAATTCTTTTGAATTTTTTTAGGTCGAAAAATGCCATTTCCAGACCCCTCTTTGGTACCTAATAACTCGAAAACAAAACGTCAGATCGAAAAATTCATTCATAAGTGAAAAGCTCAAATACCTTTTTTGCAATACATTTACCTAAACCTAAAATCACTGGAAAATGGAAAAATTTTTAAAAACTGGAAATTTCGATTTTTGACCCAAATATTTCACGGTTTTTAATTTTTTGTGGGGTCAAAATGGTTCAAATTAAAATCCCATATACGTCATCGGAAAGAGCTCGTCAAAGTATGTGTTATCCATATTTTTTAAGTTTCTTCATTCTCTATAGGAAGGGAGCAATCGCCGATTAATTTCGATTTTTTTGCCCTCGACATCGGTACATTTGAATCACTCTGTATTTTTTCCTATCTATTTTTCAACACTTATAAATGGATAAGCACACTGCAAAATGAATACCGAATGGGTCATCCAGGAGCGTATTTAAGGGGTAAAAATCGGATTTTCTTGATTTTTTCCCCTGAATGATTCGACAAATCCTATTTTTAACCGACATTATTCCACACTATTTACACTATTTAGTGATTCTTTTTGGGTTTATTTTATCCGTTAATTATCTAAGAATTCCTCCCCCTAATTTAAATCGCTTATTTTTTCGGTAAAGTTATAAATAAATAGGTTTATTTGCATCGCGGACATCTAAAATTTAAAAATTTTTGAATTTTCGAAGATTGCCATGAAAATAAAGAATTGCAGTTTATTTACTCGAAATTATTAAGATGATATGTCAAAATTTCGCGGAAATGCCATTTTTTTGCAAAATTGAAAGGTTCCTGGACCGATTTCGGCTTGAAGTATACATGAATAAGATTTTAGGAACCTTAATCTTAAGTGCAGGGATATTTCATTGGATGAGTTACGCATTAAATACCATTTTTATTGAGTTTTTGATGACTCTACAACACTGGAATTCGCCATGTACTCATGATGAGTCATAAGTTCAGTTTTGACGACACAGCCAATGGGATCACGATTTAAAAGTTTCGAAATTCGTGCGAAAATTTGCAGTTTTAAATCATTTTTTTGTTAATAAAGACCAAAATAAATAACAACAACCGCCATAAACATTTAATTTATGTAGAGAATATAAAAAAATATATTTCAGATTTATTTGGGTTATATGCATATTCCCTATTGTTGAATGCAACCAGGATACAGGTGATTACTTAACGTAAATCTATTTTTTTCTATATTTCTGCTTGCTTTGTAACGATGGTTAGCAACCGCATAGAAGACCAACCAGGCACGGGAAATATCCAATTTGTCAGAAATTCGACAGATCCTACCGAAAGTCCCCCTTTTGCCACGCGTGGATCTTGTCGAATCTTTAGGAATCACTCCCGAACGGTTTCCCCTGATTTGACCACGATCTTCAACCAGGACTGGTTCTTCTTCCCATGTCATCCCATGGCGGAATAAACCCATGTATTTCCCGCGTTCTTCCCGTAGGAGAGATTAACCATGAAAACCCACCTCCCCGGAATTGATACACTGCACTGCGGTCCGAATTTTGGAAAAAACTGAAATAATTCGGATTATTTTTTTATTTGGTGTATCTTGGTACAAGAACATCTGAAAAAATATTTTAAAAAATATAGTCCCGATAACAGAGTTTTAGATATATAAATAAAATATTTTTCTGAGATTTTTCAATTTACAATATATTTATACTTCATATATATACTGAATATTATACTTCATAACAAGGATTAAAAAAGAAAAATAATGAAGAAAAGTAAATTAATATGATTTTAATCGCTGGCAGAATCTAAATCGTCTGACGAAAATGTCAAATCCTCATCCGATTCGGAATCCGCAGTTGCACTTTTCTGCGGTGGAATATCGAGGGTCCGTATGTTCGAACGTGATCGAAGAAGACGACTGTATACGAAAAATGACGATTTTCGCATAAAAACTTATTATTCCTATTTTTGAACACGCAAATTAAGTTCGTATTCGAATTTATTCGTATTCTGTGGTATACCATTTGAATTGCGAATTTCTTGTGCGGATGATGTGACAAGACTGTCAAAAAATTAGTAAAATGGCAAGTATAAATGACATAATTTATTTAAATGCAATTCAATCGATAGAGGACGCTGAATAATTGGCTAATAGACCGAATAGGACCTACCAGCAGTTTATCGTTTTCTATAAAATGATTACGTTGTACAATACTACAATTTTTAAATAAAAATATGCGAAATTCATTCGAACACATTCGAATGCGAACTAATTCGTGTGACAGAAATACGAGCCCAGATCGGTTAAAAGCTGGTAAACCAGAAAGGGGCAGAAATAAAGTATTTTTCTTAGGAAGCGTTCTAATTGATGATATTAAAGGATCCGAAGATATATAAGTAAGTAAATCGCAAAACTTGCACGTAACTAGAGTTCTATCATGGTCAAGCGTATAAATTAAACTACCACAAGTTTGCGTCTCTGTTGCCGACCCAAATGTTGATATAATGACCTAAAATTCTAGGTAAATGTAGGTGGATATTTCCCTAAACTATCTGCACAATATGGTGCTTTTATAATAACTTTGAAAAAATACCATTTATTTCCGATTTTATAATTTTTCGGACCACAGTGCGTCGCACTGGTGGCAACCTATGATGTCATAAATTGAGAACCACTTTCAAAAATTCTCTCAAACTAGCGTCAACCAAAACCAGAACCGATGATCAAACGAATACGCCTATTGTTGGACACAATCCCTGGCGTCACTGCATAGACATATTTATAGATCCGTAAAGCTTATCATCTGCAATTCATAGGCGCATTCGGCGTCAGAGTTGGTTCCGTACGTTGCATGCACATTCTCGTCTGCTTTCAGTTGTTAGTGAATGACAACTTAATGACCAGAACAGACCCTATTTCTGTCTGAAAAGTGAGCAGTGGATAGCGTTGTTGGGTTTTGTTTATTTTTAAGCTGTATTTTCTTTTATCTAAGACATCCCACGCAGACTCCAAGCCTAAGTACTAACGTACTGTGTGTGTCTGAAGAGAAGGGAAATGTAGTCTATTGACACGGGATTTGAAGGATTGGAGGTTGGGACGGGAAGGGAAAACATCTGCAGGCAATTTGTTCCATAATTTGGAGACCCTAGGTATGAATGAGCGAGCGTATATAGCGAGCGAGTATAACACTCTAGCGTAGTTAATAAATATAATAAATACTAAATTTTAAAGATCGGCCCAATATGTGACCATTTGAGCGTTCTACAGTGCGCACGCCCCTACGGGACCACTTTGTTTGCCACTTTCGCAAATATTGTTTGAGATTCTATAAATAATTTTTCTATGCGTCACTGTCGATGCCCTATTGCTGACCGTGTTGGGCTAAATGTGTCTACGGTGTTATGACGTTGCAGATCGTGATTTCAGGAAGGCAGCTTATAACGTGTTCGTGGCTCTGAACGACATACATATTTATAATAGAAGTGTAATGGAACTGTATCCGTTGATTGAAAAAGCAATTTAATTTATAAAGGTTAATTATTAAAGGTATTTTTTTACAAAAACTACTGGCGGAAAGGGCTTATTTACCAATAATCTACTGTTAACACTAATCCGAGATTAATTTGGTGTTAAAGGAAATAGTGGATTAGTAAAAAAGTTAGAAAAGGTCGGTGCCACAAATCTTTAGAACTAACACCCTGAATAACAAATGTTTCCGCGAACCAAGTCACAAGCTATTTGTTGATAAGTAAATGGCAACTACCGTTTCAAACAAATAGTAGTGTTATTGAATGTAGGGCAGATAACTTTATTGATCATAGACTAACGGTTATCCATAACTTAGCCCACATATAATTATATTTATCTTTTTAGTATGACTAACTCTTCATATTTTTTCTTTAAGGTCGTTTGTATAATTTACCTTGCTGGTACTTTTCTAAAAGATGATATATGATCATAATTTTGTCAATTAAAGAAGGAATTTTTCAGGCATAACGAATAGCAGTTCTATTGAAATACTGAGCGTTGAAGAATGAAAGAAATACCGTTTTTGTACATAGTCCTTTGTAGCTAATAGAATCACATGTAGACAAGTCATTATTAGGACTATGCGAGATGCGACATCTAACAGTGACGGTGCCGTTCTATTTATTGGTTTGTAGTGAGATAAATAAAATACAGTGCACGATACACTTACAACGGTATGATACGCTATGACGTCACGTCGAGGGAAAATCCTAAATTGACTAGAAGCTTGCACCCCTTGTACATAAGTACAGGTCAGTTTATTGTCGGGTAGTGTGTTGAGTTGACGTTTATTAAAATATTATTGTCATATTTCATTTGTTGCTCAGGTAAAGTGACGTCATAACGTAGCATACCGTTGTGTGTCGTGATAGTGTTATGGAAATGGTTTAATATATTGAAATGGTTGATTCCTGGGGTAGTCTACAGACATCCCCAATACTTTTTCGTCTGAAATCGCTCATTTTTTTTAAATACCCTAAACCACCCCATATCCGACGCTTCTAAAGGGCCTGACGTGATAGGCTAAAGGGGAAACAAACGATCCAGCCGCGGCATTGGCAAACTTAAATATTATCTTGACATCTCATTATTCTGCAGTTTTAGTAAAAACCGAAAATAATCCAAAGTATTCTTAATTCCTTAATTACTAAAAATGTGTATTTTAATTTAATAGCAATTTCTTTATTTAGTATGGGAAAATATGGACCATATACTCGTGAAATTAGGTTGAAATTTTAAGCAGAACGAACCAGATATACCATTAGCACAAATAATTATGACTCACCTATTTTATTAATGAGATCATCATTATTCCTAATAGCTTAAACTTTCTGCCATAAAAAAAGGTTAAAAAGCAAATACCCATCCCGGTGGTAGCATTAGAGCTTCACATAATTTACTAACACACTAATTTAGCACAACTACACAGCCTTATAAAATTATAACCAATATTCTTTGATTACATCAGGAAATCTTGTCAAAAAAAAACATTATTCTGTTAAATACAAAATGTGTGCGAGGATGCCCAAAACAGCTTGTTTTCGAACTTTGACGAAGACGGGCGACTACGATCGTGGTCAGACGCGTTAGGATTAGTCAGGTTATGGCGACATTTTTGAAAGTAGTGAAGTAATTTAATTTAATAATATTATCAATAACTAAAGAGCGTTGTTATTACTAAATACCGATTTAACTAGATATGATATACGTGTTGTTATTTTGTTTGTTGTTAAATGCATACCAGAACTTTTACGTTTAGATTCACTAAGTTTTAAGATTTAGTACTGGTTTAAATTCAGATCTTATAGTTGATCAGTTATGTTTTGACAGGTTTTTGTCCTGTCATTGTTAATAAGTCGTCATTAAAAACTTATGAATTATTCTAATATTTCCGCGATTTGCTTGGATTCCAAATGATTTTCATCTTGGAACGAGTTGCTGTAAAGAATTTAGTTCTATTATTGTCCAAAGTACGTACTAAATTGCCCTTTTCTTTATATATTTGCGAAAAAGCTCAGAAACAAATTCATAGTATAAAACTTAGATTTCTTATTCTTACACATGTTAGTTTAAATAAATAAATAAATTCCTTTATTTGCCAACACAATCGTAAGAACGACAAAGCAACGTCAACAAGCTGATCAAGCCAATATGCTCAAAAGAAACTAAGACAATAATATAAGATTACAATGTTAAAATAATAGGTTAATGTGACACTCACATATAATAAGATAGCAGATTTAAAAATTGTATGGGACTGTGACAGTAACAAATTAAAATTGAAATATAAAAGAATACAAACGTTTTTGATGCAACCACTGGTTTAATTGTTTTTAAATGTGTTGATGATTTCTATACCTTGGATGTTGGCAGGTAGGATCCTGTATATTTTCACAGTCGTGTAATATGGTCTTTTTTTTTAAAAAAAGGTAGAGTTATGTTGGGGAATACTCAGGTCAGCCCTATGTCTGGTCTGCATTACCATACCTTCCCCATACAAATCATGATTTTCCCAAAACAAGGGACGATTTTCTTGACAAACATCGCCAAGGCAGAAAAGTAGAGCGATGGAACAGTAAGCACACCCAGTTGATCAAATCTGGGTATGCAGGATGTTCTTGGATGGAGCCCCATCATGCATCGGAGAATACGCTTCTGGATTTTGAAGATCTCTGGAGCTCTTCTCGAGGAACCCCAAAAGCATATCCCAAAGTTTATCACAGACTGAACTTGCCCAAAGTAAAGGAGCCTAACGGTATCCGTCGCAATAGTGACTCTAAGTCTCCGGACCAAACTGCACAAACTGTTTAATCTAGACTGTAATTAAACTAAGTTTAGAACTTTTGGTTGTCAAGTTAGACCGGACTAGCGTTGGAGTATCTGGCTGTAATTGTTTAACTTCATTAAATTAACAATACAACTTTTTTTGACAAAATGGGGAATTATAATAAAAATGAAAAGGTTGTTGACCTTTTAATCCGTCGCCGCCTAGCCTCTACCTGATTAGTCGCCAAAGGTCCGCCGAACACGTGCTTTCCAAGCAACTTTTCAGGTGACAGAAGTGAACATAGTAACGTCTTTAATGATGAGTATTGATAAGATGGATAATACCGTGTGAATTTCTACTTTCTGTTTATTAATTAGTGAAAGAAAATAGTTTCCAACCCTTCAATAATGCTATTAGTATTAACAAAATATCGTACGCGCTTGGTGTTGTGCATTATAAGTTAGTAAAACACGACATTTATGCGCGTTTAGTTGAGCGTTACCATTTTATCTCGTATTTTACCCTTGGTTCTGTGGCTAGTTTTATTTTTGTAATATTTTACCTTTTTGAAATTGAAAATTTTGAGAGTTAGTAGGATTTCTTGCGTTGAAGATAACAAAAATATTATTTTTTCAAACTTGATACACAGAATTATTGTTGAGACTTGGCCACACTACAGTGAGTACTAAGCTTGCCACTGTTTTTTTATATGGCCATGTGTTTAGCAGTGGCGCGCAGTGGTTAATTTTTTTTATGGTGATATCTAGCTTATTATCTGAATTCATACCAGTAGTTTCAATATATGCAAGAAATTTGATAACACCCTGTATATAATAACTTTTTTATGAAAGTGTATTTATATTTGCTGTTCTGCTATGTGTGTATGTTTTAATTATGGAATTCTAATTTTTTTGTACTACACCAAATGTATAAGAGTATTATTTGATGTAGATTTTGGACTTTAGTCAAATCTTGTTCGGGATAACAAACTTAAAAATAGTATTAAATAGCTTTAGCATTGGTGCCTGGTCCGTTTGTTCCTTAGATTGTTTCCAATATTATGCACTAATTTATATGACCAACGTCCGTTGGGTATTTGTACATTATTTGTGTTCATATGATTACTAAATTGAATTTACCTGAATATAAAATACATATATTATATTTATCCGCATACAAACCTCCGGAAAGAAGTTCTGAGGAAATTTTGCCTTTTCTTTGGTATCTACAGCTTCAATGTTTCCCGAGTAAACTTGGCTATCCAAAACTGGTTCAAATTGCAACTTATTAAAATCCCATATTAAAGCGTTGTCCACCGTGTGATGAATAAAATATAAATTTCCCAGTGCCTTAAAGAAAAATAAAGAAGCTAAGAACAGTGTTTATCTTTCAGAGATGCGTGCTTACATTTTCTGTATACAGTGATTTTTTAAAGTTAAAGATGACACTTGAAATAAAATAGTTTTAGTCTTTAGAAGACGATCAACTGACTTTAAAAAATAATAAAAAATGAAAAACTAAACTATTTTTTTTTATTAAACTCAATTTTGTCAACCCTTCGACTTTCTCTGGTATTTATTAGGTTTAGGGCTCTATTAGACGAGGCCATATTGCGCGCGTTGATCGAACTACTACTATTAAATCATAGAGATATTGGAGTTTTACACACCGTAACAAACTTTGCATTTCAGGCGCGCTCCTAGCGAGTGATTTGAGGCCACTGCTTTTATTTCAGTCTCAATTTGTTTCGTTTTCTGTTTGTTATCTAAAGGGGTTATGATAACGACATTTGAAGTAAAAGAGGGGCATTTTAATCAAGGGCGCCGCACAGTGGTTCTCTGAGCGAATCTGAGAGATCGAAATTATGTAGACTTAAAATATGTAAATTTAGCACAGAAAGCCACCTTTTATGGTCTATGACAAAAGTAAAATGAATCAAACACAAAATTGAGGGTTATAAAATTTATAAAAAAATAAATTCAAAAAGGACACTGAAATTCTTCTTCATAGTTTTTAAAATCACTGTTTTCTGTGATAAACTTTAAAAGCATCTTCAATTTTTCTAACGGAACTGGTTTGGCCCGTCCACGCTTTATATAGGTCCTGGTGTGAGATGCCGTCATAAAAAACTGAAACCTTTTTTTTATAAATAGTAGCGCTAAGTAGCATGCAATATGGATATCAGTGACAAGCCAAAATGCCAACAGCCATGTTCATTTAGCAACTTTAACGGATAAAGCGTGAAGTTTTTTCGGGTCTAACAAACTTCATTCAAACTTTCGTAATTTTAGTATGTCATAAATATGTATATTAAGTAAATATATAGCCGACAATACTTAGATTAAGTTAGTTTTCTCAAAGATACTTACCTGTTAGGTGTATCCATAGGAAAAACTTAGAGTTAATTGCACAAACACATCTAATAATAACTGGCGCCTTAGGCCACGACATTCGAATAAAAGTGAGTTTGATCTCCCAGAATGGCTCTGGGAACCACTGTGCGCCGCACAGTGGTTCCCAGAGCCATTCTGGGAGATCGAAATGTGAAAAACCTTAAGTGATCTATTCATCTTTAAGATGCATTAAAAGCGACCTTACTAATCATGTAATACATAACAATAAAGGTTTAGTCGAAGTTCGCATAGCCGACCGACCGAGGACAGGTCAAAACTCACTTTTATTCGAATGTCGTGGCCTAAGGCGCCAGTCGTTACCTAGTAACAATTGTTATTAAATCTGTTTGTGCAATTAACTCTATAAGTTTTTCCTATGGATACACCTAACAGGTAAGTATCTTTGAGAAAACTAACTTAATCTAAGTATTGTCGGCTATATATTTACTTAATATACATATTTATGACATACTAAAATTACGAAAGTTTGAATGAAGTTTGTTAGACCCGAAAAAACTTCACGCTTTATCCGTTAAAGTTGCTAAATGAACATGGCTGTTGGCATTTTGGCTTGTCACTGATATCCATATTGCATGCTACTTAGCGCTACTATTTATAAAAAAAAGGTTTCAGTTTTTTATGACGGCATCCTACGCCAGGACCTTTATAGAGTGTGGAAGGGCCAAACCAGTTCCGTTAGAAAAATTGAAGATATTTTTAAAGTTTATCACACAAAACAGTGATTTTAAAGACTATGAAGAAGACTTTCAGTGTCCTTTTTGAATTTATTTTTTTATATAAATTTTATAACCCCCAATTTTGTGTTTGATTAATTTTACTTGTCTTATAGACCCTAAAAGGTGGTGTTTCTGTGCTAAATTTACATATTTTAGGTTTACATAATTTCGATCTCTCAGATTGGCTCAGAGAACCACTGTGCGCCGGTTTGAAATTTTAAAGTTGTATAACTCTGTTGCTACTTACGGGACCCATGCCAAGTTCAGGGTTTTTGATAGTGAGTCTACTAGGAATGTTTTGGTAAAGAAAAAAAATATTTTGTAATTTGCGAAAGAAAGTTGAATTTTTGCTCGCCCCCCTTGGGAAAAAAATTAACACGTTTGGTATTTTATTTATTATTTTTTATAAACAAATATTGCGATTTACAACTTGAAAATATAATTTTAAAAAATTCAAATGACTATAGCTTTCTACTAGCACATTTTTTTCTCTTAAAATTTAAAAATTTTCGACAAAATTCACAAAATATCTAAACGTATTCATTTTTTTCCCAAGGGGGCAGAGCAAAAATTCAACTTTTTTTCGCAAATTGCTAACTATTTTGTTCTTTACCAAAACATTCCTAGTAGACCCACTATCAAAAACCCTGAACTTGGCATGGGTCCCGTAAGTAGCAACAGAGATATACAACTTTAAAATTTCAAACGGCGGCCCTCATTTTAATACAAAATATTCTATTATTGAAATTTGTAAGGCCCAAGCTCGTTACCAACCCGTAGCCACATGAACATCGTCGCTCGTTAATAGTGCCACCAATTAACCAAAATGCAGCCTCGTCTCAAGGAAGCCTTATATTTGTTACTTTTGGGGGGTCTGTAAATTTGATTATTCTCGTTATTTGGATCCATTTTTTAACTAGATGTAAAAATATATCGCTATAAAAACTAAAAATTGGATAAACATGGCGTTCACTGGTTTTGTGATATGCTACTTTTAGCCATTTCAATTGACAGTAAAATCGCGTCTTCGCATTGTATTAACTTTTTACGCCATACGCATACACGCAAAAAATAATATTTGACGTTTTGAAGAAAAATACCTTTAAAATAAGTAAATCTTGTCTCTGATACAATTTAACAAAAATGTATTTCTTTTAAATTGTAAACCCATGTCTTTCGCCATTTTTGATTTGGTGAATGTACCAACAAGAACAAAACCTTAGCAAACCTTCTGTTCTGTGGCACAAAGATGGAACATGGAATCCTGTGCCTGTGGCTACTCGCTTTGTTTTATTAGTGAAATTAGGAAAGAAGCATGCGACACAACGCAATGGGAAGACAAATAATAATACCAATAGGACCGACCACGCTGCGCCAGTATAAACTTTAAAATTTTAGTCATAAGTAATATTTGTGGAAATTCTTTATAATAAGGGGCGATTTTTGATTCCAGAAACGTTGTAATTATTTGAATTTATTTATAGTATTTATACAAAGGATTACTTCAAAATCATTAAAATTTTGTTGAATAATGTTGCCTAAATAAAATATTTTAAAATTGCAAAATCTTGTTGTGGTTACTTTCTATGAATTTATTACAAGATCTTTATTTGTTTGTTTTAACAAAATGTATGCTCAATTTAATTACGCTTCTTCAATTTAAACAATTTTTTTAATAAATAAATGTCGTGTTAAAGTTGGAGGTCTAAAAGTGAAGTTATACTCTTATTTGGATTTCATGTTACTTCAAACCTAGTGCACTTTTTTTAGAGACTTTTCGAGCATAAGTTTCGATTCTCTTTTTTAAAGTGTACATGATAATTCTGTTATTGACATTTTGCGCTCGGTTTGATCCAAACCTGGTAAGTAATGGTGTATTGTTACACATTGTGAATTAATGAAAATGTTTCATCAAAAAATGTGTCAATAATGAAAGCACGTATTATTAGGGGGATAAATTCTTCTAAAGAACAAACAAATCACAAAATTAATGGAGCAAGACATTCCAAATAGTTTTGAAAAAAGACAATGACACGACCAAAACTACAAAAATTAAAAATAATTACCGTAAAATGCTCAACCGATGTGTAATCCTCATCCAAAAAAATTCGATATCTATTAAATGGTTTTAGTTCTTCACTGTTTGATAGAAGCTTCACGAATTGTTCGACATGCTTCATAGATTTTTCATAATTTTTTCCACCAACTTCTTGACAATGTAGTGCAATAAATTTTAAATCTAAACCAGAGATTTTCCCAAGCAATTCTTCAGTCCATAATTTAAGCATTTCAGTCGCCTACCAAATAATATTACTATTAGATACAAATTTTTGATAGACGCAGCATTTTAACTACTACTCGACATTGACAGTAGAATATATCGTCCTATTAATGCCAAAACTCACTAACTGGCATATGGTTACTTTCGAGAAAATTACATTTAAAGGTTTAATGTATTATTATCAATCCATGTATAAACATTTTGTTTTAGCTTATAGGTAGTTAACACTTTCACTGCCCACCTTCAGATTGCTTGTAACCCTGTGTGCCCAGAAAGGAATTTTTGGTTTCTTGCTTATTTTTGTAAAATAACACAAAAAGCTTTCTTCAAATACTTTATTTTAAGAAGAAAAACAACGTTTATTTAAATTTTAATTTAAAAAAAACCAACGCGCCTTGCGCGTTCTGGGCACCTGAGGACGTTTTTTGTTGAAAGTATTTTTATAGTATGTGCCCCGAACGCGCTACGTGCGTTGTTACAACTAATTACAAAGATAAAACAAGTATTTTATTTATAATTGTGAAAATGTCGAAAACATGGCGTCAAGCAAAATCCAGGCTCCCCTTAACATCGTGGACAATAAAAAATTGAATCCTTTCTTATCTTGTTGGTCTTGTTTGTCTCCGTTTTTTCCTCTCCTTATCTTGTTTGACTCCGTCATGTGTCCAGACCGCGCTAGGCGCGTTTTTCTGTTCCAATGACTATTACATCCGTAAAAAACAAAATAGAGAAATTACCTACTGTAATATCATTGTGTTATACCAATACTTAAAATAATTTTAAATAAAATATTTTAATACTTTTATATATTTCAAAATTACTCACCCCTTTTATAAACTTGAGAAACACAACCTTTACTGTTACTTTACACACAACCTAACCTCACAAATACAAACTTAAAATTTTTGGCATTTAATATGACAATCGTGCTGTGCCCAGGCCTATTGTGAATCATTTCCGGCTATGCCGAAATATTATTTATCCCATAAGAAGCTCAGTGACACAAAACGCGCCAGGCGCGTTCAGGGCACATTACCGAAACCAGTCAAAACGCGCTAGGCGCGTTGCGGGTAGTGCAAGTGTTAACTGAAAGGATGAAACTTTCAGCAAAGGTCATACTGATGGTGAAAATGCACAAGCACAACGGTTACCTTGCGAAACCAAGATAAGACGGCGCGGGGGCTCTCTGGACTAAGCTCCCGTCCCCGCCGTTGTAACAGGATTAGCCAACACAATAATAGTGCTTGTGCATTGCCACGATAAGTACCCCCTTTGCTAAAAGTGTTATCCTTTCAGAAATGACCATAGTATTTTTACGGTCGCCTCGCCGCTTATAAGTAGCGTAGTAAACACTAGTTGTAAACGATAAAAGTAAATAATCATAAAATCCATTTAGCAATCGCAAGGTAGATGAATACTATTTGATTCTTGACTCAGAACCAGTAACCGATGTACTTTCAGGACGCATAAAAATTGGTAAAGAAAACTCTTACAAATGCGGTAAAGAGATATTGCGTGGTCTGGCAGCTCAGACTGGCCGGGTTGCATATTCGTACGACATATTAGAAGACGCATCATCCAATCAAAGACGATCAGGTACATGTACCTGGTGACTTTATTAGGACATACAGTTTCTTAGCCGTCTACTACATACCTAATTTTAATATCTGTAAAACCATTAGCCATAATAATTCAAATGGAACAATAGGCCTTCCAGTACCAGATCTGGGAAGTAATCGATTCGTTTTATAGCGATTACTATAATTAATCACATTGATTGTATTAGGAATCGGGGTTGATTATATTACCTTCTTTATAGTAATTAGTAATCAGTACTCGATTACTAATTTTAAGGGATTTTTAGTCATCGCCAAAATTAAGTACTGCAGAAAAAGTAACCATGATTATTTTCAGTAATCGTGATTCTTTATTGTAATCACAATTACCCAAAGGAATCGAAAGAGTTGCGATTTCTTAAGTAATCATGATTACAATGAGGTATCACGATTCCTGTTTGTTTGCATGTTTATTGCGTTACATAACCAAATTTTATCAATTCAAACCATGATACAATAAAAGGAAGATATGATACCAAACCGTGTCAAATTCGTCCGGGTTCGCGCATGAGGTCACGCTGTGAGTTATTTTTGAAATTTATATCGCGCAATATAGTTTAAGTTAATTATAGATTTTATATAAATTCTATTGGTAATATATACCTTGCATCCTGCTCATAATATAAATTTTAAAGTATATGACTTAAAATAATCATGTAAGTAAAGGGATAAATTAATTACGTAAATTGCCCGCCAATTGCGTTCTATGTATTTATTTACGTGAGAAGAAAATGTAAATAATTTTATAAAATAAAACTATGCCTAATAATTAAGGTAATCATTTTTATTTAGAGGCATATTCTTATTAAAATATATACTAACCTAGAGTCTTCCGAAAATATGTTATAAATAAGAATTTTGCTTGTTCCTATAATTTGTCAAATATTTTTTTCGGTGAATAAGATCTGTATATTTGTGGCGGAAACATGTTTTTAGGGTAGTTTTTTTACCTTTTACACCTTAAATAGTAAATTATTAAAAATTATTGTATTTTTGTATTCTTTGATTTTTCAAATTTAAAAAAATCTTAAAATGCCAAAAATTATTCTAAACAAGACAAAAATATCTAAATGTATGAAATTAGGTAAAAGAAATTATTTTTTTACGAAAATAGCCTCGTCTTCAGTCTCTTTGTCGTATTTTCCCGATTAAATTCTGTGGATTCGTTAGGTACCGTGGAGATTTTTAGCAATTTTATTGTTTGTCACAGTAAACTTTTGTATTGAAGCGGGTTTGTAAAAGCATTAAACACATTTGACATTCATGACATGACACAATTCATGCTTTAAATTATCTTCATAAGCACTTTCGTTAAAATGTCTAGAACAGATTCTAGCATTTTCCACATTAAACTTATCTTCTCGTTTGCATAGACGCTTCCAAATACTTTGTGCTTCTTTGTCTTTGGAGGAGCTAAAAACTTTAATATCGGGCATTTCTTATTTTTACTTTTAAACTCTTAAGTGATATAAAAACACCAAAAAATATCTTTAAAACACAATGCGATCTTAACAAAGACACAAAATATGGCGGAATTACTCACAACGTGACGTTCTTGGCCACACCTACCTGCGCGGTGTCATATCTTCTTTTATTCATTTATTCAAATGAGATTTATGGAGGCTCTGTGCGTGTCTTAACGATTCGACTTAATTAAAATAAATTTTAATAATGACATTTTCTAAAGATTGAAATTTAAAACCTACTTAATACAAATCAGCTAGTAAACAAATCATGGTCTTTGTACAGAATAGTCAGTCACCCGGCGGTATGGATAGGTGGTGTCGTCTTCTGTCCATATTTGGAAGCGCTCTTTCGAATACATAGAATTGAAAGAGAAAAGGGACGAAATATTAAGGGGAAATCGAGGGGAAGTATTTAAACATGTTTTATTCGAAAATATGTGAGCAGTATTGCCGGCATGGCACCTCCAGACCGTGTCTTAAATAATTTTGCAAAAAATCTAAAGTGGAGTAAAATGTTTTTGTTTTTTCCGATAAAGGAGAAGAGCATCGGCAGGGACAAATAGAAAGGCGTAATTCTTTCTTCGTACCTATATTGATTTACACATTCAACAGAACGTGCGAAGCGAAGACTCTCTCTTGGAAGGATTTGATTTTAGTGAAATACCAAAATTTGAACAGTAGTAGATGATAAAATCCACATGTCAAATTATTCTTTTCGACTCTGTATCATCTTTTCCTTTTTAGAGTTCCTTGCTAAAATTAGCGAAACGAAACACTTATGGAATCACTTTGGTGTCCGTCCGTTCGTCCGTCTGTCACAGGCGATTTTCTCTGAAACTATTCGTCGTAAAAATTTGAAATTTAGCACAGGGGTAGAGTGTGGTGGCCCAATTATAGACGTGGAGTATAAAAAGTTGAATTTTGATTCTGGGGGTTAATTTCAGGCGGTAAATTGGGAAATGGAAAACAATTCAAGGGCATCGTGTATGGTGTCAAATGAAAGCTTATTGTAGCACGAATTCGACAATATAATATTATGTATTTTTTATGCATTTTTTTAATCGTTTTTCGGGAAAACGCTTATATCACCTAAAGAATCGCTAAGAAAAATCTGAAAAAAAAAATCATGAACATTGAAAATTATGTGTAGATTGAGCCAAAATTATCAGGATTGAAAAATTCTAGAGCGATCAATTGTTTGACTGGTCGATTGTATTGACTATTGCAGACAATTGCCAAAGTGTAGGTATAAAATGTCCTGATTGGTGCCATCCAACCAATACAGTATTACACCACACTTATTTGACTATACCTTCATCTAATAAAATTGGCATACATAAGTATTAAGTAATAAAAAAAGTAATACATTTTGTTCTACTTTATGCATCATAGCCGAATAAACTCTTATTCCCGTCTCACTGTGATAAATTATTAAGTTATTAAGTAAAAGTGGCAACGCAGTTTTACCGTTGACTACCAGTTTTACTACGAATCGCGAAGTGATGTAAGCGGCCATTCATATAATTCTCTGACGATTGCGACGTTATTCGAGAGTGGAATTGTGTTTCTTGGGTTTGCGAGAAGCGTTTTTAAGTGTTTTTCTTTGAAGGAGCTGACATTATTTTGCGAAAAAAACATTTAAATATGGTGCAGCTGTGTCAAGTTTGCAAAAACTTGGACTATTGTAATCTATTGATTTCATATTAAGAGGATATGACTAATGCTGGTTAAGAGGGGATAATTCTTTAATTTGTTTTAATTAAATTAGCATATATGCGGCTAAGTCCTCCTATATCTGTTCTGTTATTCACAGCATTTTTATCTTTTGTTATTTCGATCATTTCTTTGATGGATAATTTATAATAGTTATGATCTTTATTCAGAATTTTTGTTTGGCTGTAACTAAATTCATATTTTGTCTCTCTTACATGTTTGCTCAGAGCTGTTGATGTGTTTTTTGTATATTTGTGTCCGTTAAGTCTGTTCTTTAGTAACTGAGATGCCATCCCAATATATTTTTTGGACAATTTATGCATGGTACAGAGTATATCACAATAGTTATCACATTAGTATTATCACATTAGTTCATAGTTGGTGTCGGACTTTTTAAGTGAGTGAAGGGGGAATGTAATGGGAAGGATATATATACAGGGTGTTATGAAATTCACTGCATATATTGAAACTGGTAAATTCTGATTTCAATTCAGATTGGGGAAAAATAGTCATAAATGGCCCTTCGCGATAAGCTAGGTATCGTAATCACTGCACACCACTGGAAATAAAACACATGGCCATATAAATAACAAAAGAACAGTGAGCTAGGTTGTTGTGTTGCCAGGTCTTTGAACAATATTTCTATGTAACAAGTTTGAAGAAATACTATTTTTAATACATTACCTTTAAAGAAAGAAATCCTACCAACTCTTCCAAAATTCTCAATTTCAAAAATACTGCCTATAACACAAATTTAATCAAACTCTCTAGAGAAAAGCTTTTTAAATCAAAATAAATATCCCAACTTCAACTAAATACCCAAAACTAATTTAAACTGCACCTCACTAAGCGACGATACGATATTTTGTTAATATTAAACGTCTTTAACTTTTGTTAATATTTAACGGCTTTAACTTTTTCTTTCACAAATTAAGAAATAAATAGCAAAAATAATGTAAACGGGATTATTAAACTGGTCAATATGGATCCATACACAGCTAACGCTGACGCATTAGTTGGACCAATCGGAATCACTCTAGCGGACTGAATGGAGTCAACAACCCTTTAGATTCGGGTACATCAAGATCTACCACCTACTTTACTGCTTAGGCAACTATACAAACACGCGTGCATATTATTAATATATTTTCCTAAAGCAGTCTCTACACGATCATTATTACTGTCAGTATTTCACACAACAATAATACTGTCAGTACCTATTATAAAAGTATTAAAATATTCGAATAATTTGCTTGAATTTACTTTATTTGATCATTCTATCACGATCAGTATTACTGAAAATATTTTTTAATAATGACAGTAATAATAATCGTGTAGGGTCTGTTTTAGAACTAGACGGTAGTTTTAAATAATAATGTACCTAGGTAGTTTCCAAGGGTACTAAACTAGTTTCTTTTTATTTTGCTGCCTAGAAACAAACAAAATAAAAGGGTATGCCTAGAAAAATAAAGCTCTTCGTCGCTCCGTTGTTAACTAATATTTTGCTTATTTTTATTTAGTTTGTGCTTTGATTAGTGCTTTTTAAATTAGTCTGATAGGGTTGAAAACTAAATTAAATTTACCACTAATAATATTTACGTATTATGTAACGTTTGGGGGTGCAAGAAAGCGATTTATGTAGATACCTACCTCTCGACTTTAGAAAAACCCATTTAGAGGATCTCTTCAAAAAAAAGTTACGATAAGTTTATTGGCAAAAAGCGAATAACAACTTTCTGAACGTGCTGTGTAAAACAGAATGTTTTTTTTTGGACAAATGCTGTAATGAAATAATTTTGGTTATAATTTTAAAATACGGTGTAGTTGTGCTCAGTTAGTATTTTTCGTTTTGATTTTTAACCGTTTTTTAGCAGGCAGTATAAGCTAGCAGGAATAATTCTCATCTCATTAATATCGTAATATAGGATAAGTCATAATTCGTTGTGTTGCTCGTTCTGGTTAGGCACAATTTCAACCGATTTCACGAGTGGTCCATATTTTCCCATATTAAATAAAAAAACTTGCTATTAAATTAAAATAGATACCTCTACATATTTTTGGCAAAATGCATTTGTGGAATTAAAAATACTTTGGATTATTTAAATCTAATAAAAAATCAGATGTCAAGATAATATTTAAGTTTGGCAATGTCCTGGCTGGATCATTTGTTTTTTCTTTATAATATTAGAGCTTATGACTTCAGGTTCTTTAGAAGCGTCGGGTACCGGTTTGGTTTAGGTTTTTTTTAAATAAAAAAGTGTACGATTTGAGAGAAAAAAGTATTGGGTGTGTCTGTAGCCTACCCCAGGAGTCACTCATTCAAATATATGCAGTGAATTTCATAACACCCTGTATATATATATATATATATATATATATATATATATATATATATATATATATATATATATATATATATATATATATATATATATCAATCTAATAATCAAGGAAATGACCGTCAGCTATCGCACCCCCGCGGTGCAGCTAGCGCGGGTGGTGCCTTAAAGGTCTATCAAAAATAGGGAAAAAAACAACGTACCAAAGCTGAAACTTTTTATTTAGTTCTTTGCAATCGGGAAATATTTAAAAATCATAGTCAGCTATCTAAATTCTGGGGGAATATAAGTCAGTTGATGATAAAAGGAACGTAAGTTTAGGCTTAAACTCAAATGATATTGCCAAAGCTAAAATTACACCAAAACAATAGTCATCTGACTTTATAGTGGGGGAAAGACCTTCAACTGATATGATAAAACAGTAGCGAGCTTGCTGAGAAACAGTATATTATACTCGAGAACCGTGCTCTACATTACTACATCTTCTGACAGTTATTTCCTCGGGATACACTTAGCTGACTATTATTTTGTATTGAGTATATACAGTGTTCGGCATAACGTTGGCAACATATGGGAAAAAAATTATTATTGATATTTTAAGTCTGGCATGTCCGACAACTAAAAAAATCTATTTTAACACGTCATGTGATCACCGGTTTGGCGGGAATTTAAAAGAAAGTTGACGGTGGTACCGAAATATGGTTCAAATTGACAAGATATCGAAAAATGATATTAATAAAAATTGTTCAGAATGCACCGAGGATCCCATGTCTCAATTTTGAGAAAAAATCAAAAATATAAATTTTTAACCGTACCATGCTATGAAAAATCATAAATTATTTTTTTACTAACAAATACTAGGTAAATTGAATTATAAAAAAATACTGTATTATTAGATTTGAATGGTAATTCTTAGTCCCTCTAAAATTTACTGACGGTACGTAAATGTTGGATAAACTTATGTGCATCAATATACCGGGCACGACTACAGATAGCGACACGACCAGATTGTATTTTTTTAATCTATTTCCCGCAAAGTGTCTATTTCACAAATATTTAAATAGTTCTGACACAAACCTATGTAATTTAGTTAAATAAAGATATTTTGAAGTAAAAAAATAAAAAATCAGCTTTGGTAAAATGACTCATCCAAAACTGTCACTGCCTCCCCGACTATACTGCATTTACGTTTTAAATGATTTAATGAAAAAATGAATGAGCATACTTTCAACAGTGTTGCCAACCGTAGCGGAATTCCGCTACGGTAGCGGATTTTCAGCCCTTGTAGCGGCAGCAAGACGTTTTTTTTTAAAGTACCGGAATTTGTGACTACCAAAAATAATAATATTTGACAAAAATTGGCAGTGATCAATGATATATGACATTTATAAGCGGTAAAAATATTTTGGAGACCTTAAATTTTAAATACATTAAATTTAGAACTTCATCTTTTGTCTAATTGGTTAAACGTTAATAAGTAGAAATTAAACGTTTTAAAAACTAAATTTGATTGGGTTTGATCATACGAATATAAATAATATTTACTGATGGTCATAAACTGATAAATTAGAAATAGTAATTATTTTAAATATTTGGCATATTTCTAGATTAAAATTAAAATTTAATATTCGTTGACCATTTGGTTTCAAAAATAGCAGGAAGGATAAATTATTTTAAAAGAGTATCTCCAAATTTACAGTTATTTTCTAAAGAAAATATTCATAATACGTCGACACTTCGGTATTTTTTTTATTGTTCAACAATATTATACAGGGTGATTCAGAAATAAGTACTGAAAATCTAAAGACAGTTAGATTTAAGGGAAATATGAAAAAAAGTTAAAGGAAATTTTTGTCTTAGTCAGTAGTTAGTCACTGTTCAGAATATACAGGGTGTTAAAGATGTGTGATATAAAGAACATTTTATTATGTAATATCTGCTAGGAACGAGATATCAATTTGAATTTTGACAACCAGATTGAAAGCCGGCATCCCATGCATACGACGATACGATGATCCGACGGTGTTCTCATTGGTTGAAAATTTTGGCGGCAAATTTTATCCGAATGTTTTTAACAATCCACGATGCGTCGTACGAGTTAAATTTAGTTTAACTTTTGTCCGATATCGGATGTTTTTTAAACTCACTTTTCTTCATTTTCTTTTTATTTTTATTCGGTTTGGGTGATTTCTGGATATTTAACAATTAATAGATATCTGAGGCATTGTAGAAAATATATTTATTTGTAGTGACAATAATGTACTACTTTTATCGCTTTTGTTAATTTTCCAAAAAAAAAAAATAAACAAACCTGCTAGAAAAAAACAAAGACCAAGAAGATTGTGGATGAGAAAAATTTTCAAAAATCGAAAGGTGCAAGGAGCGTATCACAATTTATTGAATCCTTTTTTACAATTTGGACACGACAACGGATCCATGGGATATGCGAAATATTTTCGTACGAAAAACAAATAATTTTCGGATACCGGACGTCGGAAATCGTATGCATGGGATGCCGGCTTAATGTAGTATGACAAACACCTCCTTTTTGTTTATTGGCGATAAGTCATGGCTTGCTTAAATAACTTAAATTAAATGATTAAAATCAGGAAAACTTTATTTTAAACTATTTCAAGGCATTAATTCGAATAAATCTCGAAAACGACAGCTCTTATGAACAAATCTCAAGAGTAAAGTAACCAAACCAGGCTATTAAAAAAATTAATAAAAAGAGGTATCGGGTGACAAAAAAAATATGCCCATAAATGTAGTGCACTGTGTCAAACTCAAACTGACATCTCGTTCCTAGCACATATTACATAATAAAATAATCTTTATATCACACATCTTTAACACCCTGTATATTCTAAACTGTAACAGCGGGTTGCACAAAACTTTTAATCAAGTAGTAAATTTAATTAACGTTTAGTCATATTTGGCAATGACGTTAGCATAAGTGCTGTCACATTACAAGTGTCTTGTTAGTTTAATTCGTGATTAAATTGTTTGTGCAACCCGACGTAAGACTTTTAAATTTCATTTAACTTTTTTCACATTGCCCTTAAATCGTCTTTAAATTGTCGGTACTTATTTCTGAATCACCCTGTATATAGAAGATGAAGGTATTATGAACTTTTACAGATATTATAAAATCTAAGCGAATTGTTTAAATACGGACATTTAAAAATAAATCAATGTTAAAAAAATTAAATTGGCTTATGTTAAAAAATTTATAAAATTTTTAGTTTTTGTATTTATGTTCAAAATTCAAAATACATGGCATACTGCAGTGGCGGCGCTAGTCCTAATTTTTTGATTGGGCGAATCCCGGCGGTAGCATCTAAAGATTGGGCAGTATCTGGATACTTTTATGGCCGGTGTTCGTGTCGTGTTTTTAATAAAAATTTTGGTTGAGCGAGCAGAATTTAAGTTGGGCGCACGCCCAACCCTGCCCACCCTTAGGCCACTGCTTAACTGCTGAGCATTTAAAAGAATTTACTATTTTAAATAAATAATAATAATAATTAATAATTTTCCATAATATTTGTGCAGGGATATCCAAATAAAAGTGAACAGGCCTTGTAACTTTTTTATTTTTAGAGACGGCAAAAAATGTTAAATATGAAAGTGTTGGGGATTTTTATGGATCATTTATACATATATCTTATAAGCAAAACAACTGAGCATCGAATAAAAGAAATATAGTACAGAACATCGATTTTCTCGCTTATTTTAAACTGGATGGTATGATTTTCATCATATTTTTGGATTCTAGGAGAAGATATATTTTGTATAATATACCCTATGCGGTTTTTTAATAATTTTTGAAAATTACAAATTACTTCGCATAAATATAATTTAAACGTAACTCTCCAGGTTGCAAACGAAATACCTGCTACATTTTTAAATTTTCTTTGTAAGTAAGCCAAAGCAATGATATATGTACATATATCATTGGCCAAAGTTAATGTCGAGGTTGACAATAATACTTTAGTCACCGTGAATGTATAACTTTATTTTTATGCAAAATGAGTTATTCTATTAAACAATAAATGTTGATTTTTATTAGTTCGCTAGGGTTAGGTAAGAGGGGCTTAAGTCAGAAATTCCTGTTTTCCAGAAAATGAAGTTAATGATTGCATTATTGTTTGTAAATCTGATTATAACTTTCAGAAACCAATATTTGGACATAATTATTAACAAATCAACTGGCTTAAAGTCCCAATACATATTTTACAAATAAATGAGTATTGGCCAGGATTTTGCTAACTCAAGATTTTAGGACCAATTAGTTAGTATTTAACTTTAATAAACCCTTCACCCTTAATAAAAAACCATGCAGTGAATACTAACACAATTAAATTGTGTTGTTTCTAAAAGTAATAATAAGATTTACAAACAGTAAAGCAATCTTTTAACTTCATTTTCTGGAAAACAAGAATTTCTGACTTAAGTCCCTCTCACCTAACACTAGAGTTATTAATATTTGAAAGTAATAACCAGTGATTATAAACAATAACAAATGAATTATAACATAAACAGATAAATGTTAACATTGGCGAATAAATATCAAAAGAAATTTTCAACATGTCCGCACGTTTCATACATTCTTCTCTGCCTCTGAAGTGTGTTTATAATACTTTCAGCATCATTTTCGTTGAGATTTCTTACTTCATTTCTGACCTTTCTTTGATTTTCTTCGATATTTTCATTATGATTGCTGTATACATTTTTCAAATGACCCCAAAGAAATGTATCTAAAGGTCTGGGCTATTTGCAGGCCAATGTAACGTTCCATATCTACCGATCCATTCATTATACGGATGGTTTAAAAAATTGCGAACCTCAATTGTATTATGGGTTGGCGCTCCGTCCTGTGGCCATATAATACGTCGACGTTCTTCAACTGGCAATTCGTCGATAATATCTTCGATTTCATTTTCTAAAAATTAAGATAGCGCTGGCCAGTTAATGCTCCCCGAAAAACAATGGTCAGAATTTTATTCTGTAATATCCCACACCAAACGTTGATTGACTTACGCCCCTGAAAAGCAATATCCTCGACAGCAAAGGGATTTTCATCCGACCAAACATGAACATTTCGTCTATTAAACATTCCCGCAGTTGAAAAAGTTGCTTCGTCTGTCCAAACGACAGTATGAAATAAATTAGGATCCTGCCGCATTCTTTCGTTAATATTTGTGACAAAAGTATAACTCCTTTCTTTTGATCGGCACTAAGCTTATGAACTGGTATAATTTTATATGACCTATACTTAAAATACTTTAACGTTCTTTAAACTGTTCCATAACTCAACATTTTATCTCTTCTTCCATATCTGAGATACCCATGGATTTATTAAGAATGGATACAGGATGATTTAACATTCTTTGAAGCCAACACAAACCATTCTAAGCGACACTGTAAACACAATTTGTAAACATTGGCCACATCTTATTTTACCTTGTATTTTTGTACAAAAAATACGTTAGAAGCATCACAAGATTTACTAAAATATTTTATTTTTCTGCTAAATAATAATAAATTTAAGTTAAAAAGATTTCATTATTTATAGGTTATATTATTTCTAAAGGTTTATTTAAAGTCGCTCAGAGTCATTTACAAATCTATAAGTCGCACTTTTTCTTTTCTAGTTCATTAGACAAAGACGTACGTGTAACAGAGTGTTCAGACGTATTTCCCAAGCAACCAGCAGAGACAGCAACACTTCTGAGCTCCAACACTCCAATGCTATTTTATCTCTTTCTACTACCATTCGTGATTCAATTACGTATTTCCTTAAAGCTCGTAAACTAGACCTCTAGGGTAAATGTTTTCATAACAAACAACAAATAAACAGGCTTCACGTTCGATACGCTCACATTATACGGAACACCGAATCCTTTCTAATTCATCCATGGAGATACCGCACACAATCGGGAATTGATTTTTTTGGATTGTCTTGAAAATATAATAAAATCGGTAGGTCTTTTCTTCATTTCTTTCTCTTCTTTTTCCATTGCCCAGAATTCCTCTTTCCTCTAGTCTTCTATATGTTTTTATTAGGGTGTTTAATGATGGAGTTCTTTGTCCCTCTTCAATACTTTCTTCATATTGTCTTTGAGCCGCTCTAACATTATTGTTATTTTTTAAATATAATTTTAACATTTTGTATCCCTCATTAATAGAATAACTCATTTTGCATAAAAATATAAGTATAAATTCACGGTAACTAAAGTATTATTGTCAACATTGACATTAACTTTGACTTACCTACGAAGAAAATTTAAAAAGGTTGCAGGTATTTCGTTCGCAATCTGGATAGTTATATTTAAATTATATTTATGCGAAATAATTTTTAATTTGAAATATTTCAAAAACGATTGAAAAACCGCATAGGGTATGTTATACAAAATATATGTCTAGATCTTTTCCCAGAATCCAAAAATATGATAAAAATCATAGCATCAAATTTAAAATAAGCGAGAAAATCGATGTTTTATACTATTTTTTTTTTATTTGATGCTCAATGGTTTTGCTGATAAGACATGTGAATGATCCATAAAAATTCCCAAAACTCTCATATTTAACATTTTTCCCATCTTTAAAAATAAAAAAATTATAAGGCCCGTTCACTTTTATTTGGATATCCCTGTACAAAAATTATAATATGCATAAGAATGTTTTATGTCTAATAGATACAAAGAGTTTGTTCCAACACAGAATCCGTGAACGGTTTTCGATCAGAAATAGAGTTGCCCAGATAAATATTACAAGTGGCACAGCGACAGACATTTAGTGTACGTAACTGACCGTTTATTTCGGACGACGGCGACGGTCAGAAACATTACGGACTGCTTGTTGGAACATACCTTATAAGTTAGATTATTCTATTAAATCATCAAGTCTAAAACTGTTAAAGCAAAATTTAAAAACATATTTGCTGAAGCAACAAAATTCTTAAACCAGTTGAAAGTTAAAAAAATTAAAAAGGATATTATAAAACGTACTTATGTTATGTAGCATTAATTGCTAAACAAATCTTTTTACTACTATTACATTCCGTTATTATCCTTAGTTTTTAAGGTTGTATTTTATATTTTTAATAATGAAATAGCTGGTTCAGTCATTTCAGCAAAATAGATTATTTTCAACGAAAATCAAAAAAGGTATAGCGGCGAAAGAATCCCTTACATAATAGTCTTACCAGTGTCCTCAAATTGGGGGCTTCTGCAAGGCCTTGCTACGGGATCTATATCAGCGGTTTCACTAATTAACACGAAAATTGCGGGACACACCAACTGAATTCAAGTCTTGTACATGTGTATGTGTAAATTCGGTAGTTCCGTTCTGCGGTACTAACATCGTTCTTCGCGCACACCTGCGCGTCACAATCGACCAATTACGTTGGGTATTTGACTCGAGCAATATCGCGAAGGTTTAATTAAAAACAAACTAAACAAAATTATTAATAAAATTAAAGAAAATTAATGGGATAACGGAACAAAGGTATAGCCAAAAAAGTAAATTTTTGTGAAATTTTAAGGCCAATTTCTTCTCCCTTAATGTGAATATGTCTCTTATTTTTCGATGTATACCTACCAAATTTACAGTTCTGTCAGTCTCCCTGTTAGTGCAGCTCCATATCATAGGATATTTTTGTGTTTTTTTTAATAAGAAAACTTGTTTTTATTTACTCAAAAAAAAAACAATACTGAAAAGGAAGAACGTCTGAAATTCTAGTTGTCCTTGGTCAATTGCAGCAAAAACAAAATTTAGTGAAAGAGCCAATGTGCACAGAGATGCACAGAAACTATAAAAATCTTAATAGTTTTAAACGAATTAGAAAAAAGCCGAGAATAGACAGCTATAAGATTACAAGCTGACAAAATGCGACATAAAATTCTCTAATCGAATGAAGTAATGAAAACAGAACGAAGTTAAACAAGTCCAAGTGTCAGGTAATTTCATTTACAAGGAAAAAGTACCAATTTGTATTTTGCTGGTAATTTGCGGCTTAGGAGTGACCCTTATCTGAGAGTTGGGAGTCCTTTTTGATTGTGAGCTTCGATTTGTCAAACATATTGATAACATAGTCTGCAAAGTATTCAAAATGGCTTACAATGAGGCAGTTTTGGGAGTTCAGGAACATCGAAACCCTGAATTCCTTATAATATTCTCTGGTGAGGAGTCATTTGGAGCACTGCTGCGTTGTATGGTCTCCCTTATAATGCCTATTTTTGTAAGTATAGATCATAGGTTCTCAACGTGGGCGATAACGCCCCCTTGTGGGCGTTTGAGCCTTTCGGGGGGGGGGGGGGGGCAGTAGAAGACCCAGAAAAAATTAGGGGGCATTGAGATGGCGCAGAGGGGGCGTGGGCAGATTTAAAAATATAGTCCAAAAAAGGCAAAAAAATACACGCTAATCACGTACGAAACTAAAGTAAGGTAAAAATTAATATCGTTTAATTTCTGTTATTGTAATCAGTTTTATCACGTGTGCGAAAATTCACGTATTTCGGTAAGACGGGCAGTGGATTAAAATCATCATTACTAAAAAATTATAAAATAAAAAGTACTACAATCGAGGTTAAAGTACAGAGATTACGATTATATAAATCTTAATTTCCAAAAGATACTTAATATTTGTTGAAATTATAATAAAATAAACATACAAAAAACATCGATTAATAATTATTAATCGATATTTTGTGTATGTTTATAATCTAAACTGGCAAGCGAACCGGTTTGGGGCCGCGGTCAACCCCGACCATAAAATTTCACATTTATTTCAAAATGGCATATTCCGAATGGTTTTTATTATTTCAAAATGAAATAGATTAAATTAAATTATATTAATGTTTTGATCGTCAGTGTCTTCGGGACATTCGGGAGTCAGCACGTGACATACATACATGCGTCGACAGGTCTGAGCCCGCACTCTGCTCCCGTGTCGCCCTTGCCCCCGTGCGGCGTCCGCCCTTACCTTTCGCGCCGGGTGTTATAAACGAGTCACTGCATGTTTATCTTATTCCTGTCGTTACGTGTTAAATGTCTCCAACCTATATAAAGGCAATGATTGTTCATTTTATTTTCATTAGCATTATTGCGCGCAATTGAGAATAGGGTTTTAGAAGTTGATCTTTTACTCATGTATCTGTAAAGTGCAAACCATGTCGGAAGTAAAAAAGAAGAGGCGGCAATATTGTGCGGATTATATTAAATACGGATTTATCGAAAATCCCACAAATCTATCATCGCCATTGTGCCTTATTTGTAAAAAAACATTTGCCAATGAAGCGATGAAGCCTTCTAGGCTTCAAGATTATTTTAATAAAATACACCCAGATAAGAAAGACAAAGATGTGACCTATTTTGAAGACCTGAAAAAGAAGTACGAAATTCAGCCAACTATATCAAAACTTTTTCCATCAGCTTCTAAGCAAGACGATGACGGACTTCGAGCTTCGTACAATATCTCATTGTTGATTGCTAAAACAGGGAAACCACACACTATTGGGGAAGATTTAATTTTACCAGCAGTAAAGGAAGTAATAACCACTGTGCTCCATAAACCAGCTGCAGATGTTATCCGAAAAATTCCTTTGAGCAATAGTTCTGTGCAAAGACGAATTGATGAGATGGCTAAAAACATTGAAGAATCATTGTACAATTATCTGCAGACTTGTCAATTTTCAATTCACCTGGATGAGTCCACTTTACCCACCAATGAAGCATTGTTATTGTCATACGTGAGGTTCATTAAGGATGAGAAAATATGTCGAGAACTATTATTTGCTACAAATTTTGAAACGTATACCAAAGGAGAAACTATATTTAATACTCTGGAAAAGCTTTGTGCCGAAAAGGAAATTCCTTTGAATAATATTTTGACAGTTGCTACGGATGGTGCACCGGCTATGACAGGGCGTCACAAAGGCTTCATAGCGTGCTTAAAAAATAAAGTTCCTGACGTGCTTGCTGTGCATTGCGTAAGTCATCGCCAGCATTTGGTTGCGAGAAATCTGAGTGAACGCCTCCATATATCACTGCAATATGTCATCAGATCAGTTAATAAAATCAGAAGTAACTCGTTGAATAACAGATTATTTAGTCAGCTTTGCATTGGCAATGATGATTTCAACCGATTGCTGCTTCACACAGAGGGGCGCTGGCTGTCAAAAGGTACTTGCTTGACTCGATTTTACAATCTGTTTGGATCTGTGATAGAGTTTCTGTTGTAAATTAGATAGGAATTCAATATAAAATTAGATGGACAATTCTGGTTTGACAATTTATTGACAACATAAACAAAAACTAAAATAAAAACTTTTTAACAATTACAATGAGTTACTCTGTTTTAAACTTGCAGGTAACAACACTCCCTCTAAAACAAGTAACTCTAATTAAAAACTTTAAGCCCCATATAAGTTGTGCAATACAGCAACTTCTTAATTGACAAAGGCTTAGTCATAACATCAGCAACCATTTCGTGTGTTGATTTATACTTCAACTCAACATCTCCTTTCCCAATAACATCTTTTACAAAGTGATAACGTACATCAATATGCTTTGTACGTGAATTAAATTTGTTGCTGTCAGCCATACAAATTGCACTTTGATTATCACAAAAAAGTATTGTTTTCTTCAAGGAAACCATTTCTCTCGCTAAACCTCGCAACCACATTTCCTCCTGAAGAGCTGCACTCATTGAAATATATTCTGACTCGGCTGTAGACAAAGCAACTACAGATTGTTTCTTCGAACACCAAGAAATCGCTCCTCCCTGCATCAAAAATACATAACCAGATATAGACTTTCTTTGATCCAAATCTGAAGCATAATCTGAGTCACAGTAGCCAACAAATTGTTCATTATATAAACAGTTTCTACTATAAAACAATTTTTTATTTATTGTCCCTCTCAAATATCTCAAAATTCTCTTGGCTGCTATCCAATGTAATTTTCCTGGATTACTGTTGAATCTACTTAGAAAATTCACAGCATAGCTAATATCAGGTCTGGATACTTGTGCACAAAACAACAAACTTCCAATTAATTCTTGATACGGCACATTTTCCATTTCCTTTCTATCTTCTTCAGATTTGGGGCACATTTCTTGACTTAGTTTTTGATTCGGATCCATCGGTGTTAAGCATGGATTACAATTTTCCATTTTGAATCGTTCCAACATCTGTCTGATGTACTGCTGTTGATCAATATAAATTACTCCTTCTTTTGTATTTCTAGAAATATGTAATCCCAGAAATAAACTAGCCGAACCAATGTCTTTCATATAAAATTTATCTGACAAACAGTTTTTTAACTTTTCTTTCAAACTTGTCAGATTTGACATAACCAACAAATCATCGACATACAAGGCAACAATTAAAATAACTCCATCTTCATTTAGGTAATAAATGCAAGGATCATTTTCGGATTGTTTTAAACCAAATTCTTTAAGAGCTTTATCTAATTTGATATTCCACATCCGAGATGATTGCTTTAGTCCATAAATTGACTTTTTTAAACATAAAACCTTATCTCCAGTATCAAAACCTTCTGGTTTTTTAATATAAATTTCTTCATTTAGATCTCCTTGCAAAAAAGCACTTACTGCATCCATATGATCTATGGCTAAATCAAATTTAGCAGCTAAAGCCAATAAAAATCTTACAGATTCGTACCTTACAACCGGTGAAAATACTTCTTTATAGTCAATACCTTGTTTTTGGTTGTACCCTTTAGCTACCAGACGTGCTTTATATTTTACAACATCTCCATTTTCATTTAATTTTGTCTTAAAAACCCATTTTGTACCCAAAATTCTTTTTCCTGGGGGCAAAATTACTTCTTCCCAAGTATCATTTTTCAATAAAGAAGCATATTCTTCTTGTATGGCTTTTTTCCAATTTTCTGCATTTTCTCCAACTATTGCTTCTTGATATGATATTGGATCACACAGATTCGGAATTTGGTTAGCAACATACAGTTCAAAATCATCATATTTCTTTGGAACTTTTATTTTTCTGACATCTTGTCGAAAATTCTTATTGTCACTGTCAACTTCAACTTCATCATTTGTCAAAACATAACCATCAGAATTCAAACTGTCTTCTTCCCCATTATTATAAGCATCGGAATTTGGACTTTCTTCTCCACCATTATTCTGTAACACAATTTCAGTCACTTGAGATGTCTCTTCTTCTGAGTTTTCTTCAAGATTATTCAAGTAAACTGGGACTACCTTATTACGTTCACTTTTTTGTATACTGCCAAAACACAATTCAGTCTCAAGAAAAACAACATCTCTACTGATAAATACCTTTTTCTTGTCTGGAATATAAATTCTATAACCTTTGGTATTTTCACAATAACCAACTAAAACTCCTTTCTCTGATTTTGAATCTAACTTTTGTCTTCTTTGCTTCGGTACATGCATCATTGCTACTGAACCTATAATTCGTAAATGAGTTAAATCAGGTTTTTTATTTGACCAAATTTCTTCTGGAGTGTTGTACTCTTTTAACATTCTTGTTGAAGTACGATTGATAAGATACACAGCAGCCAAAACACACTCCGCCCAATAACTCTTTGGAAAATTAGCTTCTAGTAATAAACAACGTGCTTTTTCCACAAGTGTTCTATTCATTCGTTCAGCTTTTCCATTCTGCTGAGGCGTATAAGGAGTACTAGTTTGATGCACTATTCCATGTTTTCTTAAAATACTTTTCATTTTATAATTAATGTATTCGGTACCATTATAAAAAGCCATCGTTTCGTCAGCACTACCATTTGGTTCTATATGCACATCTTGAAGCAACTTTGTCTTAATTGAATCTGCCGAAATTTTAACACCTGAACTTTCAATTCCCATGATCATCGGTCGATATTCTTCAGAAAGCCCTGCTAACAATAATGTGCCTACCCATTCATCAGAAACCACCATTCCGATAGAATTTAATTTATGCGCTGTAGAAATTATTTTATTAATATAATCTTCAAGCGATGAGCTGTTTGCAAGACTTGTAGTTATTAAATTTCTTAAAAGACCAACACGTCTATACAGACCTGAATCATCAAACGCTTTCACTAAACTATCCCATACTTCTTTCGCTGTATTTGCATTCTGCACATGAATATAATTAATGGGATCTATTAAAAGAATTATCTTAGTTTTAGCTTTGATAATTTTTTTTTCATCTTGATCTTTTCCTGTTACTGTATCCCATAACTCTTCGTGCTCCAAATAATTCTTAACAGCAAATTTCCATGAATCAAAATTTTCTCGTCCCTTTAATTTCTCAATGGCTGGCAAAATATTCGACATTTTAAGCGCCTTCGTTTCCTCGGTCTAATTTATTAATAAACTAATTACAGTAGCAATCCTGGGCCCATAACCTGTTGTAAATTAGATAGGAATTCAATATAAAATTAGATGGACAATTCTGGTTTGACAATTTATTGACAACATAAACAAAAACTAAAATAAAAACTTTTTAACAATTACAATGAGTTACTCTGTTTTAAACTTGCAGGTAACAACAGTTTCTAGAAAACAAAGACCCAGAATTGCGCGACAACCTCATCTCATCAAAGAACGATATTGCGAACTTGGCAGACCTGTATAAATTGTTTAATGATGTCAACCTCCAGCTTCAAGGTGATGACTTAAACTTGATTAAGACAAAAAATAGCATTGCTGATTTCGTATCCAAACTATTATTATACAAAAGAAATATCGGCAGACGGGAATTCAATAACTTCCCAAATTTATCAGGAGTATCACTCAATAATGACGACTTGCTTGTTTACTGTCAACACTTGGAAAACCTCCACAGAGATTTCAAGGAGCGATTCCAGGACATTTTAAACATGGGCATACCAGAGTGGGTTTTGGATCCTTTTTCAAATGTTAACACAACAGGATCATCCCAGTTAGAAGAAGAACTAATAGAACTGACGACAAATGAGGAATTAAAAATTAAATTCAAGAATGGCTACCAAGAATTTTGGCTGCAAAAGCCGATTTCACAACTGTACCCAGGATTATGGTTGATTGTTCAACGATTTTTGATAGCATTCCCATCTTCCTATTTAGCTGAACGTGGATTTAGTGCTGTAGCAACGTTGGAAACTAAAAAGAGAAATCAGCTTCATGTTACTGAACGCGGCGACTTACGGTTGTTTTTAAGTAAAATTGAGCCTGATATTAACAAACTCCATAAAATGCATCAAATCACAGATCCATATAGCTACGCAACAGATACATAATCCAATGGTCTTTGCGCGAGGTATGAAATGTTCACCGGCTTCGAAAAGCGGGTGAACCAGTTCAATGACCGATGCATCTACGTGAGCTGCATTGCCAAGTTGTGATTAAATCTAAACGCGTTCAAGCGACGCGACGGGAGCGACGACAACTCATTTCTCTCCGAGCTTTTACTGCGCAAAGAGTGACACCGTCAATAGTAACTAGCGATGCGTCCTGGAGGTGCTAAATGTGATTATTTCAACTGTGGAAATTCAAGAAGAAATTCCACAGTAAGATTGTTTAGATTTCCGATCAAATCTCAAGACATCTGTGAAAAATGGATTGTAAATTGTGGTAAGGATCAAAACATTTCGCGGATTATCTCTTGTGATTAGAAAAAAATTATATTGTATAGTTATTCTGTGTGCAATGTTATGTTCAACGTTTCGTTAAAAATAAAATCATACATATTTTGGGGATAGAAGTTAGTACTTTTAAATATTTAAGCACCTTGACCCATCATTCATGACATGGGGGCATTAGGGGAACAATTTAAAATTATTTAGACACATACACGGTGTCCCAAATGAAAGATCTGATACAAGTTTAAAAAAAATCTAATGTCCTGTTTTTTATAACATCTTCGATTTCTGGAGACCAAAATAGGGTAAATTGCTGCACCAAGTCTCTTAGTTTTTGGAATATTTTAAAATTTGTAAATTTGCAAGGTAAATTTATAATTTTATTTTGCTAATTCTGTTAACTTTGGTAATATATATATAACATAACATATAAACAATTATTAATTATCTAAGAGGTTGGGCTCTAAGACAAAGTATAGTGTTTTCGTCAAATGATATACGGGATGTTGAAAATAGTACAATATTGTGATTGTGCATTTATACCATGGTGACCAATAACTTTCTTGTTTTAAATGACACCTGCTGTATATAATCAGTGGCGGCTGGTGAAATTTCAAAGCTGTATATGTCTGTTACTACTTACAGGACCCGTATCAAATTTAGGAGGTTTAATAGTGAGCCCTCTGGGAATGTTTTGGTAAAGAAAAAAAAACATTTTGTAATTTGCGAAAAAAAGTTACATTTTTGGTGTGCCCCTCCTAAGAAAAAAATGAAGACGTCTAGGTATTTTATTTGTTATTTTTTGTAAACAAATTTTACATCATTTTGTCGACAGTTTTTAAATTTTGAGAGAAAAAAATGTGTTAGTAGAAAGTTATAGGCATTTCAATTTTTTTTTAAATTATATTTTAGGCTTAAAAAAATCCTAGACGTCTTCATTTTTTTCTTAGGAGGGGCACACCAAAAATTTAACTTTTTTTCGCAAACTACCAAATTGTTTTTTTTTCCTTATCAAAACATTCCCAGTGGGCTCACTATTAAAATCCCTAAATTTGGTACCGGTCCTGTAAGTAGGAACAGAGATATTCAATTTGGAAATTTCACCAGCCGCCACTGTATAAAATAACAATTAGGTACTTATTCAAATGCCTAAATTTTCTTTAACTTATTAGGGTTCTCTGTCTTACTCTAATGGTTTTCTATTTTTTTAGCATTTCTTTGTTTTTGCAATAATACACTTCCGTGAAAACAGATGGTTTTGACCCAGCTATAATAATAAAAAGTATTATTTTTCTATTTAAAAACATGATAATGTGTTAGGGCTGTATGATATTTAATTGATAATAAATAAACGTAATCATCCTGATAAAAAAAATTACCCTTCTTTCTTATTCTGTAAATAAATCTAATATCAAAATACGGATAGTCTGGATTTCTTTAACATTGTTATAGCTGTAATTAAGAGCCTATATTTAAAGATAAATTTTGTTTCAATACTTTTTATCTAATGAAGTCGCTGTGATAGTGAAACACGTGTCATGTTGACAATACATAAGTAAACATCATAAAAGAGTACTGGTTTATTTCATAATTTTAACTTACAAGTTGTTTTGTTTAAGGAAACGCTCAATTAGTCAGTCTTCCCAATGAATCATTGCGGGATAGGTTCATTTGTGGAAACCATTTCACAGATACCGATTACCGAACCGCTAAAAAGTTCTACCTTAAAAAGGGTGCATTTCCCAAGCACTATACATGTGCGTCAAGCACTGTTTTTGACTCGGATAGTGACGAAAATTTAAAAGTTTTGACCCCAACAAGATCGTATTCCGAAATGAAGCGTTCTGTGTCCCCAATTAGCCCCAACTGCTTACCTAAAAAGAAAATTAGATTTGAAGATTCAAAAGAAAGCCAGTTTATAAATAATTTAACAGAACTTCCAGATGCTCCAGTAACTCCAAGAAAATTAAAATTAAACCGGAAAATACAGTTTCAAACAAAAAAAATTAAAAACTATGAAAACAAAATTTACAGATTAACAAAGAAAGTACATAAATCTAGAATAAACATTTTTAGCATAATATCTTTTTTAACGTTTTTATCTACGGTTGCAAAAACATTTGTAATCATGCAGTTAAGAGGTAAACGTCGCAACGCATCGTTCTTAGCCTTATAAACTTACTTTTGCCTCTTGTTCTTACACAAGAAGCCTGTTCAAGTTTTTGTCTTTTCACAATATTTGCAAATTCACTACTGGTTCTTAATTTTACTAATACCTATTTGTTTTGCTTTTTTTCAAGAAGTATTGTGCAAGAACAAGAAGCCTTGTGCATATCTATAGTTATTATAACTTAGTTTTTAGTTGTGTTCTATATAGGTGGTAGATATCAAGAATGAAGAGGTACATCAAATCTTTGTTTACTTGCTTGTGGCAGTCAGTCAAAGTCCTTGGTTTTGGTATGATATTTTTACTTGGTACAGCATATATATATATATATATATATATATATATATATATATATATATATATATATATATATATATATATATATATATATATATATATATATATATATATATATATATACTTTGTTACCTTTCTTGAACCATTTATAATATATATTTTTCATTGTTTGTTTCTTGGGATTAGGTTCATTATAAAAACATTTTTTTTTTATTAAAAGTCCATTGACGTTTCGACCCCTTTTCGGGTCATTTTCAAAATGTTTTTTTTATTTGGTTTGTTAAAAGACCTAAAAATACATTATTGGTTAAAAATTTTTTTACAAAAACACAACAATACGACAGTTAAGGTGCCCGCTCACTTAGGCGAAGCGTCGCGAAGAGAAGAGAAGAGAATTTTATCCATCCAAGAACTTTACATGCAATCCAACGGAAGCGTCAAAAAAGCTTCGCGCCGCCTCAGTGTGCGGGCTTCCATTTGATTGTTAATGTGTCTGATAACAAATAACAGATTAGTTCTTCTAAGACCTTATAGTTTTCAAGGTGCGTATAATAAAATATCTTCCAATTGTAGAAAAATGTTTACTGTTAAGAACGTAGAATTTTAAAATAATATGTCCAAATTTTAATCCTTTACTGTCGTATTGTTGTGTTTTTGTAAAAAAAATTTTAACCAATAATGTATTTTTAGGTCTTTTAACAAACCAAATAAAAAAAACATTTTGAAAATGACCCGACAAGGGGTCGAAACGTCAATGGACTTTTAATAAAAAATAATAAAAAAAAAATGTTTTTATAATGAACCTAATCCCAAGAAACAAACAATAATATATATATATATATATATATATATATATATATATATATATATATATATATATATATATATATATATATATATATATATATACATCTTTCATCATTTCTGCGTCCTTTCATAATCCATCATTTTTGCGTCCCCTAGAAATAGAGGCTTTAGGCTTTGTATTTCAAGTGTATATCGATTTTTTTCCTTTTTTTGTATTGCTCCTAATTTTTCTTTTAATTATCTCTTAAAACTAAAATATACCTTTTATTTTATAATGCAGCATTTTCAACTCCTTTCATATTATAATCAAATTTGCGTCCGGCGTATAATTTTGTACATTTGTCGACGCATTTTGCTTCCGAGCCGTATAATATTTGGACACTTCTCTATCATTTTTACTACTGCCCTGTTGCCAGAATTTTGAAAAGTCCGAAAGGTGGGAAAGATTACACAGCGCTTTTGAACCAATGATAGGTATGACTAATCTGTCACCAGAAACAGCTTGAGGGACTGGGCTGTTTATAACTTAAAGGTATAATTAATTGTTTCCTCATAATATGATGAAGACATGTAAATCTTTACGCCAAGAGCAGAATGAGATAACCAAGGTGCTATGAGTCTATTACAAAACCATCGATCTTTTATTAACATGCTTTTATTAGCTTGACTTATAGCATTGTAATGGGACATTTCATTAAAAGATATATACAGTATGTATTCGAAATGGAAAAATTTTTGTTATTGATTTTACGAAAAAAGTGTATTTTTATAAAAAGTTCTGCATCGTGAAAAAATAGCATTGCCATTCAGAAATTTGATCCAGTAGGTACGTACAGGGTGGCTCAAAAATGAAAAAGTCATAATCCACGTGAAGCTAAAAAGACAAAATCTTTATTTGAAATTACACTGCCACTGCAAATGTACAATTTAATAATATGTTTTTTTCATTAAAAAATATACAGCATGTCTTCGAAATGGAAAAAATGTATTATTGATTTTACGAAATTGTGTATTTTTATAAAAAGTTCTGCATCGTGAAAAAATAGCATTGGCATTCATAAATTTGATCCAGTACGTACAGGGTGGCTCAAAAATGAAAAAGTCATAATCCACGTGAAGCTAAAAAGACAAAATCTTCATTTAAAGGTACACTGCCACTGCAAATGTACAATTTAATAATATGTTTTTTTCATTAAAAAAATATACAGCATGTCTTCGAAATGGAAAAAAATGTATTATTGATTTTACGACAAAAGTGTATTTTTATAAAAAGTTCTGCATCGTGAAAAAATAGCATTGCCATTCAGAAATTTGATCCAGTGCGTACAGGGTGGTTCAAAAATGAAAAAGTCATAATCCACGTGAAGCTAAAAAGGCAAAATCGTTATTTAAAGGTAAACTGCCACTGCAAATGTACATACAAGAGTTATTTTTATGATATGTTTGGAACACACAGGAGGTCCCAAAAGTAAAATTAATTTTTTAAAATCGCCGTTACAAAAAAAGTATATCTTCATAAAAAATTCTACATTGTGAAAAAAGAGCATGGTTTAAATATTTTTTATAGGGCATAGAGGGTGGCTAAAAATTTAAATTAAAATTTGGACTTTCAGCTTTATGAGCCACCCTGTATTGTCCTTCATCAAGTTTTTGAATAACCATGCTTCTTTTACAATGTAGAACTTTTTATAAAGATATAGGTACTTTTTTTGTAAAATCGGTAATACAAAAATTAATTTTATTTTTGAGACCTCGTGTATGTTCCAAAACTAATTCACTAAAAAACTAAAAGAACACGCTTTTATGAGTAGCGCACTAAAAAGTTAAAGATAAATTATAGTTTAAAATACTAAAAACACGTTTTTATGAGTAGCGCACTAAAAAGTTAAAAATAAATTAGGTATAGTTTAAAAAACTATACGGTTTACTGTTAGGTAACTACAAAAGGAAAATAATTATTTTGAACTTTTTAGTGCGCTACTCATAAAAGCGTGTGTTTTAGATTTTTAAATTATAATTTATTTTTTTAACCTAAAATGCAAGTTGAAAATATAAGTTTAAATAATATTAATATTATATACATTTTTACTGCTTATTTCTTAATTTGTAAAATTTATTGAAGAATAAAAAGATTGATAACAATAGTAATATGAATAACAATATTGTAAGTATTTTCCATGCTTATAGAATATAATATTATTTTTAGTTTATTTTTATGTGAAATTAGGAATGCTTAGCCGTCGACAAATTTCAATTTTTCATAACAGTAACGGTGTCAGACATTTGCCCTCCTTTTGGTAAAAGTGATAATTAATATATAGGTGATAGATCAAGGCTGACAATTTTTATTTTAATTTACTGACATGGCACTGACATGTACACATTCCTATCACAGAATGGCGCTTTTTTACCAAGAGTTCTCCGCATTCTTTACATATGAGATCGCTATAAAAAGGCGTTTTGAGCCATGGACTCTCCTTACCTCATTCCATGATTTAAGTTTATTTTGAGTTGTTTTGCTGGAACCTGGAAATAAGATTCCGAATTATAATAAAAACCTATTTTTATTATAACTTTCGTTTATTTTATTTGGGTTAAGTCACCAGATTAGCTCAAAATATGACAAGGCGTCCAACAAAAATTATCCACCTAATAAAACTAAAACAGATATATTTAATGTCGACAGACACAAGCAAGTTTCTTCTTAATGCTTTTTGGCTGGAATCACTATTGATAAGACAGGTGTAATTTGGCAATTAAAGTCTTGCTCATTGCTCAGTGCTCAGCTTTATATAATTAAGGGTTTAAATTGGCAAGTGTTAAGATAAGACAACCAAATTTTATACTGTTAGTTTCTTTTTAATTTTTCTCGCCAACTTATAAAGAAAAGAGCGATTTAAATAACAGTTAAGTACAGTTAAATTTACCAACCGAAATAAACCTTTTTAATACACTACAAAGATAATGTAAAATGTCGACCACAGTAACTGGCGAGCTAGTTTTTTTATTTAACAAATAAATTCCAAAATGTAGTTTTTGTTAAATAACTTTTTAAGTTTTATTTTTTCGAAAAACCGCATCAATCGAAATAGGTGAAAATGTTACACAGGAAACGTATCTAAAACGTCTATAAAACTTAATCATTTTGTTAAACTTAAGCTTCAAAAAGTTTTGCAATTTATATGTCAACTATATGTACAAAATACAGTTTCTGTAACATAAATCGTTTTCGAGTTTGAGCAACAAAAAATAGAAACTAATTTTGAAGGTGCTCTGTATATATTTCACCGGAAATACAGCCTGTTCCAAGCCAGGTTGAAAAGTAGTCCATATGCAAAATTTTTCCTTTTCTTTTTGGTCAAGCAGTTTTAAGCGTTCGCTCCAACAGACAATCCGACAGACAGACGGACAGACAAACCGACGAAAATGGGAGACCATCTGATATAGGGACCTCAACACGTAAAGATCTGAAAAAATCCCGGGAAGTGATTTTTTTCTAGCGAGAGAAGTAAAAAGTTGAAATTACTAAAATTAGAAATGATTTTTAAAAATGCAAAAATATTCCGTGAAAAGATAAATTTAGGATGTGTAGAAATGTCAAATTAAAATTAATAACCTCCAGTTATAATGAAGTGGTAATTTCCATAAGAAAGTGCGATTATTTCTTGATATTATACCTTTAAAATGGGCTAGTACAAACTATATCCCAAATCGATTACTTGTTATATTTTAGAAACAAATATAAAATGGTATAGATTTTTTTGTAATAAAAAAGCCTTAAAATTAAAAGTACTAAAACTTTTAAAGCTCCAACAAGAAAAGAAAATTTTACGCGGCTGTTGTATCTAATAGAAAATAAAATTTCATTGTTCCTAACTTACACCCTGTACAGTACAACTGTTCTATTTCTACTTTACATTCCACTTACAACACCATTGATTTTTGACACTTTAACGGTAATTTTGTATTGCAGCAATTGCAGTATACCTATTCAAATAAGATATGCAGGCATGCATCGCTGTTTTATTTAATAACTAGCTTTCGCCCGCAACTTCTTCCACGGTATAACAATTTTACTCCATTACAAACTTTAAATACCATCGTAATACCCCCTTAGGGGTTGATTTATTAAAAACTGAAAAAAAACACGTGTTTAAACATTAACTCTCAGATACACTAAGAAGGTTTAAGATTTAGTACTGCATGGTTTAAATTAGGATCTTCTAGTTGATCAGGTATGTTTTGACAGGTTTTTTCCTGTCATAGTTAATAAGTCTTCGTTAAAAACTTATGAAATATTCCGTTCCGTGCCGTTCATTTTCTTCACATTCGTTAGACAAAATTAGATTTTCTGACCTCAATTGACATACTTATTAGTTAACATTTTTGGGGAAATTGCCATTCGCTCGTTTTTACCCCCCCCCCCCCCGCTAGTTTTTTTAAATGTTAGACAAAATTAAATATTTTGACCCCAATAACCCCGAAAACAACATTAACATTTTTAGATAATTTCCCAGTTGCTCCTTTTTACCCCCCCCCCCCCCGCGTTATTTTTTTAAAAATGAGTTTCAACAAAATTAGATTTTCTGTTCTCAGTAACCCCCAAAATTAGTTAACATTTTTGGAGAAATTCCAAACCCCGCGCCTTTTTATTCCCTCTGCCCCACCGTTAATTTTGTTTACATTCGTTAAACAAAATTAGATTTGCTGACCTCAATAACCTTGAAAATGATATATCAGATAACTTTTTTTGAAAAATGATCAGTTGCCTGTTTTTATTCTCCCTCGTTATATTTTTTTAAATATGTTAGACCAAAGTACATTTTTTGACCGTAATAACACCGAAAATGACAAATTAGTTAACATTTTTTCAGTCGCTCCTTTTTATCCCCCCGCCGTTAATTTTTTAAATATAGGTTTCAACAAAATTAGATTTCTGACCTAAATATCCCCGTAAATGACAGATTAGTTAACATTTTTGGAGAAGTTCCCAGTTGCGCCCTAATATCACCCCACTCCCCACGTTATTCTTGACATCCATTACACAAAATTAGATTTTCTGACCTCAATAACCTCGAAAATAACATATTAGTTAACATTTTTGAAGAAATTCCCACCAGCTCCTTTTCCCCAAAGTCGTCCGTTCCCCAGACGCGTACTTTTCCAAGGTCGTCCGGAACCTAGATGCGTATTTTCTTAAAGGGCGTCCGCTCCCCAGACGCGTATTTTCCCAAGGTCGTCAGTTTCCCAGGCGCGCATTTCTCTAAGGTCCCCCGGTTCCCAAACGCGTAATTCTTTCCATGGCCATCCGCTCCCTAGATGCGTATTTTCCTTAAGCGCGTACTTTTTTCGAAGATCGTTTGTTCCCCAGACGCGTCTATTCCCCAGGGTCCTCCGTTCCTCAAACGCGACTTTTCATCAAGGTCGTCCACTTCCCAGGTGCGTATTTTTCCCAAGATCGCCCGCTCCCCAGACGCGTATTTTTACAAGGTCGTCCGCTTCCCTATATGCGTATTTCCCCAAGGTCGCCCGCTCCCCAGACGCGTATTTTTCTAAGGTCGTCCGTTTTAAAGAAGCTTATTTACCTCAAGGTCGCTCCCTCCCCCGACGCGTGTTATTCCTTAGGTCTTCCGCTCCCTAGGCGCGTATTTTTCTTAAGGACGCCCGCTCACCGGACGCATATTTTTTCCAAGGGCGCACCTGGTGTGGCATTCAAGTGGGCAGCCTTACATATTACTTAACATTTTTAGGTAAATTCCCATTCGCTCCTTTATATCTCCCCCTCCCGTTAATTTTTTAAAAATCAGTTCCAACAAAATTAGATTTTCTGACCTCAACTCTGAAAATACTAAGCTAACATTTTTGGAGAAATTCTCAGCCGCCCTTTTATCCCCTCTCCCCTCCCTTCTCCGTAAATTTTATTTAGCATCTGTTACACAAAGTCAGATTTTCTGACCTCAGTAATCCCGAAAATGGCCCATTGGTTAACATTTTTGGACAAATTCCCAGCCGCCCCTTTTTATTCGCCACCCCCCCCCCCCTCCCTACGGTAATTTTTAACACCTGCTAGAAAAAAAAAATTCTGACCTCAATAACCCCGAAAATGACATATTAGTCAACATTTTTAAAAAATTCTCAGTCGCTCCGGTTTTATCCCCTCTCACCTCCTCCCCTTTATTATTTTTTAAAGCTAAATCGTTTCACGTGGATTATGACATTTTCATTTTTGAGCCACCCGGTAAGTATAAGATCAAATTTTTGAATAGCAATACTATTTTCTCACGATGCAGAACTTTTTATAAAGATACACTTTTTTCGTTAAATCAATAATAAAAAAATTTCCATTTCGAAGATATGTTGTATATTTTTTAATGAAGAAAACATATTATTGAATTGTAAATTTACAGTGGCAGTTTACCTTTAAATAACGATTTTGTCTTCTTAGCTTCACGTGGATTAGGACTTTTTTATTTTTGAGCCACCCTGTTTATACAAGATCAAATTTTTGAATAGCAATGCTATTTCCTCACGATGCAGAAGACATGCCGTATATTTGTTAATGAAAAAAAAAACATATTGAATTGTACATTCGCAGTGGCAGTTTTCCTTTAAATAACGACATTGTCTTTTTAGCTTTACTTGGATTATGACTATTTCATTTTTGAGCCACCCTGTACGTACTAGATCAAATTTTTGAATGGCAATGCTAGTTTTTTACGATGCAGAACTTTTTATAAACAGTTAGGTACTTTATTCTTAAAATCAATAATACATTTTTTCCATTTCGAAGACATGCTGTATATTTTTTAATGAAAAAAAATATTATTGAATTGTACATTTGCAGTGGCAGTTTTCCTTTAAATCACGATTTTGTCTTTTTAGCTTCACTTGGATTATGAATATTTCATTGTTGAGCCACCCTGTACGTACTAGATCAAATTTTTGAATGGCATTGCTATTTTTTTACGATGCAGAACTTTTTATAATCAGACACTTTTTTCGTAAAATCAATAATAAAAATTTGTCCTTTTCGTAGACATGCTGTATATTTTTTGAATGAAAAATACATATTATTGAATTGTACATTTGCAGTGGCAGTTTACCTTTAAATAACGATTTTGTCTTCTTAACTTCACATGGATTAGGACTTTTTATTTTTGGGTCACCCTGTTTATACGAGATCAAATTTTTGAATAGCAATGCTATTTTCTAACGATGCAGAATTTTTTATAAAGAGACTTTTTTCGTAAAATCAATAATATTTTTTTTCCATTTCGAAGACATGCTGTATATTGTTTTAAGAAGAAAAAATCATATTATTGAATTGTACATATGCAGTGGCAGTTTTCCTTTAAATAATGATTTTGTCTTTTTAGCTTCACGTGGATTATGACTGTCATTTTTGAGCCACCCTGTACATACTAGATCAAATTTTTGAATCGCAATGCTGTTTTTTTACGATGCAGAACTTTTTATAAACAGACACTTCTTTCGTAAAATAAATATTTTTTTTCCATTTTGAAGACATGCTGTACATTTTTTAATGAAAAAAATATTGTTGAATTGTACATTTGCAGTGGCAGTTTTCCTTTAAATCACGATTTTGTCTTTTTAGCTTCACTTGGATTATGAATATTTCATTTTTGAGCCACCCTGTACGTACTAGATCAAATTTTTGAATGGCAATGCTGTTTTTTACGATGCAGAACTTCTTATAATCAGACACTTTTTTCGTAAAATCAATAATAAAATTTTTTCCATTTTGAAGACGTACTGTATATTTTTTTAATGAAAAAACATATTGAATTGTACATTTGCAGTGGCAGTTTACCTTTAAGTAACGATTTTGTCTTCTTAGCTTCATGTGGATCAGGACTCTTTTATTTTTGAGCCACCCTGTATGTACTAGATCAAATTTTTGAATGGCAATGGTATTTTCTCACGATGCAGAACCTTTTATAAACATACACTTTTTTCGTAAAATCAATAATAATTTTGTTCAATTTCGAAGACATGCTGTATATTTTTTTAATGAAAAAAAAACACATTATTGAATTGTACATTTGTCGTGGCAGTTTTCCTTTAAATAACGATTTTGTCTTTTTAGCTTCACGTGGATTATGACTGTCATTTTTGAGCCACCTTGTACGTATCAAATTTTTGAATGGCAATGCTGTTTTTTTACAATGCAGAACTTTTTATAATCAGACACTTTTTTCGTAAAATTAATAACAAAATTTTTCCATTTTGAAGACATACTGTATATTTTTTTAATGAAAAAACATATTATTGAATTGTACATTTGCAGTGGCAGTTTACCTTTAAATAACGATTTTGTCTTCTTAACTTCACATGGATTAGGACTTTTTATATTTGGGTCACCCTGTTTATACGAGATCAAATTTTTGAATAGCAATGCTATTTTCTAACGATGCAGAATTTTTTACAAAGAGACACTTTTTTCGTAAAATCAATAATATTTTTTTTCCATTTCGAAGACATGCTGTATATTTTTTTAAGGAGAAAAAACCATATTATTGAATTGTACATATGCAGTGGCAGTTTTCCTTTAAATAATGATTTTGTCTTTTTAGCTTGACGTGGGTTATGACTGTCATTTTTGAGCCACCCTGTACATACTAGATCAAATTTTTGAATCGCAATGCTGTTTTTTTACGATGCAAAACTTTTTATAAGCAGACACTTCTTTCGTAAAATAAATAATATATTTTTCCATTTTGAAGACATGCTGTACATTTTAAAAAAAAAAAAATATTATTGAATTGTACATTTGCAGTGGCAGTTTTCCTTTAAATCACGATTTTGTCTTTTTAGCTTCACTTAGATTATGAATATTTCATTTTTGAGCCACCCTGTACGTACCTACTAGATCAAATTTTTGAATGGCAATGCTGTTTTTTACGATGCAGAACTTTTTATAATCAGACACTTTTTTCGTAAAATCAATAATAAAATTTTTTCCATTTTGAAGACGTACTGTATATTTTTTTAATGAAAAAACATATTATTGAATTGTACATTTGCAGTGGCAGTTTACCTTTAAGTAACGATTTTGTCTTCTTAGCTTCATGTAGATCACGACTTTTTTATTTTTGAGCCGCCCTGTATGTACTAGATGAAATTTTTGAATGGCAATGGGTATTTTCTCACGATGCAGAACCTTTTATAAACAGACACTTTTTTCGTAAAATCAATAATAATTTTTTTCCATTTCGAAGACATGCTGTATATTTTTTTAATGAAAAAAACACATTATTGAATTGTACATTTGTAGTGGAAGTTTTCCTTTAACTAACGATTTTGTCTTCTTAGCGTCACGTAGATCAGGACTTTTTTATTTTTGAGCCACCCTGTATGTACTAGATCAAATTTTTGAATAGCAATGCTATTTTCTCACGATGCGGAACTTTTTATAAACAGGCACTTTTTTCGTAAAATCAATCATAAATTTTTTTCCATTTCGAAGACATGCTGTATATTTTTTTAATGAAAAAAAAAACACATAACTTCAGCAAAAAAAAACTTAAAACGAGACCATTCGGAAAAACTCATCGACAAACCAAGTTGAAGAAGTCCGTTGAAGAATTATGCGTGAACATATAAAGAATCTCACATGCGGGCCGAATAATTGATAACCTCCTCTTGAGAAGACGGTTAAAAAGCACACCACTTAGCGAAAATGCTGTTCACTGCGTCACGGACACTTCATAATTATAGAACTAATATTTAAATACAATTTTATCATACTTTAGCGTTGCCAAGTTTCTGGTAGCAAAATCCACCGACCAGTAAAACTTTTAATATACGCATGTATAATTTTGCGCCTCTATCGGAAATTTTTACAACTAAAATTTATACGTCTTCATTTATTTTTCGATCATTTTTACTTCCATTTCGTACCGCTATTATTCCCCGCCACTAGTTTATGCTTTAAACTGTCAAAGAACAATTTCTTTACGTAAGGTATGGTACTTTGGACCAGCCATTGCGACAATGTGGGACTTAAAATTTATAGCCATGTTCGAGAAAAACGCCTAAGTTAATCTTGCGTCCGATATACGGCAGCAAGTTTGCAGCGGTAGCAGAAATGATAGGGATTAGACCCCTTTCGGAAGCAAAAATGATAGGGTGATGTATATATATATATATATATATATATATATATATATATATATATATATATATATATATATATATATATATATATATATATATATATACAGGGTGTTATGGAAATCATTTAATATATTGGAATGGGTAACTCCTGATATGAATTCAGATTGAATAAAAATATTCATAAATGGTGTTTCACTATAAAAAAAGGTAAATATCGGCCCTCGAAAAAAAATTTTTTAGTACATGCGCGCCACTGTCATAAATACATGGCCATATAAAAAACAGCAAGAAATGTCAGTTACAGAAAAAAATTTTTTTGTTTCGAAGTCAGGCATTGCCAAATTTTTTTACCATATTTCTATGAATCAAGTTTGAAAACCTAACATTTTTGTTACCTTTAAAGAAAGAACTCCTAGTAACACTAATTTCAAAAAGCTAAAATATTACAACACAAAACAATACAGAGAACTGCTCTTCAAATGAAGTGTAAAATAATAATCTTCAACTAAACGTACTTATTAGCACTGGAAGTGGAAACTTTCTTCTTCACTAAATAATAGGCACAAATGTCCAGTGTTATCCTTATAGCACTGGAAACGTTCTTTTTCACTAAATAATAAAGTTAATATACTTAATATACTTATAATAATTAAGTTACAAAACTCCATTAATGTGTAAGGAATGTAAACAAAGTGATGACATTCCCAAACCAGAGAAGTATATCGAAATTATGTATTTAAAGACTTTAGTGGACGAACTAAAGAGTAAAAATGAAATTCTTCAAGAAAACAATAAACTTCTTAAAGAAAAAAATGCTTACTTGGAAGAGAATATAGAAAATTTCGTAAATTTCTAACCTAATAAAAAAGCCGTAAAACCAAAAATTCCGTGAAATTAGCTGCGAAAGAAACAAAAGAAGCAGAAATTGGCATCGAACAAAACGACTTGGCACAGTAGGACCACAACAACAGTCTAGCGTGACTGCAAGCCATCCCAAGAAAAAAGAAGAAAATGACAGTGACTAACCCTACTTTCAACTCCTTCAATATTTTTCTATGCTTTCAAAACAAACAGAAGCTTACAGTAAAAAATAAAAGAAACAAGTGGACCCGAAACTGAGACCAAACTCAATCGAAGGCAAAAAAAGGATGCAACCACTTTGAAAGCCGCTTCATCAGGTAGCTATTCTTGGTTATTTGTATCACGACTGTCTAATGACACAAAACCTGAGGACATTGGAAAATACCTAAAATTAAATTATAACATCGACTGTGAATGCGAACGGATAAAAACAAAGTGGAAGCAGAAATATAGTTCTTTTAAAATTGGTGTGCCCAAGGATAAAAAGTCTGTCATTCTTGACGAAAATGTTTAACCAGTTGGTATTCAAGTAAACAGTTGTTTAAACCTAATAAAGTTAGAACCTCAACAGGGGCGAAGCCTGGTGGTAGCAAATCGTCATGTATAAAACTGCTACATTACAATGTCCGCTCTGTGAGAAACAAGCTTCACGAGCTCGAGGCTGCCACTGCTGATTGTGACCTGGGAGTCTTATGTTTAACAGAACATTGGCTGGAACAGGAAGAAATAGATAGGCTGAGCCTGCTGGATTATGTTGTCAGCGCATCTACATCACGAAGTCAGTCACGTGGTGGTGGAATAGCTGCATCTGTCAAGTTTCTAGGGCTATACCTAGATAGGAAGCTGAAATGGGATGTTCATGTAGCTAATGTTTGTAAAAGACTTGGAAGTAGTGTATTTGTTTTACAAAATTTGAGTGAATGTGTTTCAATAAATACCCTGAGAACAGCATATCATGGAATTTTCCATAGTGTTATGACATATGACATTATCGCATGGGGACGTTCACCTCATGCACAAGAGTCTTTGGTCTCCAGCGAAAGGCAGTCAGAATCATGGCTGGCCTAGGGTACAGAGAGGATTGTGGGAATGCCTTTGTTCAGTTGGGAGTTCTTACCCTTCCTTCGGCTTACATCCTGCAAAGTTTGCTCTACATCAAAGACAAGGACGACCTACTGTCTTACCAAGACATACATGACCATGACACTAGGAATAAGACCAACTACGTTCCACAACACTGCAGGTTGGGTAAATGTCAGGCTCGACCAGAATATTATGCAATAAAACTGTTTAATAAGTTACCCCAAAATGTTAAAGAGCTCTCTACTCAGCAGTTTAAAATGAAGGTGAAACAGTTCCTAATAAAACATGCTTTTTACATCACAAAACAGTACTTAGATTATAGTTTTAATATATTTTAATATTTTTATTTAGATTTTTTAATGTGTTTGTATTATTGTGTTCATTTCGAATTATAAATTTGAATGCATTGTATTGTCAGGAATGTTTTTATTATTGTCTAAATATGAAAATTATTTTATCTGTAATTGACGTGTGTAAACAATTTATTTGTAATAGCATGAATAAATGAATTTGAATTTGAATAGAAAATTAAACTGTTTTAAACCACAATTGTATAGAGATATCCAAATAAAAGTGAACAGGCCTTATAACTTTTTTATTTTTAAAGAAGGAAAAAAATGTCAAATATGAAAGCTTTGGGATTTTTAGCTTTATACATATATCTTATCAGTAAAATAATCGAGCATCGAATAAAAAAATCCAAAAATATGATAAAAATCATACCATCCAATTTAAAATAAACGAGAAAATCGATGTTTTATACTATATTTCTTTTATTCGATACTCAATTGTTTTGCTGATAAGATATATGAATGATTGATCCATAAAAATCCCCAAAGCTTTCATATTTAACATTTTTTCACATTTTTAAAAATAAAAAAGTTATAAGGCCTGTTCACTTTTATTTGGATATCCCTGTACATATTACCACGTACACAGTATATCCAATTTGAATTTACTTTCCTAAGACTGAAGCTACAGGCAGGTACACTGAAAAAAATATACAGTATTTATTTACATAAGACAGTTTTTATTATATGTATAAGTAGATTATTATTAAGGACAGTAAACAAATTAACAAATAATAGTAGGTACCTATATAAAATAAGATACATATATACCGGGCCAGGGTGTTTATTTCAACTGATATCATTATGGAGTAGGTATATTTTTCAGTAGCGTGGCCAGCTTCTAGGGGGGGGGGGGGGGGGGGCAGGCTATAATGGGGGCAGCAAAAAGTGATCGTATTGATAAAAAAAATTATAAATTGAAAGCAGAAAAATAAGATTACAGAAACATGCGCCGCAGACGAAAATTTTGGAAGAATTGTTGCAAAAATGCTAAAAATATATAAAATAATGCAAACAAGGGGCGCCATCAAAGAGGGGGGGGGGGGCAAAATGAAAAGTGGAGAGCTTCCAACTATACACTAGTGGTTAAAACTTAAAATGGGCACCCCTTATATAAATTTGTTTAAGGGCACAACTATAGTGATGGTAGTGACCAGTGGCATATGGTGAAATTTCAAAGTTGTATATCTCTCTTCCTACGTTCAGGACCGGTCCCAATTTTTATTGGTTTTAATAGTGAGCCCACTGGGAATGTTTTTGTAAAGAAAAAAAAAACGTTTTGAATTTGCGAAAAAAAAGTTGAATTTTTGCTTGAGTTTACCAGAACCTTCCCAGTGGGCATACTATTAAAACCTCTAGGAATTAGGAACAGAGATATACAACTTTGAAATTTCACCATACGCCACTGGTCGTGACCTAGGTTTTACTAGCCATTATATCTAGTTCACAATACACTTACAACGGTATGCTATGTTATGACGTCACTTCGAGGGAAAATTTTAAATTGACTAGGGCTTACCTGGGCAAATGAAATATGACAATAATATTTTAATAAACGTCAACTCAACATACTACCCGACAATAAAATGACCTGTAATATTTTAATAAACGTCAACCCAATACACTACCCAACCAGAAAGTGACCTGTACTTATGTAGGTACAAGGGGTGCAAGCGTCTAGTCAATTTAGGATTTTCCCTCGAAGTGACGTCATATGTAGCATACTGTTGCCAGTGTATGGTGATCTAGTTTAATAAGAAGCATGAAATGATAGGTGTAGGTGTTTCTAAAATTAAATGTAAAATTGTAACTATTTTATACTATACTCGATTTGAAATTGGTTGATAGTAATAAATCATTTTTAGCAGCCGATTCCATAGGCGCACCTACCTGACGTGCCGGTTTGAACCCTATTTACTTATCCGAATAATTTAGTAATCATTATTGTCATAACAGGTAAAAATAATTATGCCGAGAATTCCGGGAACAATTAATACACAATGTTACTTTTCAGGTAGTTACGAAAAATTAGGTACCTCTACTTATTGGTATAAAACTGTGAGTCATTTTAAGAGCGAACAAACCTAATGCGAGTATTCTAGGACACACATTTGGGTAATTTTTGAAAATGGAGAGTCTTTCAGGATTTATTCCAGTTAAGCGAGCTGCGAAATCAGCGCTAAGCATTAGTGAAAAGATTATTGTGCTTAATGTATTTAATGCACTTAGATATCAAAAAAGTGCAATAAGTATCGATTCTGCAGTGGAACTTTGTTCAAAGATGACAGGTATTGGAAAAGCAACCATCTACAGGCTGATGCGGGAAGAAAAGACAGGAACCGTGACGCCACCAAAACCATCTCCAGGAAGGCGAACAATACCGATCGATGAGGACGAAAAGGCCATCATAAGACGAAAGGTGCATTCATTCTATTTCAATAAGGAGATCCCTCTGGAAAAGGAAAACGATCCGCCCTCTGGAAAAGGAAAACGATTAATTATAACTCACATCGGTAGCTCCAATGGATTTTTAGAAGGTGGACTATTATCATTCCAATCAGTTCGTACAGGCGATTACCACGAGGATATGAATGCTGATGTTTTTGAGGAGTATTTCGAACAAATGATAGAGCTGATTCCACCTGGCTCCGTCATTGTGTTAGATAACGCTCCGTATCACTCCAGAAGATTGGAGAAGATGCCTACAACTGCTTGGCGAAAAGCAAAAATTATCGAGTGGCTTGTGGAGAAACAAATACAATTTGAGGACAATATGGTTAAAAAGGAGTTGCTATCAATTGTAAACACCCATAAACATCGGTTTCAAAAATATGTTGTTGACGAAATGGCCAAAAAACAAAATATAATAGTGCTTCGGCTCCCCCCCTACCATTGCGAATTAAATCCGATCGAACTGGTATGGGCTCATGTGAAAGGTTATGTGGCTAGAAAAAATACCACTTATAAAATGAGTGATGTTCAAAAACTCTTTGAAGAAGCGCTTCAAGAAGTCAACGCGGGGAAGTGGCAAAGATGTATAGAGCATGTACTAAAGGAGGAGGAAAAAATGTGGCAATTGGATAGTTTACTGGAGAAAACGGTCGAACCACTTATTATCAATTTAGGGGAAGAAGACAGTCCCTCAGATATTTCATTTTCTGATGATGATTAATTTAAAGCGAAGAACTGTAATGACTTACTATAAATTTTATAGAATTTCAAATAGAAACATTTTTCCAAATTTACTTGTTTATTAGTTGCTTTATTGTTATTAGTATTATATTTATTCAAATACAAGGGTAACAAATTATGCCACACATCCGAATGTTCACTAAATTATATAATTATTGTGTTTAATATAAACTTAAACCCACCCGAAAGCACGTGCATGAGTGCAAAACATCACAGGTAGAATACTACCGCTTATTGTTCGAGCCTCGGGTTAAGCTTTGTATTCGACGCCCTTATCAGATCTATAGGAATGGAAAGTTTAATAAATGCAAAAGGGTCTAGACTTTCAATGTATATACTATTTAAAACTTGGCAATTTAGGTGGACCACTCTGTGTACGTGTTTGACGGATTTTAATGATTTATTACTATCAACCAATTTCAAATCGAGTATAGATGTGTACTTTTATGAAGACCACTCTTATAATAAACGCACTATAAAAATGACTTATAATGGCACTAATGAGTAGGAAAAAAATAACTGAAAGTCAATATCCACCGCAAGTCCTATATGTCTCTTGCTTTTCTTCAGAATTTTTTTTTAACTTCCTTCTTGTAGTTTTTCCATTTTTATTTATTTATTTATTTATTTATATACGGGACCAGCCCAGTCATTACAATAAAAAGAAAATACATTTACACTTAAGTCAACATCCAAAAATAACACATTTTACAATAGCAATAGCAGATTGACATAACACAGTTACCAACAAAGACAAGAGACCCAAAGAACCCCCCTACTATACACTATTAATTAATTGCCTGAAGCTAGAGAAGACCTGACAGATTGTAAAGTTACATTAAAAATATCTATTTTCAATTTGTTTGCATTATTCATCATCCTGTTAATGCCTGTTTTTTGGCCATAGAGAGTCCTATGGTGGTTCAATACAAAGGTTTGTTTGTCCCGTAGCTGCTTACTTGTGCGTTCCACATAGCCCTCAGCTACCCATTCGGCAGCTATCTGCTCCCACATCTTATCTTTTTCTTTGGCCGTAACAGCATCAGCTCTCTTGTTCTCTAAAATTTCTTTGTATTTTTCGACAAACTCCACGAGTGCCTCAACTTCCCCTTCCACGAAATTAACACACCTTCTGTTTTGGATATTCACTGCATAATTTTTAGTAATAATACTAATAATCCTCGTATATCATGGTAATAATCTATAACTGTTTAGAAAATAAACACGACAATCGGAATCAAACGAAAAAGTATGGTTAATGGTTAATTCTTCTTCCTTTCTTAAAATCGATGACGCCTTTTTCCTCTTTTTCGATATATGGGCTTAGCATTTAACTCTAGTGTTTCAAAGGCAATAATACAAACACGCGTTCTATTTTAAATTTTCGCGCCAAATCAGGGCCACCTACTTTATCAAGTACTGGAAGTGACAAAGAGACATGATCATGTTTCATGATGAAGGGAAGGGAGATCGAAACAGAAGGATTTCTTAATGTCATCAAAGAGCCGTGCCCGTCGCCATATTTATTTAAGTTTTTCAACAGCACACAAGCCACACAATGAATGTTTTAATTTTTTTTTCGTTTAAAGTTTTAAATAATGTAATTTCTTTTCACTACCTAGAAAACGGTCTTCGTCGATCCGTTGTTAACCAATATTTTGATCAGTTTTATCTAGTTTCTTTGAGTGAGTAGCGTAATAGGGTTGAAAACTAAATTTAATTTAAAACACTAATAATATTTACGTATTATGGTAACGTTTGCCGGAGCAAAACTAATTTAGCGGATCTGGTTATACTTTTGAAGTAAGTACTATGTAGTTGTGCCCAATTAGTATTTTCGTTTTGATTTTTAACTTTTCCTTGGCAGAAAGTTTAAGCTAGTAGGAATAACTTATATCATTAATAATGTAATATAGGGTGTCTTAAATATTACTTAAAACTAAGGCTACTGACAAAAAGGACTGATTTCACAGTGCCTTTTTACTATTTTTTTTTTGTTTTTTCTTAGGAAAGGTTCAAATTTTTTTTAACTTGTCTTAAATTACGCTTAAAAACAGAAATGTCTGGCAACGTTTCAAAAAATTCAATTGTTTAAAGTTTTTCGCGCGCAAATTTCCGTCAAGCGCCTTGTGTACGTTCAGCCAGGTGCGTCGAATATTGACGGATTTTAGGGTATTTTTGAAAATTTTAAAAATGTTCGATTTAAGAAAAAAAAAGTATTGGATATGTCTGTAGACTACCCCAGGAGTCACCCATTCCAATATATTAAATGATTTCCATAACACCCTGTATATACATATATATATATATATATATATATATATATATATATATATATATATATATATATATATATATATATATATATATATACAGGGTGTCCTAAATGCCGTGGGTCACTATTGCTATATCAGAAACGGTAAGAATTACGAGGTCGTTTAAATTAGAGAAAAGTTGCCTTTTTTAGCGATCATTTAAAATGTGCTTACAGTGTTGCCAAATATCTTTTAGTTTTAGAGATATTAAGGAAAATGTAAAAATTCCTTAAATTTTCTTAACCAAATATCTCGAAAACCGGTGATTTGATCGAAAATAGTTTAGTATAAAAAATGTATGTTTTTTTGTTCTCTACTAAACGCACTTAACAGTTTCTTCAAATGACGTTTGACATTTGAGATATTGCTACCAACTCACTTATTTTAAATACGGACCTGGAATTTTTTTTTCATATTTTGAAAGAAGATTATATTTGCAATCCAGTGGTATATCACTCAAATATGTTTTCCGACGTTTCGAGACAAAAAGTCATCAATTTTTTTATAAATTCCCTTAATACTGTCCTGTTTTTAGTGCTTATGGTCAAAATATTTCGGTCTTGTCTTTTGGTTTTTAGAGACAGAATATATCAGATCTCATTTAACAAATTACAACTGATATATCACCAAAAACCGATAAAAATAATTAAAAAGTGGTTTTTGTTTGAATAAAGTTAAAATAATGCAAGATAATTTCTTGAATTACTTTATTTATGATACTATACTTTTTGGTCCTATTTACCCACATTTTGCAAAGTGTAACTTTATCGCCAAAATCATATTCTTAGCTTCTCTTCATTGAAATCTACGTAAAATAAATTTATACAATTCTACACGTTCAAGAAGCACATCTAAATAAGCAGAAGTAGGCTTTGGAAAACAATTAAAGAGAATAATAGTTGATTACGTTTTTAGGCTTGTGTCAAATTTATATTAGGTAAAATTATTAAAGACTGTTATCGTTGTCTAAAATAATATTAAGATGGAGTTTTCCAATGAGGAAAAGACAGATTTATTAGTTTCTTATATTAGAGCGTTTCGTAACGCTCAAAATGCCATCCAACTATATCAAGACTTGTATCCAGAAAGAAGAATTCCGGACGCAAAGATTTTTCACAGATTAGAGAGGAATTTGCGGGAGCATGGGTCTTTTAGCAAACCCAATAAGAGAAAAGCGACTAGCACAGTAGAAGGAGGCGATAACGAGATTAATGTATTAGGTATTTTCTTTAACTTATAATAGTTATTTATGCAACAAGTGTGTAAAGTGAGACTTTTTCGACGAATGGTAAAATTATCGCACGGCGCCAAAGGCGAATGCGACAATCTATCTCATGAGTCAAAAATGGTAGTTTACACGCAAGTTGCATGCAATATTTTTTCTACAATTGAAAATTTTTGGCCAAAATTCAGTAAAAATCAAGTTTATGTTAGGCGCTAGCACAAAAAACTGTCTTAAAAACTGTCAATTTTTTGTAATTTACATTGCCATACTTAACTCTTTTAGGATACGTGCAATATAAAAATATCAACAATGAAGAGGTTTCACTAAGGGAAATAGAAAAAGAAACCGGAGTTACCAAAATGTCTAGCAAAAAAATATTACGTCGAAACAGATTTAGGCACTATCGCTGTGAAAAGGTGCAGCACTTAAGACCGATCGATCATCAAGAGAAGAATTTTTTGCCGATAGCTTCTGAGACGGAGAAGGCAAGATCCTGATATCGGCAAAAAAAATTTGTGGTCCGACGAGAGCCGATTTTGCAACAACGGGTGGTTTAATCGAAACATCCATTACCGCTGGACTCAACAAAATGAACACTTCCACCGCGAGACTGCGTTTCAGGAGAGATTCGGCATAAATGTATGGCTCGGGATACTAGATAAAAAAGTACTGGGTCCGTTCTTCTTTGATGAACATTTAAATGGCGCTATGTATCTTAATTTTTTAACAGGCACTTTACAAGATCTTTTAGACGACCTGCCTCTCAATGTATTAAGAAACTTCGTGTACTTTCAACAGGATGGCGCGCCAGCACATCGAGACCGGCATTGTACAAGGTTTCTAAACAACTTTAAACCTAACCATTGGATTGGCAACAACGGACCTATAAACTGGCCGGCGCGATCTCCAGACTTAACCCCCATGGATTTTTCCCTATGGGGTTTTATCAAGGATCAGGTGTACTATAATACACCTCGCGATATAAATGAACTAATTCAAAGAATTCAGCAGGCATGTAACAAAGTTACACCTACAATGTTACGAAGAATTCAACGAAAGGTTATTTACAAAGCGCGGAAATGCTTACAAAATAATGGTGGCCATTTCCAGCATTTGGAGTAGTTATTATTATAATCATATTTTAAAATATTGGGAAAAGTTTTTTAGAATGCAAGGTTATTAAAATTTTTGAAATTCTTATCCTTAGGGACGCTCTATTAGGTAATTTTTTCTGTAGTTTATTCAAACCGAAATAAATTTCAATTACTTTTAAGTGATGTAAAATATCAATTGTTATTTAGTAACTGATATTTGATACTTTTTTACTACAAACACCAAATATCAGGACCGAACTAAGGGCATTTATGAAAAAAATTAAGATGAATTTTACATCTCGAAACGTCGGAAAACATATTTGAGTGATATACCACTGGATTGCAAATATAATCTTCTTTCAAAATATGGAAAAAAAATTCCAGGTGCGTATTTAAAATAAGTGAGTTGGTAGCAATATCTCAAATGTCAAACGTCATTTGAAGAAACTGTTAAGTGCGTTTAGTAGAGAACAAAAAAACATACATTTTTTATACTAAACTATTTTCGATTAAATCACCGGTTTTCGAGATATTTGGTTAAGAAAATTTAAGGAATTTTTATATTTTCCTTAATATCTCTAAAACTAAAAGATATTTGGCAACACTGTAAGCACATTTTAAATGATCGCTTAAAAAGGCAACTTTTCTCTAATTTAAACGACCTCGTAATTCTTACCGTTCCTGATATAGCAATAGTGACCCACGGCATTTAGGACACCCTGTATATATATATATATATATATATATATATATATATATATATATATATATATATATACATATACATATACATATACATTATATTGTCATGTAATGTCAAAAAATAATAAACATCTGAAGATAGGTAAACAATTACCCTTTTTTTACGAGCAGTTTATTTTGTTAAACAAATAACTATGTAGAGGGGAGTCAAATAATTAATTTTAAAAAAGTAGTATATCTATTTTTATTATGATAAATTTTATGTTATGGGCTAGATATATAGCGTAAGTCAAAAATATGAACATTTTTGAATCGTTTTTTTTTTGTAATATATCTAATAAGTTACATGTTACCTGCTTCAAAATTAAGGTATTGCAAACATCCAGAATGTATTAAAACTCAAGTCCAAATGTTAGAAAAAAATAATAATAGAAAAGCATTTTTTCGAACAATCAGTTACGCCATATGGATCTGGTGGTATGTATGTATGTTGTACCTAGTATCACAGATTCATATAGCTACGCGTAGCTATATGAATCTGTGAATAATTTACTTCGGACATTAAAAAGCGATTTGAAAATGTGAAAAAAATTTTGTATTTTGCTTAACAAATTTTCTGTTATATAAAATATCAATTTTTTCTTAATAAAAAAATGCTTTTTTCTATTCATCATTTGACTATTTTTAGCAGCGTATTTAATTTAAAATATAATTAAGTTTTTAATGGCTAATTAAATGGCGTCATTTAGGACTCGGTTTTTGGCTCTTGTTTTCCCACTGTGTATATCATTTAAATAAATTCTTGAGTCAAAGATATTTACCTCCAATGAATGCAAAAGAAAGAGGTTTTCTTCCAAAAAAATCATTCAATTGATAAATCTGTTTTCGAACAGCAAACATCTTTTTTTTTGAGACGCAATTTATAACATTATAAAACAATAGGTATTACATACTATTTCAGACGGTATTTTTTTTAAGGGAAACATCCATACTAAATTATGGATATGATAATATGTAAAATACCTAAAACTGTGAGACCGAAAACATGTAAAAAAAGTTTAAAATATAATAAAACATTTTTAGCTTCTGCGCAACTACGAAAGAAAATAATTCCAGTTAAACGTAAAGTGGAAAGTAAATCATTTCATTAGACAATATTATAATATACGATGCGGTCCGGATTACGACGAGCGAGCAGTTGGTTTTTTGAATTTGCTGGAGAACGCTTGTAACCACCCGACTTGGCGGCGAGCTATTGTTCCTCGAAGGACAACCTGCCTAACTTATCGGCCCGCTCAAGAAATACATTGCCGTTTGGCAACACGGAGCGGTCTGAATATTAAAATATAGACAATATGCGAACGGCCTGACCTCTAGGTCGGCGATCGACGGAAGACACATTGCTCCATTTAGAATATGTATCTGTTGCGTAGCTATATGGATCTGTGATCAAATTCAACCTTCTCATTAGTTATGTCATAAATGTATGTCTTTTGAATGTTAATATATAACTAAGTATGCGTTTTAATTGCTCCCATTGAAACATTCTTCTTTCATTCTTCATTTTAAACTCAGAAATAGTGCAGGGGTCATATCCTATCTTACGACTATAATATAATATTACACGTTTAAATATAATCGTGGCAATAGCCGTTTTCAATTCGCGACAGATGGTAAGTAAAATTAAGATGGGAGGCTCTAGAAAAAAACATATTCTCAAAGTGGGCGGTGAGCAAAATAAGGTTGAGAACCAAAAGAAGCAAAAGTACTACAAAAATAGGATTGGTCTCTTTGGTAATAGACAGAGGGAAACGTAGAAAGTTGTAAATGAGATACGGGGTAATACTGGAAAAACGGAAATTAATATAAGTTTATTAGCTGGCCAATTGAATGACTTTTATTGCTCAGTTGCCAGGCAATATTTCAAAAAATATATCAGGAACCATAGATTTTTCATATTTCTTAAAGAATACAGGTAGATGTGAGTCATTTTTCTTTACCCAGTAACTGTTCAAGAAGTGAAAGAGACCTTTTTGGATATCAAATCCAACAGAGCAGCAGACTGGGATGGTATTTCTTCTTGACCGAGGCTATTCATTTTTCCTTCTCTTCGGCACATTTTCGGAATGTCTATAAAGGAGGTGATCCAAATAGCTCTTCCAACTACAGGCCAGTCGCTTTGTTGCCCACTTTATCAAAGATACTTGAGAAGTTAGTAAAAAAATCGGATTGTTTCTTATTTAGCAAGTCAAGAAATAATAAACAATGTGCAATTCGGATTCCGGTCTGGCAAGGAAACAATCGATGCTATGTTTCATTTCCTTGAAGAGCTCCATTTAACGCTTAATAACGGAGATGCGGCTGCGGCGGTCTTCTGTGACTTATCAAAAGAATTTGGCTGCGCGAGTCACAGAATTTTGCAGCAAAAGCTCGAGTTTTATTGTTTTAGGGAACAGTGTCTCAATTGGTTTGGGTCTTATTTGTCAGAAAGGGTCCAAGCAGGATCACTGGGGTGTGTAGTATCTAAAGTGCAGAAATTGAGTTATGGTGTGCCGCAGGGATCAGTTCTGGGACCTGTTTTATTTTTATTGTATGTGAATGACCTCGCAGATCTGAACATATCGGGAAAACTTACAATGTATGCTGATGATGATACTCTGGGGCAGTAGTAAATCAAATAACTTCCATAATACTATTAATGAGGATTTGAAGACTATAAAAAATGGTGTGACGCGAATAAGCTGTGTTTTAATGTGTCAAAAACTAGTGTTATATCGTTTAAATCTAGTTTGAGCAACTAAACATATATTTGGAGGATAATGTTGTAAGCAGTTTTATGGAAAATAAATTTTTAGCAGTTAGTAGGTTGAAGTTTGACGTCCATATAAGTAAGCTTTGTGTGAAACTTTCCTCGAACACATATGCTATAAAAGTTGTAACAAGAGAATTCGATCAAATGACAGTGCGAAGTATATATTATGCATTAATAGAATCGCACTTATGCTATGGTATATGTTTTTGGGCAACATGTTCAAGCCAACTCTTCCAGAGTGTGTTTGTTCTCCAAAAAAGAGCAATGAGATATATGTATAGGGCAAAACCAAGTGAGTCATGTAGCCCCTCTTTTTGAGAGAAAGATTACTAACCTTATACTGTTTATTTATTTTGGAGACAGTGTGTTTGCATAAAAAATATAAGCACAATATTCGCGTCACGACGAATTACAGTACAAATCGGACATTCACTATTTCCCTTCCGATTCCTTCTACTTCTCAAATAAGAGACTCAATTATCTTCTTGGGTCGTCAGCTATTTCATTATTTACCTCTGTCTGTTCATTAGAGAAATTTATGATGAAAAACGATTTAAGTCAGAGGTGAAGAGACTGCTTGTTGTGAGGGCATATTATAGAATAGCAGAATATTTGGATGTGAGATTTTAATTTGTTCAGCATTCGTTTCTTTAATTCTCAACTTAAAGTGTTTCTAATATGAATGTGTATGTGGATGGGTGCAGGGCTGAGATAGTTACTTTTAAAATGTAAGTAGTTTCAAGTTACAAATTACTTTTTAAAAAGGAACTAAGTTACTTGGAAAAAGCCACTTTTCTTAAAAAAGTATCTAAGTTCCTTAAGTAACTTAGTTACTTTTAAAAAGTAACTTACAGTTACTAAGTTACTTCTTATTTAAGGGGTTATATACAGTTAGAATTTTCAAAAAATCGATTTTTTTTTAATTTAATTTTCGTAATGTACATATATTCCAGTACACACACAGAAAATTTCAAGGCAATCCGGCGATTATTTTCGAAGTTACACGCATATTTGTAAAGACGTGTCAGAGCGATTGTACGCTATGTAAAGTGCTTTTGAAACTTTAAACGCGTTTTTCTCAAAACTGTGTTTGTACAGTCGGTGACCAAGATTTCTCGGAAACGGCTGAACCGATCAGTCTCAAATTTTAACACAAGCTTCTTAAGTCTATTTGTTAGTAATTAATCGAAGGTTTTATCTCACCGATAAATATTTTTTTTTTGTATAAACAATTTAAGGCCAAAAGTTTGGTCACAAATCGATTTTTTTTTTGAGAAGCCGCTATTTTGTCACACAATTTTATTTTGCTTATTCCTTCGATTAATTAGAGGATTAGACATTACTTTAACGAAATCCATTTGGTTTTTTCATTTTAGATGATCCAGTCCAGAGATATCGTGGTCACCGCAAGATGCCTTTTTTGAGAGGACCTCCTGGAGATCAGCTATAGCGGCTTTCCAAATTATTATTTTTACAAATACAAAAATCTTAAAATACAGTTAAACGTTACCATAATAAGTGTACAAATTTTTACATTCCTGAATTTAACCGTCTTCTCAGGAACAATTCTTGAAAAATCGCTTTTTTTAGGCCTCCTAACTGTATATAACCCCTTAAATTAAACACCAAATTGATTCAAAATAAAAAATCAGGATTTTCTTGGCATCGCCAAAATATGCTAAAATAAAAAAGCAAATGTAATAAAATATATAATAATATAATAAAATATATAATAAAATATAAAAAAAGTAACTTTAGTTACAAAATTTGTAACTGAACTTACATTTTGTAACTGAAGTTATATTTTGTAACTTAAGTTACTTTCCTAAAGCAAGTTGCTTCGTAAAAGTAACTAGGTACAAAATACTTTTATGTTATTTAAAAAAGGAACTAAGTTACAGTAACTAAATTACATTCAAGTAACTTAGTTACTAGTTAATCCCAGCTGTGGATGGGCGAGATGCTTGTTCTGTCCCTGTGGTTGTTGCGATGTTGCGAGTTTGACGTAAATTACTTTGATGTATACATATTTTGTTTCAATTTTTTACGTCATTTTAAGTCACTGACTTGGTAAAGGTAACTTTAATGTACATATATTTTATTTAATTTTTTAAATCTTTTATGTCACTCACATAATATTATTAACATATGTAACTTTGATGTATGTATATGTACTTTATTTTAATATTTTTTTATCATTTTACTTAAATGTCCAATTTTGACCTGTTTGATGTGTTTTATTTTGTCTTGTAGGACTTGTTTTATTTTGCTACTGACTTGTTTGTTTTTTAATGTATATTTTAGCTTTACTTTTATTAATTATTATTTTTTGTATTTAAGAATCTATGCATACCTACTGTTGGTACTGAGCTAGGTATTGAGATGTAAGTTTGCGTTTTGTTACTTTATTGACATTTATAAATACTGTCTCCCCATTTCATGCTTTGTATTTTACTTTTTACTTGACAGTTAAGCTTTGTCAATAAGAAAGTCTTGTGACAATAAAAGCATTTTGAGTTTGAGTTTATATAACATGCATATTAAAAAGATAAAGCAAGTGCAATTAAAATTTGCAAGGTTTTTACTAAACAAATTAAATATTCCATTTGAGAATTCTGCACATCCTGAACGTCTTCAATTGTTGGGATTTTTTGATCTTCAGAAATGGCAGGATCAACTAACACTTTCATTTGGGCATAAGGTTGTGAGTGGTGGGGAATTTCAGGGTTCCTTCTCGGTTTACCAGATTGACAGACTTGTTTTTGGTTGACAGTGGCAGAACGGATGTTGGTAGAAACTATGGGACTTTTTAATGAATTACCATCTGAAATAAACTTTCACTGTACACCTCTCAGTTTTAAAAATAAAATAAGGTCCTTTTTGACTGGTAACCAAATTATCTAGTCACTATTAGTTTAATTTTTTTGTGAACTAGTATTAATAATACAATTGAGATTTTTTATCAATATTCGCGGTGTACTAGTTATCATCCTTTGCGAGTGTATAGTGTCTTTTTTTCTAGCTTTTTTAGATCGAGATTTTAAAATTATATTGTATTCCTTACAATATTGTCATTGTCTGCTTGGTCTTACTTGGTATCTATTTTGTATTGTTTAAATCGGGTAGTACAAGTACCCATTGTTAGCTAGTTTGATTTTTGTATTCTTATTGTACTATTTGGGCACTGCCTGCAATGTAGCCAGCAAATAAATAAATTAATTAAAATGACATGGTGTCGAGCTTACTTCAATTAATTTACTAAACTTATGTTTATCTTCTTGTTTACTTTAATACGAACGCGTTTTTATCGGGTTAATTATATTTTAAAAAATTTCCATTACCTACATGTAGAAACTCACCAAATTTCCAACAAAAATTACCCACTATGTTTTGACCTATGTACAATGGAGTGCATGTTATAGGCGCCATTGATCTACGTGTAACCTTAAAAGTTCCTCACACAGATTTAATGCCTCATCTAAGCAAAGCATGTTGGGCAATTGGCAGGGTTGGCAAATTTTGGACCGGGTGGTTTTAATCAGGTTAAAACCAGACAAGTCAAAACCAGTTTGACCACTTAGTGGCATAACCTAAATGATACACGTTTTTAGTGTTAAATTAGTTTTATTTGGTTTTAAACTAATAGGTACAGATCCTATTTTGTGCATACAGTCATTTCTTTAAACGACCTAAAAAATAAAACAGGTACTCAAAAATCACATTGTACAATTTAAGTAATATTAAAAGGTATTCAAATAACTATAAGATTATAAGACAAGATTTTAAATGAAAAATAAACCATTATACTTATTTAATTTAATCTTAAGGTGATTAAAATTTTGAAGAACATAATTTTTGATTCCATACTTTATAAAAGAATTTTTGTTTCATAAAAAGGAATAGCAGAGGATACATGTAATTTTTTTTTAAATAAAGCATTTTTAGATTACCTATCGGTCCTACAAATTACTTACTCCTCTGTCCTTTTTTGGGAAATGTTGGACACTTTTGGCATTAAGCAGATAGTTCAGAAGCCTACTCGTATTACGGGGCATCAATGTTCTCTGTTGGATATAATGGCAGTCTCGAACGATGGGATGGTTGTCGGTGAGGTTCAGCATGTGGATATGCAGAATATAACTGATCATCAGCTAATATACTGTTCCCTGGACGCCAAAGTCCCGAGGACACGTGTTCAGTTTAAAAGTTTTAGAGATTACAATAGATTTAATCAGGAATAATTTGACGCCGACATGCATAGCCTGAGTTGGCAACGTATTTTTTATGTTCTTGACATTGATGAGAAGATCAGGATTTTAACGGAGAATATTCTTGCTCTATTTAACAGACATGCGCCTTGGCGAACAGTTAGAATCACAAAGCCAAAGTCGCCCTGGTTTACGGAAACCTTGAGAAAAATGAAAATAGAACGGAATAAACTTTTATCTAAATATAAAAAAAAACAAAAAGCATGAAGACTGGGTAGCTTACAAGAGAATGAGAAACTTCGTGACTTCGGCCGTGAGGGACGCCAAGCGCGCATATCTAGCTCATATTAACACAGTTGCAGACAGTAGGCAAACATGGAGTGCTCTAAAAACTTTGGGCATTTACTCGAAAAGGGAAACACAGATTCCCGAAGTTTTGTGTAAGCCTGACGAAATAAATTGGTACTTTCTGGACTCAGTTGAGTCTTTGGGTTGACAAGTGGATCCAGATACTGTTCGGCATTATCTGGAGAACAGGGTTGTTGAGGATATCGAGCCATTTGACATTGGGGTAGTTCACATTGGGGATGTGCGAGGTGCCATTGCTTCATTGAAGTCTAATGCTGCAGGTTCTGATGGAATCAGTCTCATACTCATACTCATACTCATACTCAATTTATTCATGTTATCATTTTTACAATGTTACACACGTCAAAAAGTAGAAAATATCAAATTTAAAAAATAAAAAATTTGTTAATATTAAATAATAAAATCTAAACACTAAAGAGTATACAGGATACCAAGTTCAAAATTTACGACATTAAGAGACTCTACAAAACAAATTAAAATTAATTACGAGGCAAAGCCACTAATAAAATTACAATAAATTAAAATTCGATCTAAAATATTCATCTGTACTATAAAATGCATTCTTTATTAAATATTGCTTAAGCTTTTTTTTGAATAAGATCTTTGGCAATGCTTTCACTTCAAGGGGCAAAGCATTAAACAATTTAATGGCCCAGTAACCTGGGCCATCCTGGCACCTCCTTAGTCTCCAGTATGCAGGAATCAAGTTATGTCTGCATCGAGTATTATATTCGTGAACATCCGCATGAGCTGGGAACAGACTCATATTTTCCCTAACATACAACAGACACTCCAGAACATACAAAGACGGTACAGTCAGCAAGCCCAGATTCACAAATATATGTCGACAGTCATCCCTATAGCCGAGACCACCCAATATTCTAACTGCCCTTCTCTGTAACCCAAAAACCCTGCGTACCTCCGCCGAGTGCCCCCACACAAGCATTGCATATTTGATATGGGAATGAAAGATTGCGAAATATGCTGTTCTCAGCACATCGCTAGACACACACTGAGATATGCAACGCAGGACATAAAGGGATCTATTTAGTTTTTTGGACAGAACATCAATATGCCCACCCCATTGAAGTTTCGGGTCAAGCATTACCCCCAGGAAGTTCACCCCTGCCTTGTTCGGAACACTCAGTTCCCTTAAAGTAAAAATTACCCTGCTTGTCTTCTCTACATTCAAAAGTAATCTGTTTGAGCAAAACCAGCTTTCAGCCCTCTCCTGAGCCACCACAGAACCCCAGACCGAAGCCTCCAAGGTATCGGCAGCAAATGACACTGTGGTATCATCAGCAAAAAGCGTATACTTTTCTCCATTTACAGTACTAGGCAGATCATTGATATAAATTAAAAAGAGGATAGGCCCCAGAACTGAGCCCTGAGGCACTCCAATGTCGATCCTGCTTCCTGCCGATGTCACCCCAGCAACACTCACCACCTGACACCTCGATTGAAGGTATGATTTGATAAGTTGGACACTACCTTCAGAAAAATTGTAGTGCTTAAGTTTTCTAGTAAGGATATCATGGTCAACACAGTCAAATGCCTTACTCAGATCGCAAAATAAGACTGAGTCATACTGCTTCTCATTAAAGGCATCTACTATAGAAGAGACAAGGTCCAAAATACCAAGAACAGTGCTCCTATTCCTCCTAAAACCCCACTGGCATTCTGTAAAAAGACCATTTGTCTCAAAGTGATCGACCATTTGCACAGCGATACACTTCTCCAATACTTTAGAGATGACGGGTAAAAGTGAGATTGGCCTATAATTGCCAGGAATCTTAGGGTCTCCCTTTTTAAAGATGGGCTTAACAATAGCCGTCTTTAGACAGTTGGGGAATACATTTTGGGTTAGGCATAAATTAATAAGTTTAGTTAGAGGGATTAATATGCAATTTTTGGCTGTTTTAATCAGCTTAACATTCAATCCAAATGGGTCACGACTAGTTTTATTTTTCATATGGTTAATGATATCTCTAACTTCATTAAAGCCCACCTCCCTAAATGTAAAGGGGTTACCAGGAATCTGATAGGGTGGGAGATTACTAATGGGATCCACATCGCTGGGAGGGATGCTTTGTATTACTGAGTGGGCGATTCTAGAGAAATAATTATTGAATTCATTCGGAGTTATAACATTATTATCAGTTTTATTTTTGTTTTTGTCCCTATGTCTATTAATTATTTGCCACATTGTTCTTGCTGGATTTGAGGATTCTTGAATTAAACGATCATTAAAAGCAATTTTTGCTTGCTTTATTGAGTTATTGTAGATTTTTTTATATCTGCTAAATTCCTCTTTTATACCATCAAGATTATATTGTTTTTTTAACTCACCTAAAAATTGAAGATGATCCCGCATAGCCCTCAGATCATTATTGAACCAGCCAATCTGCTGCAACTGATCAGATCTTACCACATAAGTCTTTTCAGGAAAAGCATGCAGGTATGCCTGTTCCAGTATTTTATTAAAGATATCAAAGGTTTGATTTACATCTATATCATTTCTCACAAATTCCCATGCTGTTTCCTGTAATATATTGTGGAAGTCAAACAAACCCCTTTGCGTGATTGGTCTGCATACCTTTTTAGACTCTGTATAGCCATCAATCACTCTCTCCACTCTACATTCTACACTTTGACCTACATGATCAGAAACACACACATCCTCTAGACACACCGACTCCACATCCACATCCGAGCTCACAAAGACATTGTCCAAACAGCTTTGCAGCCTTGTAGGCTGAAAAACTGTCTGTTCAAGGCCAAAACTCTCCGTCATGTCACAAAATGCAACAGTCTCAACTGCAGTTGTATTAAAGTGTATATTAAAGTCACCTGCAAGAATGATGTTTGCACCCGCAGTAAAGTTATACAGAATGCTCTCAACTGAAGACAAGAAGGTGTCAAAGTGGCCCGAGGGTGGGCGGTATATAGTTAAAACATACAGATTAAAATATTTTATATAGACATAACAATATTCTACACACTTTTCTACATAGTAAGAATCCACTGCTGTGGGAACCATTACATCTATATCATCCCCAACATATATGATCGTGCCACCACCAGTTGAGTCCCCTCTGGCCGAGTAAGCTGCAATTTTGAAACCCTGAAGTTGGCAGGCAAATATTTCTTCTTCTTTGCGAATGATGCAGATGTGTGGCGAATTTATATTGTCCTATATTGCGCACATGTACAATTCGTGTCTTATTGATGGCTACTTCCCTAAAACCTGGAAGGGTGCCTTGGTTAAGCCTCTGCCAAAGACATCTGCCCCGGAACAACTGTCAGACCTCCGTCCCATAAGTTTGTTGCCAGTAATGTCAAAGATCCTTGAGAGGATTATTTATGTTAAAATAATAAAATTTATGAATGATGATTTATTCTCTAAATTTCAGTCAGATTTTCGTAGGTCTCACAGTACGGTGACGGCCCTTATGAATGTGCTGGATGATATCCTGCAGGCAATAGACAAGGACAAATCAACAACCTTGGTTTTGCTGGACTTTAGCAAGGCCTTTGACACAATTGGGCACCAACTGCTTTGCGCCAAACTCCATTATTACTGCTTCTCAAATCAAACCATTAGGTTTTTTCAAAATTATTTAACAGATCGTAGTCAATTCGTTAGGGTGAATGGGGTTGACTCACAGACTAGAGGTGTGGTTCGGGGAGTGCCCCAGGGTTCGATACTAGGGCCATTGCTTTTTATGATGAATACAATGGATTTGAGTGAATGTGTAAATAACTGTTCGTTTCACCAGTTTGCGGATGACACCCAGGTCTATGCCAGCTATAGCAAGGAAAGTGCTGAGGAAATACTTACTACTTGTTTAAATAGCACACTTGACAGAATTTATAATTACTCCATACCGCATGGTCTCAAACTGAATCCATCTAAATCGGTTACAATAAATTTTGGAAAAGCGTCGTCTGACGTAGACCTGGGGGCTGTCCTGAATGGTGTTAGAATTCGGCCTGCAAAAACTGTAAAGAATCTTGAAATTTATAGAGATCAGGTTAAGACCATAGTCCAAAGGTCATATGCGTCATTGAAATGCCTATATCGTTCCAGGCATATTGAATAGAGACCTTAAAATAAAGTTGTGTGAGGCCTTAGTGCTGAGCCATACCAACTATGGTTACCTGGTATTTGGACCTTGCCTGGATGTTCGGAACAGTTCTAAAATTCAGAAGATTCAAAACTCTTGTATTCGGTTCATTTGTGACCTACGCAGGAGGGATCATGTTTTTATTTATTTATTTATTTACTCAATACACGGGCGAACCCATTACAAAATTTAAAATTTTTTATAAGTTACAATATGCACTTAATACTAAATAAAATCTATTGTCAATTATTAGACATTTAAAAAGTCAAACAGATGTCAAACACACATTAAATAAAATTAAAGGTAAAGTAGGAATGATAAATTATCAGATGGCGGCTAAAAATAAAAAAATAAAAAAATTATCGTAATAAACTATTTCGAATCTGACTGAGGGATGAGCCGAAGATGTCCATTTGAATCTCATTTGCGAGAGTCATCACACGATTCACGGAACTGAACTGTCCGTAAAGCGTGCGATGACTCCCCAAAGAAAATACAGGAACAACTCTAAAGCTTCTGGCAGGAACATTCAAATTCACCAACATCAGAAGCTCTTCACATTGAATCGCACCATGCAACAGCTTACAAATAAACATTTTATCAGAAATTCTTCGTCTTTCATTCAGTGCTTTGATATTTAGCATTCTCATAAGCATATTATAATCAATTTCATCACTAGGTATAGACAGCTTAAATCCTATATAACGTAAAAAAATTTTCTGTATGCGCTCTAGAGAATTGATATGATTTGAAAAATAGGGAGACCAGACACACGTGTTACTTTCTAAATTACTGCGCACCAGAGATATATAAAGAGTTTTTATCGTAAATATATTGGAGAAATCGCTTGTGTGACGTTTGACAAATCCAAGCATCTTGAAAGCCCTGTTACAGCACGACTCAACATGGGCAACAAATGCAAGCTTACAATCGAAAATCACCCCCAAATCCCTGATATGATCAACATTATCAATCATTTCATCACCCATAAAGTATTCATTCAATTGTGGATTACGTCCTCTGGAGAATTGTATATATTTGCATTTCTTTATGTTTAGTGTCATGTGGTTAACACTGCACCACTCCCGGAATCTAAGTAGGTCATCACGCACCCCTTCATGTGAATCTTCAGACTGTAATATCTTAAAAATTTTCAAGTCATCTGCATAAAGCAGAAACTGACAATGTTGGAAACAAGAAGATATGTCATTTATAAAAAGATTGAATAAGAGGGGGGCAAGATGACCCCCCTGAGGCACCCCAGAAGTGACATTGATTGTGTGAGAGAGAAAATATTTAACTTTAACAAGTTGCTGCCTACATGACAGGTAAGACTGCAGCCAAGAGAGCACTGGGCCATCCACTCCATAGTTAAAGAGTTTGTCAATCAACAGTGAGCGATCAACCCTATCGAACGCCCTGGAGAAGTCAGTATACAATGAGTCAACTGAAAAACCCTCCTCCAAGGCCCTCGATATGGCTGTATTATAAACCAAAAGATTTGTAGTGACTGACTTACCACTAATAAAGCCATGCTGTTGTGGAATGATAACATTTTTAAATTTAAATGTAAGAAAATCATTAACTAGAGACTCAAAGACTTTCGGAATTTGAGATATTATTGATATGGGACGGTAGTTTTCTACATCATCTCTGCTACCCTGATTTTTATAAATAGGTGATATGTAGGAGATTTTCCAGAGCTCAGGAAACATACCAGTGGATAACGACTTATTGAAGATAAGCCACAGCGGTCTTGACAGGGAGAAGGAGCAGTTTTTTAAAAAATAGGGGGGAATCCCATCAGGACCCGGTCCCTTGGATACATCTATGTGAGTTAGTTTGTGATATATATCAGCAAACGCAACAAAACAGACACAGCCTGAAGCAAATAATAGTAAAAGAAATAGATCTGAACTCAGCCCAGATACTCAAATATATAAAAAGAGACATATTAATGAAGACCAAGAAAAAGATGCAGAAAATATGGATCTCAATGAGGACATTATTTTGGAAATGTTCAATAGCTTAGACATCATAAATAATGCTACTAATACTTCTGATTTACCTCACGGTGTACAAAGTTCCCTGAGAAAAGCACATAACAACCTGCATAAGCTTGTAACGAGGTTGGTATTTCGATACACCGCTTTAGAAAAGGCTAATATTATCTTAAAAACCCAGGCACAGGATAGTGACATTATCGAGAAACCTGAGCAACACACGGAAAAAAAGGCTTATGTAGATATAGCTAAAAAAGGAATAAATAAAGAAACTGAAACATACACAACAAATCAATGGAAAACGCCACCTAACGTAAAAAGACACGAAACGGTAATCCAAATAAAAAATACAAACGACCCAAATGACGCAATGAAACAACTTAAAAACGAACTAAAAGAATGTGATGTTGGAAAAGGATTTAAAAATATACAAAAAACAAAAAAGGGAACCATTATAGTCGAAAGTTTCGACAAAAATCAACAAGAAAAACTTAAGACTGCTTTGAAGGATAGTAAAAATATTAAAATGAAAGAATCAGGGGACATAAATCCGATGTTTATGGTAACCGGGGTTAATAAAGGATTCTCAGATGCAGACTTTATAGATGAGCTACTAAATCTAAACTGTGAAATAGTTAAAGAACTAGGATACAGTGTATCAGATAAGATTACAATCATAACTAAAAAACAATGTCGTAACCCCACGAAAGAAAACTGGATTCTTCGGGCGCCACCGCAGATTGCAAAATGGTTTTTAAAAAAAGGGACAATCTTCTTCGATTTAGTCAGGGTATATGTTCAAGAATATTTTAACCTGGCTGTTTGCTTTAAATGTTGTGGATATGGTCACGTAGCCAAATACTGCTCTGAAAGTGAATGTTGTCATAAATGTGGAGGTCAACACCCTAGCAAGAATTGTAACGTAGAAGAACTCAAATGTCCAAATTGCAGCAAACTAAAACGGCAGGACTTGAACCACTCCGCAAGAAGCAGAATATGTCCAGTTTATCTACAGAAGCTTGCAAGATTTAAAACAAACATTAATTATAATGATTTTTTATAGATAAAGACGATAGTAGCAATCTAAGGGCAAATGAGTTTGTCAAAAACACTGCCAAAGAACACGAAAGAGTAAAAAATCAAGCATATAATCATCACACCAAGAGTAAAAGTGAGACTAACTATAAAAAAATAAGCGTCATCCATCAAAATGTTCAATCCATTGGCAATTCCATAGACACACTTAATGACTTTCTAAAACATCATACTGACTGCAAAATAGTTTGCATTACAGAACACTGGAAATCTACAGATCAGATTGCATATTATTCTTTGGAAAATTTTAAACTGGGGGCAAGCTACTGTAGAGAAGTCGGTCACCATGGAGGAGCAGCCATCTATGTTCATAAAAGTCTTAGTTTTCAAGTCAGAGTGAAAATAAACAAAATATCGATCAGCAACGAGTTTGAATGTGCAGCCATTGAAACTGTCTTTAACGGAAGTAGCATTCTAATTGTAACAGTGTACCGACCACCTTCAGGTAACATAAAAACTTTTTTCCACATAATGGAGAAACTACTAACAGATGTTAACCATGAGAACAAAAAAATCATAATTGTAGGTGATTTTAACATAGAGTTTCTAAAAGACAATGTAAATAAAAACACTTTTTTGTCTCCGGTGGAGTCCTTTAATCTAAAACAAACAATATTTGCAAATACAAGAATCGCCTATAATTCATCCTCCTGTATAGACAATATTTTTGTGAATTTTGATTTTGATGAAAGTTTAGTGTTAGATACGACTATTTCTGATCACACTGCACAAAAAATATCTTTTAACTTAAAACTACCATCCCAGAATAAATTACAATATAAAAGAAATTTCTCAGAACAAAACAAAACTTTATTCTTAGAGCTCTTAAGAGAACAAGACTGGGATCAGATCTATAAGGTAGAAAAAACTGATGTAAATAAACAATGGGATAATTTTATGAATAATTTTATCACGATTTTTAATCATTGCTTTCCACTTAAGTTAACTAACTTGAATTATAAACCTAAAGAAAATACGGATCCTAGAGTTGTAGAGTGCAAGAACAGATTAGACATTCTTTTAACATTATCTAGATCAAACAACATATTCAAGGATCAGTATAAAGAAACAAAAAAAGAATATGACAAATTGTTAAAGGCAGTGAGATCAGAAAGATATGAAAAACGCTTAAGAGTATCAGATAATAAGACAAAATGTATGTGGAATATTTGTAGGGAAGTCACAGGCAATGGAAACAAGCATTTTGAGGTGGCTATTGATGGCAATGTTGGAGATATTCCTAATGAATATAACCAATACTTGCTGTCGGTGGTTACTAAAATGTTCGAAAAGTTGAATGGGCCTGTAAATAATTGTCAAATTGTAAGTAATAATAAATCCATGTTTTTGAAACCTATTTCCTCAAAAGAATTATATGAACTTACTAAGAAAATTAAAAATAAACACAGCCGTGGAATAGACGAAATACCAGCCAGTATTGTCAAAGTAGCGATTCCTGCAATGCCCGACATAATTTGTTATTTGATAAATAATTCTTTTGAGCAAGGAATATTTCCAGATCAGCTTAAGGTATCAGTTGTAAAACCACTATTTAAAAATAAAGGCGATGCTAAGTTGTTGGAAAATTATAGACCGATAAGCCTTTTGCCATCCTTTTCGAAACTATTTGAAGCAGCAATGTGTCAACGTCTTACAGAATTCATGAAGGATTGTAATCTATTCAACAGCAATCAGCACGGGTATGTGTCTGGTAGGTCAACTCATACGGCCGTGTTCCAATTTGCAAAAAAAATTTTGAGTTTCATCGAGAGAGGTGATATGGCACTGGGTGTGTGTTTGGACTTGTCTAGGGCATATGACTGTGTTGATCATCAATTATTGTTAAAGAAATTAGAGTTGTATGGCATAAGAGGAAATGCTCTCAATTTGTTCAGATCATACTTATCAAATAGGAAACAAATAGTTAAAATAACAAGGGATGGAAAAGATTATTTGTCAAAATCGTTGGAAAACAGTGTAGGAATTGCACAAGGCAGTATAGCGGGACCCATCTTGTTTGTGATTTTTCTGAATGACCTTAACTCTATAATAACCTCCTCCAAAGAATATGTAACCTGTTATGCTGATGATACCAATCTCATAGTTGGTGAAAGATGTATTGCAGAACTAACAATTGGGGGCCAATATCTGTTCGAAAAAGCAAAAAATTGGTTCTCAGAAAATAAACTTGTACTTAATCATGATAAGACGAAAGTTATATTATTTAGAACTAAATTATGTAAAACTGCCAGACCTGAAATTTTAGAAGTAGAAAATGGTAATATAGAGCTTGTCGATCAGACGAAATTTCTTGGAGTCTATCTGGACGAGTTTTTGGACTGGTCATATCATATAACTTTACTTTCTAAAAAGCTAAACTCAATTTGCTATGGAGTTAGGGTCATCTCTAATTATATGAATGAAAAGTGTCTAAAAATCATATATTATGCAAATTTTGAATCCATTGTAAAATATGGTATCATGTTCTGGGGTAGTAATAGATTGATAGAGAGATTATTTGTTGCTCAAAAACGTGTTCTGAGGGTAATAAAGAAGATGGGTTTTAATGAGACATGCAGGGGCATCTTTAAATCATTTGGAATTTTAACTGTATATGGGCTTTATATATATGAATGCCTGATATTTTTCTTTCAACATGGAGAGATGTTTGAACCTCAAATGTGCCATCAATATAATACAAGAACCATGAATGTGAATTATCCAATCCATAGACTAACACTGACTGAAAAAAGTCCAAGTTATGCATGTCTGAAATTTTTTAATAATCTGCCAAATCATATTAAGTGCATCACAAATCTAAAACTATTTAAAAAGATAACGAAAAAGTTTTTGATTGAATTGGAACCATATTCTGTTCATGATTATTGTCTTGCAAACTGGGAACCATAGAGTAAAATAGTAGACCTCTCTTTCTTCGACGCCATTTCATTTTGTGTGTGTATCTTTCTGGGCGCGGGTGCATAAGAATTGTATATATTCATAATTTGAAATAAAGAAATTTATTATTATTATTATTATTATTAGTCAAAAATCTAACGTCAACAATATCCCTAAATGGAAAATTATTATTATGTTTAGGATGTACATCAGACGAACCAGGTGCTGCATACACCGAGCAGAAGTGTGTAGCGAAAAGATTCGCAATATCACCTCCATCGGTGCACGCAACACCTCGGTAGTTGACAACAGAGGGAATATTGTTATCATTTCTTAATGTGTGGATGTGTCTCCAAAAACTCCTTGGATCGTTTTGTATATTGTTTTCTATCTTGCTAATATAATCAGAATAGCATTTTTTTGTCTGAGATTTACAGAGAGATCTTAAAGTGCTGAAAATAATATAATCAGATTGAGAGTTTCGCTGGGTTGATGGAGTTGGGGTGGCTCAGCATGTATAACAGACGCAGGTTGCATCTGGCATCATTTGTCCGTGGGGTGCTCGAGACTGGGGCACCCCCATATATCAGAGAAAAATTAAAACACAGAGTGTCAGTGCACGATGTTGACACTCGGAATGCTCATCTTTTAGATATTCCTAAGCACAGAACATCACTTTTTAAGAGATCTTTTAGTTATGCTGCAGTAACTGTTAACAACTCCGTGCCTCATGCCATTAGATCAAAATCAATTTATAGCTTTAAGAAAGAGTACAGAAACTTCCTTTTGTGGCAGACCGTTACTTAATAATATGATATTGCCTTCCTGCCGCCTATTTTGGCCTATTTTCTTCTTTTTCCCGAATTATTCTATTTTTCGTATATTATGAATATGTTGTTGCTTGTAACTGATTCCTAGTATGAGTGTGATCTGCTATTGAATATAATGTGCACCAATTATAGTTATAGCTATAGTTATATATATTTGGTTGAGTTATTTTTATTACTTATTGCTTGTGTTATGTTTACTGTGTCAAGTGTATGTATCGGAAATATTATATAATGTTAGGTTACTTATTATAATGTGTACAGGTATTCGGTTGAGTCGAGCAGTTTCTAACTGAACTCCGCCGAGTTTAAAATAAATGCCTTTTATTATTATTATTATTATTTTTATTAAGGAACTGATTTTGGCTCAGCTTTTTTATGGCTGGCATCGATAAGTTTTGACCAGTGGTCTTAACCAGTTTCGGACGGTTTAAACCATTTTGTCCACTGCCCTGGTCAAAATCTAAAAAAAGTGGTATTTTGCCAACCCTGGCAATTGGTGCCTAGAACATCTTTTTTTCCTATATTTATACTAAGATTGCCTAAGATTTTTTAACCTCCTCAAACTATTTGCAAACCACAGTCATGAAAATTTATGGGGAGTGACAGTGATGTCACCTACAGGTGTGTGCTCATCAAAAGAGTGAAATTTTGTAGTTATTCTTACACAACAAAAATTGATAGTTATAAACTTTGTACTTCTTTTTAGAGATAGCCAAGGCAATCAACAGGTAAGCATGTTTGAAATAAGTTTGATTTCTTACAATAAAATGACCATATTTCTAATGCCTAAATGATGGACTATATAAAACAAGGTTTGCAAAAGCCCTCTTTACACAAGTGTCAACCTTAATGCCTTCTAAGCATAATCTTGACATTTTCTTATAAATTCTTCTCAAAATAATGGGCATTCTGTCAGAAAAGCATGAATGACAGAGACTTTGACTATAGGTGCAACTAGGAGTGGGGGCTAACCTTCCCCTCTCATAGAGACGTACATATACATCTGAACCCTATTAAGGGGTGGACTTAAGCCCCCCAAAAATTTAATACTAGTTGCATGTAGGACTGACAGACAAATCTTGATGGAGGAGCCCGAAAGACGAACTGTCCATCGTGATGATGAACTGAGGCACGTCTGGTCACTTTAAAAGTATCTAGGATTTGTAAGAGAGCAGTTAAAGGAGAACCTCCAGTATTGTAGATTTGTAATACAGCCATACTGATATATGCTTTCAGATAAAAAAAAACATTTGTAAGACAAGCTCAAGTTAGGTTGAACGGTTGAACAGAAATGGCAATAATATTCCGCTTAGCTTAAGTTTACTTACATCTTCAAATATTGAACCAACATTTGCAGTGACTAGCAAAATAGGAACAGAACTCATTTTTCTTAACGTTCTATTAATTATAAACTGCTTTTTTTACCAGACAATCTAATCAGTGTGGTCATTATTTATCCATTTGATTATTAGTAGAAACTTATCCCTACAAGAAACATTGAGCTTTTAAATATTAAAAACACATTAGGGCAAAAAAGGTAACGCAGTATCATGACCCTAATCTGTTGTTTGATAAAACACAAAATTACATTTTCACTTTGGTTTTCTACCCTACCAAAATCTTCTGTAAAAATTTTTGTCCCGATTTGGATACAAATACAAAAACCAAAACACCATTGATTGCAATATTGCAAAGAATTGATTGCAAAATTGATTGAAGATTGATATAGGGATGGCAACGATACATCGATGTTTTTAAAACATCGATATATCGAACTTAAAATTCGATGTTTTAAATATGGATGTTTCGATGAATCGATGTAACAACTGGAACATCGAACAAACATCGAACTCCATTCAAGACGTATTCGTGTGAACGTGCGACGATTATAAAACTGATGGCGTTTTCCATTGGTAAAACCAGCGCGAACTGAGTGTACGTGCGTTTGTGTCCTTTTCTACCTATATACAAAGAAGAATGATAGAAGCACATTTGACGTGCCCTAAATTTACCAATGGAAAACGCTATGAATGGCTCGAATGTTAATTGGTCTTCGTTGCTCGAATGGGAGTCAACGCTGGGTGCCACATTAATTTACGATCGCGGTGCAGTAGAAAATAAATGTTATTTTAGTTTGAATCCTTCTTTGAGTTCTTTGATTTATTTATTATTTTGATATACAGTATGTCCACGGATAGAGGTCACAAGAGGACAAATGGACCAAAAATTTCATTGTTCGAAAAAAAATCATTTTTGGTAAGCTTCTGCTTCTTAAAAAGATAGGGTCTACGAAGAAAAAGTTTGACTTTTTTATACAAGGTGCTCAAAAAATACAAACATAATAAATTATGGGAAGAGTAAACTATCTTTATTTTTCATTTTAGAGCAAAATGATAAAGACAAAAAATATTTCAAATTCCAGCCAAAATTTAAATTCAAAATATCAGCTGAATATTTTACTTTTTATTTCTGTGTTATAATTTTATGAAATATTGCTGTACCTACGTTTTCTAGGTAATTTTTGCCTTGCCCACCTCATCTCACTATCTTTTACGACAAATGTCAGAAAATTTAAAATTTTGTTGCAAATTAAATTTTGTTGCAAAAATTTTAAATTTTGCAAATATTTTAAATTTTGTTGCAAACATTTGAAATTTTCTGACATTTGTCGTAAAAGATAGTGAGATGAGGTGGACAAGGCAAAAATTACCTAGAAAACGTAGGTACAACAATATTTGATAAAATTATAACACAAAAATAAAAAGTAAAATATTCAGCTGATATTTTGAATTTAAATTTTGACTGGAATTTGAAATATTTTTTGTCTTTATCATTTTGCTCTAAAATGAAAAATAAAGGTAGTTTACTCTTCACATAATTTATTATTTTTGTATTTTTTGAGCACCCTGTATAAAAAAGTCAAACATTTTCTTCGTAGACCGTATTTTTTTAAGAAGCAGAAGCTTACCAAAAATGATTTTTTTTCGAACAATGAAATTTTTTGTCCATTTGTCCTCTTGTGACCTCTATCCGTGGACATACTGTATATATATATATATATATATATATATATATATATATATATATATATATATATATATACAGTGACCGGCAAAAAGTTCGCAACATATGGGAAAAATTTTTATTAGGAGAGTATCGGAAAAACTTTCCCAGGGGATCGGTTCTGCATGTCCGATAACCTAAAAATCGATTTTGACATACGTCACGTGACCACTGGTATAGCGTCAAATTAAAAAAAAAATTGTTAATTTACAAAAAGTGAGGTTAGTTGACGAGATATCAAAAAAAGTTATTTGAAAAAATTGCTTAGAATTAAATTCTAGGTCCTTGTGCAAAATTTTAAGATTTTATTTAAAAAAATTGGAAAACTCAATTTTTTTTAAATATTTTTTTATCGATTTACAAATTTCCGGTTTTTTTCGTTTAGATAGCTTGGCTAATGTAAAGCCCATGTATCTGGATGAAAATAAACGAATGTAGTAGTTTTTTCTACAATTGACAGGACAAAATTTAAAAAAACAGGGTTTCGCCGGACTCTAGCTGTTGCAATGATTTGTATCTAGCAGCAGTGTCAAAATTTTAGAGACATTTCAATGAGATTACATTGAGAAAACCTTAATCGTCTTAAATATATCTGAAGTTCGACTTTTTGTAAAGTTAAGGGGATTAAAATAGATAATAAACAAAAAATTACCTGTTTATTTAATCGAAATTTTATAAACGAAAACCAATGTAAGAAAAACTTAAAAGTAGTCAAATTCTGTACTAACAACACAAAAAATCATTGTTTTTCCTTGGGTGCACAAAATTTAAAACTCAGTATGACCACCATTTCTCTCCATACATACTGTTGTTCTCGAGCGCAACTCTCGATTTACATTTCGGAGCATTTTACGATTTATTTGCAATACACAATTTATAATGACATTCTCTAAATTTTGTATATTCCTAAAGGGTCGATGTTTGTACACAGGGTTCTTTAGGTATCCCCACATAAAAAAATCTAACGGAGTCAGATCTACAATTCTACAATTGACAGGACAAAATCGAAAAAATAGGTGTTCGCCGGACGCTCGCTGTTGCAATGGTTTGAATCTAATGAAATGACTGTATCAAGATTTTATTAAGATTTTTCGCACATAAATTTAACAACCAGGTCTATTTAGTTGTACTTAAAACTACCAAAGCAGGCTCTGAAATTAAAACAACCAAATAATCTAGTACCTAGGTTAAAAACAACAGAAAAATGTCAAACAAATTATAATTTGTTTGATTTCAACCTATGTCATTGGTTTATGTCTCGCATCTTACTAAGTTTGATATTTTACATAAGTTTATTAATATTTTATTCCTTAAAATGGCACCCACACTACTTCTTCAGGAAAAGATAGAAATTATTTTAATTTCTGGAGATAATTACAAAAGCCATAGAGAAACAGCAGCAATTTTTAATGAGAGGCACCCCGATAAATCCCTCCATTATTCCACAGTATCTCGTCTAGTCAATAAATTTAAAGAAACGGGATCGGTAGAAAATCAGTATAAAGTTTCCCATGAAAAACCGGTAACAGGTGACGAAGGTTCTCTGGATGTGTGTTTGTCGATCACAGAAACACCCCAATTAGCAGTTAGTCAAATATCGGAGATCACTAACATTCACGAAAGATCTGTGCGGAGGATATTAAAAAGAAACAAATTTCATCCGTACAAACCTAAATTTGTACAAGTATTAAAAGATAGGGATTATGACGCCCGCTTCGATTTTTGTGCCTGGTTCCAGGGTATGATTGAGGAAGATTTTAATTTCCCAAAGAACGTTCTTTTCTCGGATGAAGCTACATTTACCTCTAACGGAACCGTCAGTTCACAAAACTGTAGATGGTGGGCCACCGAAAACCCAGACTTTGTAATTCAGAGTAAAGACCAATATAGTTTTAAGGTTAATGTGTGGTGCAGAATTTTCAACCTCAGAATAGTGGGACCTTTTTTCTTTAGAGACAATTTAAATTCAGAACGATATTTAGAATTTCTACAAACTGAGATATCTGACTTTTTAGACAATTTGTCATTAGCCGAAAGAAGAAATTTATACTTTCAACAAGACGGAGCTAGCATTCATTCCACAAATGAGGTGAAGAGATGGCTGGATCAAGAATTTGGAAACCAGTGGATAGGACGGTTTTCTGAAAATCCGTGGCCTGCGAGATCACCAGATCTGACTCCGTTAGATTTCTTTATGTGGGGATACCTAAAGAACTCTGTGTACAAACATCGACCCTTTAGGAATATACAAAATTTAGAGAATGTCATTAGAAATTGTGTATTGCAAATAAATCGTAAAATGCTCCGAAATGTTAATCGAGAGTTGCGCTCGAGAACAATAGTATGTATGGAGAGAAATGGTGGTCATACTGAGTTTTAAATTTTGTGCACCCAAGGAAAAACAATGATTTTTTATGTTGTTAGTACAGAATTTGACTACTTTTAAGTTTTTCTTACATTGGTTTTCGTTTATGAAATTTCGATTAAATAAACAGGTAATTTTTTGTTTATTATCTATTTTACTCCCCTTAACTTTACAAAAAGTCGAACTTCAGATATATTTAAGACGATTAAGGTTTTCTCAATGTAATCTCATTGAAATGTCTCTAAAATTTTGACACTGCTGCTAGATACAAATCATTGCAACAGCTAGCGTCCGGCGAAACCCTGTTTTTTTTAATTTTGTCCTGTCAATTGTAGAAAAAACTACTACATTCGTTTATTTTCATCCAGATACATGGGCTTTACATTAGCCAAGCTATCTAAACGAAAAAAACTGGAAATTTGTAAATCGATAAAAAAATATTTAAAAAAAATTGAGTTTTCCAATTTTTTTAAATAAAATCTTAAAATTTTGCACAAGGACCTAGAATTTAATTCTAAGCAATTTTTTCAAATAACTTTTTTTGATATCTCGTCAACTAACCTCACTTTTTGTAAATTAACAACTTTTTTTTTAATTTGACGCTATACCAGTGGTCACGTGACGTATGTCAAAATCGATTTTTAGGTTATCGGACATGCAGAACCGATCCCCCGGAAAAGTTTTTCCAATACTCACCTAATAAAAATTTTTCCCATATGTTGCGAACTTTTTGCCGGTCACTGTATATATATATATATATATATATATATATATATATATATATATATATATATATATATATATATATATATATATATATATATATATATATATATCCATCTATATATACTTATATATATATATTTATATATATATATATATATATCATGCGAGAATACATCGAAATATCCATGTTTTTCTTTCGATGTTTTGAACCCATCGATGTGACGCCCCCCGATGTCTAACAATGTCGATACATCGATGCTTTTTTAAAAATTGCCATCCCTAAGATTGAAGGCAGCGGGGGCAGCGTGTTGAAGGTTGAGATTTGAATCTAATAGCGTTTTCCATTAGGCAAGTGAAAGCGCACTGGGCACTAGTGTTGGGAATAATCGGATGATTTCAATAATGGAAAACTCGGCCTCAGTATTTTAATAATCTGATGATCATCCGAATAATAATCGCATCTGAGATGGCGACAACCAGGCGGTGTTGCCGATTTATTAACATAAATGATATATTGTTCTTTACAAAGGAGATTAGTGTTAGTGATTACATTACAAGCAACTGTCGCTTTCTTGGTCCCTCCACGTGTATCTTTCGTTCCGGAAAACCTCTGCAGGCATCCCCGGATCGAGGTGGAGGAACTCACGGTCCCTCCCGGCTTGTTCAATGATTGACTCCGGCTCGGAGCCGATTTTGAAGCGTCCCAGCGTTGTTTCAGGAAAGGTATACCTCCTCAAACAACGCTTTTATTTACGGGACTGCCCTTGAAATACGGAACGCCTACGTCATCACTCGTTTGCTGATTCGTCTTTTTGTTAAAGGAATACAACCATGAACTTATCGATTTTCTTTTCCGTTTAATCGTTTGACTGTTTGACACTTAGGCTGTGTACCGTTGTCAAACCTGGTTAACCGCTCGGTTTCTTCGGTGACATTAATGACAGATATTGCGTTTCCAATCTGTCAACTTTTCAGATTACCGATACTTACGGGACACAAAACCGTAACCGAAGTTGACAACGGTACACGCCCTTAGACGTTCCTCGTCTAAGGTTTGACATCTTTAAAGTTAAAGCTCCGATTGTCGAGCATTTATCCATTTGATACCATTCTTCGCCACAATTTTCTGTCTATAAACAAATTGTATGTAAGGTGTGATATTTGTTTTTAAAAAACACTTATCCAAGAATTTAATGAAATAGCACAACATTCTTATTTACGAATAAAGGAATTTAAATAACGTATTAATAATATGCAAAACACCGCTTATTTTGCAGCAGTTGGTAGATGGTCAAGTAATGTAGTTCCAACTAGTTAATATAAAATTGGGCTTAAGTAGTTTGGATCCGTTAAAATTATCAAGCTGGAACTCATGGAATTGGAAAATATCGTGGCCAACACAGTTTATTTGAAAGCACGGGAAGGTATGGAAAATTATACCTATATTACAGCTAATATTTTTCAAGTGGTTATTAGAGTCTATCATATTTACTGATCATTCGCGCTTTTAATATTTTGTGGGAGGATAATGAATAGGTGTACAAAGTTTTCTAAGATTTTATTATTGACATTGTTCCTTATATCACCCTTTTCAGGACAAATACAAATGCACTTTTCTTCATTTCTTGTTTTGGTAATTGAATGGGCTTGTTTAGTCATTTCGCGTTTTCAATAAATATGTTAAAATTATTGCACAATTGAGGAGCTTTGGAGCAAAACTGAATAAATCCACTATAAACGATTTTTGGGAAAAGACGATTTTTCTGTAGCGCAAAAAGTACTCGCTTTCTCGTTTGTTTGGTAAGTAAATAGTATTGGGTATATCATAAAATAACTTCACCAACAGTAGAAATTCGAAAAAATGATAAGTGTAAACAATATAACAAAAATAAAAATGGATTTATTCGGTTTTGGTCGAAACGACTGGATTTATTTGGTTTTGCTCGAAACGTTATTACCAAATATTAATAAAAACATTCTTGAAACTAGGACGAATATAAAATCAATGTGTTTTACTAACAAAACACCAAAATAAAAACGGGAACCTGTTGTTAACCTTTACATTTATTTCTCAAAAATCTGTACTGTACACATAAAAAAAATATATTCTTTGGCAACAAAAAATGTTTTTAACAAAATTCAATTCAATTCAATTCGAGTTTATTCATGTTAATAAAACAGAGTTTTTCTCTCGGTTTTTCACATACGTCACAAAAAGTAAAAAATCATAGAACTAAGCTATCTTAATAAAATATTACAAATTAAAACATTACAAAACATTGTCTTATTTCTAAACATATTTTACACAGAGGAGGTACAGTTAAAATAAAATTACATTAAACTTAAGATAAGTTAAGAAGAGGAAAAGGAAAAAGCCCCGCTACAGAGCCCCTCATGAGACATCCATGTTCAGGAACTCCTGAATACTATAAACAGCTTTGCGCAACAGAAGCTGCTTGACTCTTCTGATAAAAACACTTTCATTTAAGTCTCTGATCTCTTTAGGAAGTTCATTAAATAACTTCGGCCCAATATTAATAATAATCTTTATTGAGTTTGTTTTTCTTTTTTACAATTTACATATGTATGAGTTAAGAAACAGTCTTAAAAATCTAAAGTTTTTGTAACTTGCACGTAGGTGGGCAGGAGGCCACCTGTATGTGCAAAGGTATGATTCAATACTTAATTAGATATCACAGTAATGGAATATTAGATACTCGCTACAGGGAGATGAAAAAAAGAGGAAAAGAGAAAAAAAAAAACTACATCCCACACCACCACAACAACAGTGACAATGATGAACAGTCAAAAAAGAGCCTTAAATCTATCAAAATTACCATATATAAAATTTCTACATTTTTTCTTAAACTTTTTGAGATTTGACAAGGACCTTATATCCAAAGGCAGAATGTTGTACATTTTCGGAGCCAGATACAAGAATGAACGCAACTTTTTTGAAGTATTGTTGATGGGAACCTCCAACAGCCTGCCAGACTGGCTTCTCGTTGCATGAATATGAAAAATAAATTGCTTTAATTTAGGGTTTCTATGGATATATGTACAGGTGGTAAAACAATACATTCCCCATATGTTGAGGATTTGTGCCGAGTATAACAGGCTGGAGGAGAAGCGCTTATCCTTACGATTCATTATTTTGAGGATATAGTTCTGAACTACATTTAAAGCATTCAAAGAATTTTGGTAGAGACCACCCCACACTACAATACCATATCTGATATTATATGATTATTATATTATTTGAACTAATGCAAGATCTCCTAAGTCTCAAAAATTTAATATTTATATTACAATTGCTTCTTGTATCATGGTCATGGCGTTCACAACAAAAGTTATATTTATGTAAATTTTTCTTTATATAAGTTAAACATGCCAAAATATACAAAGATGGCAAAGTTAGTATGTTCAGATCAATGAAGGTTTGCCTCACATCGGCCCTATAATGAAGTCCACCAATGACACGCACAGCCCTTCTCTGGAGTTTAAAAATTCTGTCAACCTGGGCTGTATGACCCCATGCAAGAATTGCATAATTACAGTGTGACTGAAAAAGGGAGTGAAAGGCCGTTAATAGTACGGTTTTATCTACAGCGCCACAAAGGCTCTTTAAAAGGAAAATAGTGCTTGCTAGCTTTTTAGCTACTTGATCAATGTGAGGCTCAAAAATCAGAGTGGAGTCCAGAGAGACTCCGAGAAGTCTAACCGAGTCCCTCTGCATATTGCCATCCAGGTCATCCGCCATGGCCAGTTCTCTAAGACTGAAAAAATTTTTTTCCGTTTTATTTATATTCAGAGACAGTGCATTTGCACAGAACCAAGTTTCTAAAGATTTTATAGAGTCTTGCATTTGATTTATAAGAATGTCTAGGTTTTTATTTTGACTGAGAACAGTGGTATCATCAGCAAATATCACAAGTTTATTCCGAGTTGAAGCTTCTATGTCACTTATGTAAATTAAAAAGAGCAAGGGGCCTAGGATTGATCCCTGAGGCACTCCGGGTTTGACATAAGAAGGTTTTGACAGCTTACCTCCAAAGAAGGTCTGCTGTGACCTGCCCGTTAAATAGCTGTGTATCAGATCCAAACCAGGCTCATTTATTCCGTAGTATCTTAGTTTTGTTAATAGTATATCATGAGATATGCAGTCAAAGGCCTTGGAGAGGTCACAAAGGACTGCTCCTACGTTTTGACCCTCCTCAAAGCCATCCACAACATACTCGAGCAGTGAGAGAATGGCACCGGTTGTAGATCTCGATTTTCGGAACCCGAACTGGCCCTCGACAAACAAATCACCACCCTCAAAATAATCGTAAAGCTGGATCTTTAAAAGTTGTTCGAAAATTTTTGATAGTACGGGCACAAGAGCTATTGGCCTATAATTATTTAGGTCATTACGGTCACCCTTTTTATACACAGGAATTACCTTGGACACCTTGAAAACACCAGGGTACACACCCTCTTTAATGCAAGAATTTATAAGGTGTGTAAGTGGTATCACCAAAGTGTCCTTAACTTTTTTCAAAATAGCAACATTCAAGCCAAAAATGTCTCTACTACTCTTTGCCTTTAAAAGATCAATTGCTTCTCTGACCTCAATAAATGTGACCTCTCTAAAGGAGAAGGCACCCTGGACTGGGTTGTGAAATCTTGAAAAAAGAAAATGTTCAGGGTCAATATGTGATTTTGGCAAATTATTTAAGATTTGTTGGGCTATATCTGTAAAGAAGGAATTAAAGCTTTCAGCATCAATTTTATCTGTTTCTTTTTGTTTACCTGCCACCCCTAGCATCATTTATCACCCGCCAGGCAGCTTTTGCCGTATTATCGGAGTTTGTTATCAAGTTAGAGTTTGCTTTAATTTTAGCTGCTTTTATAGCTTTCATTTAGGTTTTGCGGAGTTCATTTCGAGCATTTAAAATTTCTGGAATTCTAGAAGTATTATAAAGATCATTTAAAAAATGTATGTGTTCTCTCATTTTATGCAATTCAGTATTATACCATCTCACATTTTTGCCCTCCCTGGAGAGACATCTTGTGAGAGGAAAATTCAGGTTGAAATTTGAGGACAATATGTCCATAAAAATACTACCCTTTATATCCACACCCATGGTATCCTTCACAAAAGACCAATCGGTATTGCTCAACACTCGATAAAAACTGTTTGTACCTACCTATTCTCGTTCCCCAGTGATAACCTCAACGTCTATTTCGATCGCTAGAAGCCCTGAAAGTTAAGATATCCTTAAAATTTATAAATATGTTGTCTAAACATGCATCGAGTCTCGTGTTAGAGAAGATTTGGCCATGAAACCCATATGAATTCAGCATATCATTGAACTCCAGATCTCTACCACTGCAAGAATTAAAATGTATATTAAAATCACCTATAATTACTACATGATAAAAAAAATTTGCCAAACTATCTAAAATATTATTTATCTAAAACACATTAAAGTCTGCTGCTAGAGGACGATATACAGTTACAATAATTAAGTTTGATTCTTTTATTTCAACAGCCGCAAATTCACATACCATCTCAATGGATTTTTCCATAATGTCAGTTCTAGTTGAGAATTCAATGTCATTTCTTGCTACAATTGCTGTTCCACCACGTCTGTGGTTTTTTCTGGCAAAATACGCTGCCACAGTATAGTCCTTTAAACAGAGGGCATTTAGTTCTTTAGCCGACATAGAATGCTCAGAAAGACATAGGATGTCATATTTGTTTTTAGTGTGTTGTAAAAAAGCCTCGAGCTCTTCCATTTTATTTCGTAGAGAACAGACATTCTGGTGTATGATCTTTAGGTGGTCTCCATTGGATTTTCCCTGAGTACCGGGCGTCGTCGAATGTGGAGAAAATGGTTTACCACCACCCCCTGCCCCCAAAATTCAGGAGACATTACCAGTTTTTTTGATTCTGTAGGGACTTCTAGTTTAAAATAGCTTTTATACCAATCCTTTCTAGTTTTCATCTTGTATGCTATACACTCGACATGCAGGCATTCCTGGATGTATTTTTGCACCTCCTCCGACGTCACAATTACATCTAGTCCAGACAAGAACACATACGATTTGGGATGAGCCGTGGTCAATTTAAAATCAGAGCTTGCACCCTGGATAGGCTTAGGTCTGGGTTGCTTTGGGTACCTTGTACGTTTGTTCGACCTGGCTTCAACTTCTATCCATTTTTCTTCTTCCTGTGTGTTCGCACCTTTTTCCACATCAGTGTTTGGTTCATTTTGGGAAGAAAGTTTATCTTTTTCATTTTGATTTTCAGGGAAGCACGTGCCAGAGCTTTCTATTATCACATTGGACGACAGGTTAGACTCGTTAGACATAGGAATTTGTGCTTGCGCCGGCGCACTAAATAACAGAAACAGCAAGCTTTGTTAAAACTTCCAAACAAAAAAAGTTAAATATTATGAAGTGCAGATTCCTCCTCTAAGCAGTCGCACTCATTAGTTAAATCTTCCTGAGTCATTTCTTCAATATTCGCACCTCGATTTTCGCATAAGGGTTTTCTGTACCATGAAAAATTTTCGTCTCTCTCCCAGTGATTCCCAAATTGATTTTCCGTAAGGTGTTTTACATTTTTTATCTTTTTTTGTGGGATGCCATCTCGCAAGTTGACCTCGGACAGCGAAAAATTCTTTAAAGTCCTTCCTTTCTTATACACAGATTTGCTTACTTCCGAATTAGCTTCAAATCGTTAGTGTTGAAAGCACATAATTGAAATTGTGTTTGCTCCAGTTTTTTGAACCTGAGTTTTTTGTAGGGAGATTCGTTTTAAGTCCGATATTCCAACAATCTTATTAAGGTAATTTTGTAACTCTTTAGTATCAAAAAATTTCCAGTCTTCTCCTAAAACCTTTACACCGCCAACTTGTGAATGAAAACCAATATACTCTTCTTTAGAAACAATGGTTGGGCTTTGTCTAAATATCTTTTCTGCATGCCCAAATACTCTGCCCGCTGGCATATAACTATGACCTCTTACAGGGTTAAGTGATAACAACTTTTGTAATATTGTCAGGAGAATACTTTAGGAGCCAAAACAATCAGATATGGATGACATGGGAATTCTTGTTTTGGCCCCCACATCCGTCGCAGAACAATCTAATCTGAGTTATGTTAGCCAGGTCCAAAGATTTTAGATAATCAAAACACTGCGGATCCAACTTCTGTAGCGCCCCTCCCAGCCTGGTTTTCTGTCCAAATGTAAAAAGATTACAATTTTTTGGATTTATTCAGTTTTGAACCAAAATCGGATTTATTCGATTTTGCACCAAATCACCAAATCATTGACTTTGTCCCTAAATTTCAGGATGATTTATTCTGTTTTGTTCGGAACTAGGTGGTTTATACAATGTATTTTGACAAACTGAATCGATATCCGCAGCTAACTTCATTTTTCATATACTTAAAGTGGATTCATTCAGTTATGCTCCAAAGCTCCTCAAACACACACACAAAAATTGCGTCGGTGGGACGGATAATAACTAAAATATTAAGGTTTAAAATGCGATGAATCCAATACAACACTGCCATGATCCCCTAAGGGAAATAAGATTTTTGACAAAGTTCATTGCAAAATTTTTGCGGCGGTGCCAATGCTTATCGCTCATTGTGGGACTACGTCACCAGACGCCATCGTCCCGTTTAATAATGAGCGATGTTTGACCGCTGTTTTGAAGGTGAATTCAATCAAAAAAATTCTAATCTTTTGGGGATAAACTTTCCAAAAGAGCACTTTTGTATTAGAAGTAAAAAAAATTGCTGGATAAGCCCATTATAATAATAATAATAATAATAATAATATTCTTTATTGCCAGCAAGATCACTAAACAATGACAAAGCAACGTCACAGAAAATGTCAGAGCATTGCTGACTCCCGAATATAAACAAATAATAAGATAAAATACGGTATATGATCATACCTTACAGTAAATTATAATATTTATCCCCATCTTTCTTCTACTGAACAATTAAAATGTTAAAATCCATTTAAAATTTGGACATACACAAAAAATCACATTAAAACTCTGGAACACTTAAAAATCCTACTCCTTAAAATTGAATTTATAGTAACATTTATCTAACAGACATGTATGGGCGCTCTTTTTGAACTTACTTATTTGTGGAATATTTTTGATGTTACCAGGTAGCTTATTAAAGGCCTTAATAGCTTTGTAGTGACGGCCTCTTTTATAGAAAGTGGAGGCATGTGTGGGAACACTCAGGCCCGACCCAAACCTAGTCACAACCAACATGCCCTCCGAGTAGTAATCTCTGTTTGTCAAGAACTGATGTGGATGCTTTTTGATGAACATCACAAGAGCTAAAAAGTAGAGTGATGAGAAAGTTAACATATTTAGTTGGCCAAAATATGGACTGCATGATGTCCTGGGATGCAGGCGAAACATGCACCTAATAATTCGCTTTTGTCAGCTCGGGATGATGATCCCCAGAAAATCAGCCCATAGGACAATGCAGATTGAATTTGTCCAAAATAAAACTTCTTCAATGGTTCCATGGACAAGACACTATGAAGTCTACCCACAAGACTGCACAGACTACTCAGTCTAGCTTGAAGAGCCTGAATATGAAAATCCCAGCTCAGACTGAAATCCATCTTTACTCCCAAAAATTTAATATTGTCAGTAACTGGAATGGACTTTCCACTATGTTTGACATAGATAGATTCATGTGTAACATTGGTCTTGCTAAAACATATTAAGCCCGTCTTTCCTGGGTTTAGAATTAGCCGGTTTTCAGAGCACCAATGTAACATACCCTCCACCGCACGCGAACATCCCAGCGACAAACCCGCAAAGGAACCAGCAGAAAGCACCACCGCGGTATCATCGGCGTACTGATTAATTTATTTATTTGTCGTATGGCACATCTCACAGTATAACATTCTGTATAACGTACATCGTGTAAATTAACGGTACAACATATAGCAAAATGTAAGACACAGAGACATAAAACTATAAAACACAATTCACAGTTGAATGTCTAAATCATTAATATAATCAATTGAGTCTGGTGTCGCTGTCGGAAAATCACCCGGGTGCCCTCCATATGCCCTCAAGTTGCAATGCTCCGTGATGTGGCGGATCGTCTGCCTTTCAGCACCGCAGTCACACTGTGGGGAGGGTGTTATGTCCCACTTGTAGAAAGCATCGGCGCATCTGCCATGGCTGGTCCTGATACGGTTAAGTGTTGACCATGTCTTACGTGGTAGTTCAAAGCCAGCTGGGGTAGTTGTTATGCACGGCATATTGTGAAGTTCCGGTTGGGCTACCTGGGTCCATTTCTGCCTCCACTCATTTATTGGGTTGAAGTCGGCGGCCGCCAGGATTTTCGCTGTTCTGATGGGAGGTTTTCTTGAGCGCAGCCTGTTCCTTCCTACGTCATCCAAATCTATGTTTATTGGTAGTTCCGGGTTTTGACGAACCTTGTTGTATTCTCTGACTAGTGCAGTGGATCTCCGCACCGCTGGAGGTGGTATATGGCTCAGAACTGGTAGCCAGTGACTGGGTGTAGATCTAATTGTGCCCGAGATTAGGCGCATCGTATGATTCAGTTGTACGTCGACCATTTTGACATGTGGGCTGTTTAGCCAGACCGGAGCACAATACTCCCCCGTAGAGTAAACAAGTCCCAAGGCGGAACATGGAAGCGTGGTAGCGGAGGATCCCCATGAAGTGCCGCATAGTTTTTGTATGATGTTATCTCTTGTTTTGAGTTTTGAGGCGGTCTTAGTTAGGTGTTGTTTGAAGGATAAAGTTCTGTCAAGAGTTACTCCAAGATATTTAGGGTACCGGTTGTGGTGCAGTTGCCTGTCGCCGAAGTTCACACAGTTCTCTATCGGCCATGCGATTGTTTAGGTGGAAACATGCCACCTCCGTCTTGCTTGCACTAGGTTGGAGTCTCCAGTTATGGAAGTATTTCCCAAGGGTGTTCAAGTCATCTGTAAGCGTTTCCTCCGTTTCCTCCATTGACTTGCTTCTGGTAGCTATTGCCCAGTCATCAGCATAGCCAAATTTTCTGGATCTTGTTGCGGGCATATCGGCAGTGTAGCAGTTGAACAGGAGTGGAGCCAGGACTGAGCCCTGAGGCAGGTCATTATTGAGTTTCTTCCAGTCGCTCAGTGAATTTCGCATGGCGACCCGAAACAGTCTATTACTCAGCATGTTATCGATTAGTCCCACAGTTGTTTTACAAGGTATTAGACGAAGGAGTTTGTTGAGCAGTCCTTGCTTCCAGACAGTGTCGTATGCTGCAGTTAGGTCTATGAATGCGACGGATGTTTTTAGCTGCTTTTGGTACCCGGCCTCTATGTGTGTCGTAAGTGACAAACTTGATCGGCACAGCTTCGCTCCGGCCTGAAATCAGCCTGCTCAACTGGTATGCTCTCTAGGATCTTTGAGCCTATTCTGTTGTACAGAAGCCGTTCTAGTAGTTTGTAGCCAGCACTTAGAAGCGCGATGGGGCGGTAGCTCTCCGGTCTGTCATTCGGTTTTCCCGGTTTTAGGATCGCTATTATCTTTGTTTGTTTGAATAAGCGTGGGATAGTTCCTGTATTGAGAATATCAGTGAGAAACCTGGCGAGCCAGTCACGGGCATTTTTACCTAGATTTATTAGGAACTCCGGGTGAATACCATCGAACCCTGGAGCTTTGCCTAGCTTGACGTTCTTCAGTGACCTTACAATGTCCTCATGGGTGAAGGGCCGGGAGTATTCTGATTGTGAGTCAGTAGTAGCTTTCAGGCGTTTAAGCTCCCTCTTGACTTGGATAGTGTGCTCTCGATCTACGGGTGCCCTAGAAGTAGAGACAATATGAGACGCAGCGGCATTTGGTGTTACGGCAGGGTTATCACGGATTGGCACGTTTCCACTTCCCAGTTTTCGTAGTAGGGATCATGCCTTCCTGCTGGATTGTTTGAAGTCCATAGCCTCGACAGTTTTGGTCCACTTTTGTTTGCGTGCCGCGTCCAGGCTATGAAGAAGTTCTTCCACTATTTCCTGATCACCACTCTCAAGGAACTCCTGGTATAGGGTTTCACTTGTGTTACTCCAGCCAGGGATATATTCCTTTCGGTAACCCCTAGGGATGGTCTTCTTGGCTATGCTCATTACCAGGCCAACAAATCGTTCGTAGTTTGCGCTCGTTGGAGGGATAAATCTGAGGCATCTATCAAGCTCAGCGGTGAAAGCGGGCCAATCTGCTTTACCAAAATTCCAGCGTGGTCGGGGGATAGATGACACCTGAGGGACCTGAGTGCCGACCTCGATGAGAACGGGTCGGTGTTGGCTATGTGGAAAATCAGAAAGCACTTTTCGTGACGTCGCTAGTGGGAGATTGTTTGTGTCTTTCGAAACAAAGCAGAGGTCGGGATTGTACTCCCTTTGCCATGCAGCAGATCTGAATGTTCCTCGGTCTTTCGCATCGAATACTAAGTGTAAGTTGTGATCTTCGGCCCAGCTGGTTAGAAGCTCGCCATTCATGTTGTTACTCTGGTACTTCCACTCCTGGTGGTGGCTGTTGAAGTCGCCGATGTAGACTGCTGGGTGGTTTCGTTGTTGTAGGATATCCTGAGGCCATAGAGTATTTGGGGGTTTGTAGACATTTGTGACTGTGATCTCTCCTATCTGGGCAGTGATTACGTGGATATTATTGGTGGAGGATTTGTCTATCAGAATTGCGTTCTCAATTGAGCTTCGTATATAGGTGGCCGTATGCTCGGTCGTAAGTTGCTGCTAGAATTTCATATCCCGGTATCGTACCCCTCGCACGGAGATCTGTTTCATTCCTAAGATGAGTTTCCTGGACGACAGCCAGGTCAATATCGTTTCCTTTCAGGAGTTTTGATAAGTATTGGCATTTGGCTCTACTTATGCCTTCAATGTTTAACTGGCAAATTCGGACTGAGGGTCCAATATTTCTGGTCTTTTGGTTCTGAGAAGAACCATGGATTTCTGTATGGTTAGCCATTGTGATGTGTAGTAGCCAGGAGATCGAGAAGATAGTCTGGCTGCCAGTATTGCTAGCTCATTTAGCGTTACCCAGGGTGCACGTGTAGTATTCTACTACGGACGCGAACCAGCTTTACACCCCCGTACTGATACTGTCCCAGAACAAAATCCATCGCCAAGGCTGTTCGCGTACAACAGAAACAATAATGGTCCCAATATTGAGCCCTGTGGCACTCCCTTTTCCATTTCACTCATTTCCGAATAAGTTTTATTGCCACCCTGTACAATACAAAGAAAAAAAAATGTGTAGATAAACCGAAAACCATTTGGCAAACGATTAAAGAACTCCTGCATAAAAACGATATAAAACTAAATACTTCTCCTTCAGCAGACGTGTTTAATAAATATTTTACAAACATCTCCAATCGAATTTTAAAAAATTTAAATTCAAATCAGAACCCAATATATAACTGCTACACACATATCAACATCAATAGAAATATCTTTCTTATACCAGTTGACCCAGTAGAAATAGGAAACATTATAAATGAATTGTCCAATAGCTCAGCTTTTGATATATATGGTCTTAGCATTAAAATCTTGAAAAAGCTTAAAAATGGAATTACGATTCCAATGTCTAAAATAGAAAACAAATGTTTTGAAACCGGAAACCGGTATATTCCCAGAAAAGCTAAAATTTAGTAAAGTTATACCTATTTTTAAAAAGGGGAATCCCCAGGAGATTGGCAACTATAGGCCTATCTCCATTGTTCCAGTATTATCTAAGGTTGTTGAGGCAGCAATCAGTAATAGAGTAGTAACTTTTTTAGAACTAAATGGACTTCTATCAAAATCTCAATTCGGATTTAGAAAAAAAATGTCAACTGCCAATGCTTTGCGCGCTCTGGTGGGGTGCGTGCTCGAGGTCTTCGAGGGGGGTGAGGCTGTCGGGGCTGTCTTTTGTGATCTTTCGAAGGCCTTCGACTGCGTCTCTGACACAACGGCTATTGGAAAAGTTGACATACTATGGCATCAGAGGGAACGGTTTAAACTTAATAAGCTCTTATTTAACAAACCGTAAACAAGTAGTCGAAAATAGAGGTGAAAGGTCTCCAGCAATGATTAATAAAGCAGGTGTCCCTCAAGGGTCACTGCTTGGACCACTCTTGTTCATAATATATGTCAATGAGCTTCCCTATTTTATGAATCCTGTTCACGCTATTCAGTATGCTGATGATACAACGCTGTGCGTGTGTCATCGGGAGATTGAGTACCTTAGGCAGCAAACTACAGTTTCCATGAATATTGTTAAACAATTTTTTGAATCTAATAAACTTTCCTTAAATGTTGACAAGACTCAGACACTAATTTTCACATTAAAAGAACTCGAACAAAATGAGAAATATGCTAAATTTCTAGGAGTGACAATTGATACTAAATTAAGCTGGAAATACCATATTGCAGAGCTATCTTCCAAACTATCTAGCGTCATCTACTTACTTCGTAGATTATCAACTTATGTGCCAACGCATGTTGTTCGTGCCGCATATGTGGGCTTATTCCAGTCCAGACTCTCATATGGACTGCTATTCTGGGGAAAAGCTACCGACTGGGAAAAAATATTTATATTGCCGAAAGCAGCTATAACAGTTCTCGGAAAGGTTGACAGCAGGGCCTCCTGTAGACACTTATTTCGTCAACTAAATCTATTAACCTTCCCGGCATTATACATTTCACAGTCATTACTTCATATTAAAACACACGAAAATCCGATACCAACTGTAAACTCCCGTCACAACAATACAACAATACAAGACATGGAAATGACATACTAATACCACAACACAGAATAACTAAAAAATATAATAGCTTTACTACTCAATCCATAAAACTTTATAACCATCTGTCACCAAGGTTGAAGAATCTACCTATTATTAAATTTAAAAAAGCGATCAAACAGCTGTTGGAGGAGCTGTCCCCATATAATCTTGATGAATACTTCAATTATACTATTATATAATACCATAATATATATGTTAAATTTACTATGGGTGATTCTGTGACGATGCTAAATCATAACTTTGTGATATTTGAGCAAATAAAGAATATTGGATTGTATATTGTATTGTATTGCTTACGTTCAGACAAATACGATTTTAAAAGTGAAGCACACGCCCCCCTCATACCATAACTCCGCAATCTATCAAATCAAAATGTCGTGATCGACAGTGTCAAATGCCCTCGAAAGATCAAAATAAAGACCTGGTACTTTTTCCTTTTTGTCTAGATTTTCCATGATATAACACAATACATTGTATATTGCCAATTCAGTAGACGTTTTAGGCCTAAAGCCAAATTGATGGTTTTTCAAAACATTATATTTGTTACTATAATCCATTATTCTGTTATAAATGACCCTCTCGATGACCTTCGACACTCAAAACCAAAGTCAAAATTAAAAATAGCTTTATTGGTCAAAGAAATTATTCTCATCGACAAAGCACTTACTCACTAAAAAAAAAACAACTATTATACAAAATTGATTAATATAACAATAAACAATACAACCTTAATTAAATAATATGCAATGACAATAAAAAAGACAAAAAGAAAAACTTTAAAGTGTATATAAATAAAATGGTTAAAGTCAAAGACTAGAATACTTAACCTGAAAAATGTCAAATTACAAAGATTATCGCAATAACAAACACAGCCAACAACAGGTTAAACATTCGACCTAGAAACCATCTTCGAAAAATTCTTCAAGACTGTAATAAGGTCTCACAATCATCACAATCAACAGTTTTTAACTTCGCGCCGAAATTTTAAAAGGTTTTGTATTTGCCTCAGCCTAAGAGGTAGGTGATTAAATACTTTCTTACTGTTATACAATACAGAGCTCTTAATTTGAGAGGAGCTAGGAATGGGAAGAGAAATCTGATACGAGAGCCGTGTGTTGTAGGTGGAAGTAGTGTTTATATCACTTTTGTGCTTTTTGTGCATTAATCATGCAGATTCCAAAATGAAAATACCCGTTAAGGTTAGGATCCTATTGGCAAGAAATAAAGGCTTACACGATTCTCTTACCTTTGCCCCACATAGGTATCTAACTGCTCTTTTTTGCAGGATGAATACAGACTAAATGACAACAGGAAATCCTGTAAACAGACTAAACCTCCAAAAAATTTAAGTGCGGACAACTTCAATATATTTTTTGCTGGAGCTGTGTAGAGTTCGCTTCTTGATTATAGTGTAATTTGTGTAATTACTTTTATCATTGCATTTGGAAAAGGTAAAGAACGCCGAATAGTGTTTTCATCTAGTTGCCAAAAGTGGTCTCAAGATGCCGCAGATTGCCTAAAAATATAATATTTTAAATTCGCGGTCAATTACCTGTGTGAAGAAACAGGTAGCGCAGCTACGAATTTCCAACAGTGTCCCAGATCTGGGACAGTGTTGCTAAATTTCTTTTGCAATTACCAAACGGATTACTGACGACGCGAGTCGTGTCAGACGACGCGCCGGGGAATCTCCTCCACTTGGCTTTCCAACCCGATAACTCATCTTGTTAATTTTACGTTTTATACAAATCCTTCATTTTTCGGTGCATTTGCATCATATTTGGTTTATATCAGCGGTATTAAAATGCGTTATGGCTGGTTATAAATGGTATTTTAAACCGGTTTTTCTATAGAAGGATAGACAAGACAGAGGATAGACAATTATAAATAGTGGTATGCTTTATACAACTTTGTAAATAAAAAACTAAATTTATTATGTATACAGCGTGTTCCAAGACGTTGTAGAGAAATGGCAAATGTTCACCTTACCAAAAAAAAATTCCAAATCTTCAATTTTAAAATTTGACTTGTTAAAATATGTACATATGTAAAATAAAAATACGTCCCACCCTTGGTAAAAAAATAAGTGATTTTCCGAAAATAGATTGTTTTAAGAAAATCACCACAAATAATTTCTTCATACTGGAAAAACTTTTGGTTTCCTCGTTTTCTTTAATAAAGTCGAGGCGAGATTCTTTGAAATCTACATTTTAAAATCTTGAGATATTTTTGCACATCGTTTACTACACATAATTTTTGGATGTCAATTATTAATTTCTAAGCAAAGCAGGACTTTTTATTCGTGTTTATTTTTAATAAAACAAACAACAAACCCTTTTCCACTTATCTCCAACCGTATATGTATTAATCAGTAGGTACTTAGTTTATTTTATTTCTAGAGAGAACAACTGATAGAATGATAAAGATTTTGTTAAAAATACACCGGTTATTATTTTACAAATTTTTCGTTGTTCTGGCTAAAATCTGACGTTTTCTTGTTTAAATAAGGTTATAAAATCAGCTTATATGTATAGTACGTATTATTTTTAATTTTTACAAAAATACTATAGATTGTTTAATAGTTACCTATGCAACTGATACAAAAAATTAACTTTTATGACACACAAAAGCCACGTGGAATATAAATATATGTAGCAAGTGCGATAAAGATACTTTATGCACAGTATTTTTTTTTTTTTGGATCATGTTTGGTTCTAAAAATTACAACTTTTCAAATGATCCGAGGACAAGTTATTAGGAGCTACATACAAGATTTACATCAAAAACAAAACCTATGTTTTGTCCTGACAGATAGATATATCATAACATTTAACTGAAAATTTAAATTCCATTTGTTATAGAAATTGTCTAGACATAAGATGTAAATAGGGATATATATATATATATATATAATATGTTTGTGATCATGCCTCTTACCACAGTTAGATTTCAGGAAGTCTGTAACTGTTTTATGTATCGTTAACAATACCTAAACACTATTAATAGATACTATGAATAAAAGTTTTTTATCTATACACAGGGTGTTACAAATCCGATATGTTAGTATATCTCTCTGTATCTCATTAACAATAAGAGATACAGAGTTGGTTAAATTGGGCAAAGCAATTTATTGGTGATCATAATCTACTGAGAAATTAAAAATATTCCACATAATATCGGAGACGAAAAAACTAAATTTCTGATTTTTGTTCTTATTTCTTTGTGTCCTTTTGAAATTATAAAAAAATTAAAAGCACTTTCGTAAGGCACTCTTTCAAACTCTACAAAATAGCGTTATCCAGTCTGATTTTGTTAAATATGCACCAGTATTTTCTATTTCATTTTTTGAAAGCCCTTAAAGTTCTGGATGCCACTATGTATTACAGTTATATAATATAATAATAATATAATAATAATAAAAATAAAGACTTTACATTTGCATAGGAATTACAAACAACCTTAACATACTAAGTAAATACATTAAAAGTCAGCTGACATGTATTATAAAGGTACCTAAGTAAAAATATACTTGTATGTACCAATATCTAGATCTAGTTATTTTATACTAACCTCCATCCAAGTGTTACCACTGAATATCAGCACGGTATCATCAGCATATGATACCACAGAACCGTGAATTTCAAGCGATAATAAGCTGTTTATGTAAATCAAAAACAGGATAGGGCCGAGAACCGTACTTTGCGGTACCCCAATTTTTATAATTTGTTTATCACTTAAAGTGTTGTTAGCCTTGACAGACTGACATCGCCCAAGAAGATAGTTACGAAACATGTTCAACACAGTCCCCCTAACACCATAATGCCATAAGACATCAAGAAGTTTGTCATGAGGGACCGTGTCGAAGGCCTTAGCCAAATCCAAAAACAGCAGCACACTTTTTCCCAGTATTCAGATTATTTACAATCTCCAATGTCAATCTGTACATGGCATCTTCAGTACTGCGACCCTTAATAAAGCCATACTGGTTCTGTGATAAAATGCCATTGCTCTCAAAAAAAGTAAACAGTCTTTGTTTTACACACTTTTCAGTTAATATTATACTTATTAATGTAATAACATAGCAGAAAAATAAACATTTAATTTTTATGTATACATATCTCCGTTTTACTTCCTACTAAATTATGTCTTAAGGAAAATTATTTATTTCCTTTTAATATTGATACATGGTTATTTTTAGGAGTTCAAAATGGTTTCAAAAAATGAAATAAAAAATACAGATGCATAAGTAAAAAATTAGAGCTGATGACGAGCTGTAAAAATGATACGTCTCTCTATCTCTTACATAGTTACCGAGATGCCAGTGCTAACGTATCAGATTTGTAACAACCTGTATATGTCCAGATCCTATGAAGTATATCTCTAAAATATATAGGATAGGCAATAAAAAATATAAACGAACACAGTCACGACAGTTAAGTGTACCTCATCTTTGAACACAATGTGCGAATTCCCGCAGTATATTACGAAATTATAGCTATATAAATCAATGCCTCATAGGGTGGGGGGTTATAAATTTTGGGGATACTAGGCACGCCCCAAGCCCCACACCCTTAACTACGCCTATGCTGGCCAAGTCTAGTAAAAACTATCTACGTGTCATAGTACCTACAAATATACAGGGTAGTTCAAGCGCGGATCCAGACCATGACCCCCCCCCCCCCAAAATAATCAATAATACGTCATATAACTATTAAAATTGAAAATATAAATATAAAAAGTTAAAAATATATTACTATACCCTAAATAATATTTTTTTCTAGTACATGCATCAACAGAAAGAAAACAATAAAAAAGTACACTATTTAGACAGGACCGTATTGCATGCGCTTTCTAATGCCACAAAATTAAGCCCGATTTTTAAAAATTTTTAAAACACAAAATCTTATATTTTGTTACACAGGAAAACCATATAATATTAAAAAGTATCAACTTAGGAATCACTCTGCATACATATAATATACTTATTTTTTAGTTTATTTTGCTACGCCTATTTTCTTTGTACACGTATTGTCATTTAAATTTCTTATTTCAATGTAAGTAAACTTTTTAAAACGCTACATTTCAAATAATAATTTGAATAAATACAAACTAATATTGAAATAAAATATTGTAAAAAATAGTTTTTAAAAACAAGCTTTTATTATTTAGATCTATCTACTAAAACGAAAAAAATAAGTATAGTATTTTCATTGTGGCAATGCTGAATGCTATTTATAAGTGGACGTAGTTCGCGTGGGTGGATCCTAATAAAAGTAGTATCAAAGTTATCACTGAAACAGATATAATATATTATGTTAAATTTATTATCTTAAAAGCTCGTCGCGTGCGAAAAGTTCATACAGGCATTAATTTTGTTTGGCAGAAATTGTAAGTAGATACCTAAGTATGTATTTTTTTCTTTTCTATTCGGCGACAAGCTTTTAACACAATATATTGTATCTGTTTCAGTAATATCTTTGATACTACTTTTTTTAGGATCCACCCACGCGAACTACGTCCACTTATAAATAGCATTCAGCATTGTCACCATGAAATCACTATACTTATTTTTTTCGTTTTAGTACATCTAAATAATCAAAGCCTGTTTTTAAAAAGTATTTTTTACAATATTTTATTTTTAAAGTTTTAGATACGTCTTAACCGCATTTCTGATAATGCATCATTCTTACAAGACATTTTACCTGTTATCGTATTCTACTCGTCAAACCCTTTCATTTGATACCCATATCAAGGGGATTGTGAAGAAAACGGTAATCCGCCATCTTGTGGCGTCCACCACATTGGGTTTAGAATGACGTCACACAGCTTATCGTATTCTACTTGTCAAACCCTTTTATTTGATACAAATGTCAAGGGGGTTGTAAAGAAAAAGGTAATCCGCCATGTTGTGGCGTCCGCCATATTGGCTGTGACGTGACGTCACATAGGGTATTTTACGCGTCAAACCCTTTCATTTAATTCCCATATCAAGGGAATTGTGAAGAAAAAGGCAATCCCCCATCTTGTGGAGTCCGCCATATTGGGTTAGAATGCCGTCACATAGCTTATCGTATTCTAGTTGTTAAACCCTTTCATTTGATACCCATGTCAAGGTGGATGTGAAAAAAAGGTAATCCGCCATCTTGTGGCGTCCGCCATATTAGGTTTAGAATGACGTCACATAACTTATCATATTATTCTACTCGTCAACCCCTTTTATTTGATACGCATAGTAAGGGGATTGTAAAGAAAAAGGTAATCCGCCATCTTGTGGCCTCCGCGATATTGGATTTAGAACAATATTAAATATAATATATTGCGTTGTCACCGGACTTATACACGTGTGCAAAATTTCAAAGCTCTAGCTTAATTAGAACTAGTTGAAATTTTGATTGGGTTTGATTGGGTATATTTGACCTAAACACACTAACAGATATACCCACATATGTACATACAGACATACATACACACATACAGACAAGCAAACTAACAGTGAAGTTAAGTAAAAGCTTGTAAAAAAGTCGCGAAGAACACCCTTTTCGAATCTACTTACATCTAGACGAGCGACAGACCACTAAAGCTGACGCTTACACACTGTTCGCTCCGCATTGAGCAATCGCCGTACTCAGGCAAAATTTGCGTTTGTACTAATCTTACGATCAGAATCGTGTAAATATAAGGTTAAATATGATAAATGTTCAACTATAAAAGTTCAATTATGGGTTTTCTTATGCTTGTGTTGAAATTGGAAGGAGAATAACTTGTTTTAGAATCTCTTTAAGAAAAAAACTACTAAATACAATAAGTAATACTTAATTTTTTCATGGAAATAATGACTAAGTAAAACCTGCGGCAACACTGTCAGGGAACTGGTCCGCCGTTAGCGACCTCTGAAACGGGTAGCCTTCGTAAGAATATATAGATTTGCGATCGTCTCCAAATGGCGGCCAAACCAACTCCAATCGGGGTTGTCAATTCTGCTGCCTTATTCGGCTTTCTTTACCTATATCCAAATTTAATGCTTTTATTAAACGATGAAATTTTTTTAAAACTGCTCTGTATTGTATTGTCTTAATATGCAAAAATACCACTGCAAGTGCCCCGAACAAACTCTTTTTTCATGTGCCAAGAACAGCCGAAATCTGAAGAAAGTAGCGCGAAGTCAATTAGAAATTTTCATATGTCATTAAATATTGGTCCAAAATTGGTGCCAAATTCAAGTGAGCATATTTTGCTATACATTTATTTTTATGGTATCATAAATCCTATCGGAAATTAAACACATATATTGAGGTTATGATTTACCACTGTCAAAATATAGTTTAAGATAAACGAAAATAAAAAACTTACCTACTTACTAACTTAATCCTATGCCTTTATACCGTTAGGTGTAAGGTCCTTTCCTGTCCTGTGTGTGTTTTTTATGTCTTTCCATCTTTCATCTTTCCATGACATACGACACACATGGCAGAACCATTTCAACTGTCCTACACTTATTACATCGTTTATTGGTTTCACATTTACGTTTTGCCTGTACGCTTCGTTCCTTATTCTATCTTTTTTCGTCTTGCCATCTATCTTTCTAAGAAATCTCATATCTACAGCATTTAATCGCGATTTGTGTTTTTCTGTTAAAGTCCATGGTTCGCTGCTATACGTAATTGTCGGTCTAACTACTCTTTTTATTACTTCTGTTTTAATATCGGCGTAGTTCTTTTCTTCCCAAAAACCATGTTTTCATGCTGTTGTAAATTGTTTCTGCCTTTCCTATTCTTTCGTTGATTTCCACATCCCTCCTTCCGTCATTTTTTATTACCGATCCTAGATATTTGTAGCTGTCCACTTGTTCTATTTCTTTTCCGTGTATTTTTATGTTATGTACTGTATCTGATATTGCAGTTATCATTGTTTTCATCTTCTATATTTATTTTACTCATTTTTCTATCCAATATCTCTAGATTGTGTTGTAGATCCCTTTCCGTGGCTGCCAGGAGTACCATGTCGTCTGCAAACATCAGCTCTGTTATTTGTGTCTGCTTCATTTTCCAATGTCTCAGTTTTAAGGTGTTCATTTCTTTCTTACATTTTTTTATTGCCTCATCCAGTACCACCGAGAACAGTAGTGGGCTCAGCACGAATCCTCGTTTTACTCCCATTTTTGTTATAAATTCTATGGACTCCTCATTGTTTGTTCTTACTAGTATTGTCTTTATACATAGCCTTTACTATTGTTATTAAATTCTTGTCCACTTTTCTCTTTTCTAATAGTCTCCATATATCCGTTCTTTGTATTCGATCAAAAGCCTTTTCAAGGTCTAGGAAACGCATGATTGTCTCTATTTTTGTTTATGAGTTTTTCGCTGACTTGTCTTATTATGAATCCTTATTATGGTTCTGTGTACTCCGCCCTCCCTTGAACCCACATTGAGATTCCTTCAATTATACTTCTTATCATCTTCTCAGTTATTCTAGCCATAACTTTTCCTTGAATACTAGCCAGGGTTATACCCGAGAATAACGCTACACTCCCTTTTATCTCCTTTCTTATATATTGGAAGTACAGTTCCTGAATTCCATTCCTTTAATTGTCTTGTTCCTTCCTTTCCTATATATTTAATCATTTCTGGTGTTATGTTATCTCTTCCTGTTGCTTTACCCAGCTTTATCCTACCTATGGCCTCGACCACCTATTCCTCCCTTATGGAATCTGTTTCCTGTATCTCTCTTATTTCCACTTGTTGTTCGTTTGTCTGTGCTTAACTCTGCCAATTCTTCAAAGTATTGTCTCCATCTTCCATGATTTCGTTTTCTTCTGTAATTATATTTTCATTTTTATTCCTTAGGTTCATCATATTATATTGTTTTTTCTGTCTTAGTTTTTGCTGTGTACCATAAAATAGTTTTTGATTCTCTCTGAAGTTATCCGTCATCTTTTCTTCAAGTTTTGTTTCCTCTTGTTTTGCTTTCCTTACTGCTATCTTTACTTCTTTTCTTTTTTCTTGATATATTTTATAACCTATTTTTTTTGCGTTTAGATATCTTTTCCAATTTTCTTTTTTCTTCTTAACAATATTCCTTATCTCTGTATTCCACCATTCTGTTCTCTTCATATATTTGTTCATTATCGTACTTGCTCCACAGCATTCTTTAGAGGCATCCAACAGAGTGTTCTTAAAATTTTCCCATCTCTCCCCAACTCCCTGTCCCTTACTTTGGTCCCTGAATTTTCTACCTACTATGGACATCTTGGTATTCCTTTCGGCACTGACCCTCTTTGAGTTTATAGCTCTTTATTTTTTCCTGTATTCTCTTCTTTTGTCTTTTGTTTCTTCTCGTTTCCTCTTCATATCCATTTTAACCATATAGTAGTCACTTCCTATTTCCGCCTGTCTGGATACTTTTACATCCTTTATATTTCTCCATTTATGTCTACTGACCAGGAAGTAGTCTATTGACTTTTTATTTCTTTAGGGTACCACCCTCGTATATTTGTGTTTGAACTTTGTATCTGCTATTACCAAATTGTTTTCCATACTCAGCTCCACAATTCTACTTCCATTATTGTTTTTGACTTCCTGCCCATATTTTCCCATATACTCTTCCATTCCCGCGTTTTTGTCGCCCACTCTTCAATTTAGATCCCCCATAATTATTATATCCTCTCCTCGTTCATCTATCTCTCTCTGCAGGTTTTCAAAGAATATATCTTTCTTCCTTTCCGGCATTTTCGTTTTCTTCATATGCTCCTATAACTGTCCACACTTCCTTATTTACCAATCTTATTTCTAGCCTTACAATTCTCTCATTTGTATATTCTTTCTTTATAATGTCGTTTCTTCTATTTGGTGTTATTATCAATGCTACACCCCCCCCCCCCCCCCCCCCCCCCGAGCAGCTCTCTCCCCTTCTTCGACGCCACTCCAAAACAGCCAGTATCCTTTATGTATTTCCTTCATTTCCTTTCCCTTCCTTTTTGTCTCTGTTATCTCCAATCTCTATTTGTTGACTTATCATCTCCTCCACTATTTCCTCTTCCTTTCCCAACATACTACGCCCATTCCAGGTTTCCATTCTCAAATCATTGTTTTTTTCTCTTTCCATTCTCATTGTATTATTTTTCTGTTTTATTTTCTTACTGATGTCCTTTTCCTTTGCCTGAGTCGTTTGCTTGAGTTTTTTGAACATATTTTCAGTTTTTCTTCCTTTTTGCTCCACTTCCATGTTTGGTCATCCATCATTATTTTCTGGTATCCAACTTTTATCTTTTTTTCTTCTATTTCGTTCTATCTCTGCTATTTCCTTTATTTCTCTTTATATTTCCATTTATTTCTTTGTCACTTCATTATCTATACAATTTTTCTCTTTATGTGTCCTTAGTTTATTCTTGTTTCTCATTATCTTTATTTTTTCCTCTATATTTCAAAATTCTACTTTGCAGATTTTTAGTCCCACTTCGATTCCTATTTCGCTCCTTATAAAGTTTTCTATCTCATTTTGTAGTTCTTTCCGATTATTTGTTTCCATCTGTAGACCTATTACGACTATATTTTTTTCAGTTCTTTGTTTTTCCAATCTCTCCACCGTTTCCTCCATCTCTTTCATTTGTTCCTTAATTTCCTTATTTTCCCTATGTAGTTTCTCGTTTTGCTGGTTTAATTTTACTAAATTCCTCTTGAAGTGTATTCTGGTTCTGTTTTACGACTTCAACTTCTTTTAGAATTTCTTTAACCAGATCCGTTAGACCATCTATTTTATCTTCCTGATTTCTCTTTTCTTTTAACGGTGTTGTTCTATTTGAAGAAAAGACTTATTTTGCCTTATTAGATTAGCACATAACAGTTAATATATCTTAAACAGGTATCATAAGGCTTTTACTCCTTTAATTTCTGCAGATGTAGGTAAAGTCAGGATTTGTAAAAAAATAAGCAGTCATCATAAATGCATCAACTGTCGGCGCAACAAAGAAAATAGGATAAATTTGTTAGTTGGTAAACTATTCTAGTCATTTTTGAACAGCGTCATCAAATGTAATGTTTGTTATCCACGAAATCCCGTAATTTTCGAGAAATAACCAAGGACAAACTCTAATTTACAGTACACCAGACATAATAGCACTTTTTTTTACATATAATGGGACGTCACAACCAATAGGATCACGTTTTGCAAGTTTTAAATTTTATAGAAAAAATGAAAACCAAAATAAATGAGTAATAGGAAACTCTATTAATATTAAATTTATGTATAAAATACAAAAAAAAACATGTTTTAGATTTATTTATTTATTTCAATGGAAAATCCATTTTATAATTTACAAGAATAAAGAAGATACAGGACATGAATTATTTATACTAAACATAGGAAAATATACGTATCTGTAATATGGAACCAAATATACCATTAAACAATCTAATTGGCCACAAGTGTTTGCCTGTGTAGAACATTACGTAATTTCCTTTTAAAGCCTATCAAAGTCTCACCAAACGGGTTCAAATTAAAATCGTTAAACCAGCAAATCATACGCGACGTGAGGCTATGAAAGCCATAATTAGTTCATTTATTCAAAAGCTTAAGCATAAATAGAATGTCAGCAGAAGGCCGTCATTCCTTCACCGACCTTACACCATATCTATCCATTACAATATTATAATTAATGTAATAATCAACATCGTTGTAAATATTTACATTTCCTCTGAAGGCTAGTGTACGCTAACATGTGCGTTGAACACTTTCAACTGTACTAATGTGACCCTGATAATATGGTCACAGAAGCATATTGGAGACCAGAGCGCACCAGTAAACTGTATAATATCTTGAATGAGGCAGGTGAGAGCTGTTTGCCATATCTATCTGAAGATAAATCCCTTCTGTACTATTTTATCGACATGAGCTTTAAAAGAGAGTTGGGTGTCAAGTAGTACTCCCAGGTCTCGAACATCAGTTACTGATCTGAATATTACGTCATTCAACAAATATCTGCGTGAGAGTGAGCTCCTGGAATGACTAAAAGTAATAGAGAAGCATTTCTTTACATTCACACAATGGGACCCGTGAGGAACTCCAGAAAATACTAAAATTTCCTTGGAAACAAAGTTATTAATTCATACGTATTGGCTACGCCCCGACAAGAAGCAATTGACCACTAAAGCCTAAGGTCTTCAATTTATGCAGAAGTAACCCATGATTCACTCTGTCGAACGCCTTCGAGAAGTCAGTATAGGTGCTATCCACCTCCAACCTCCAGTTTATTGGGATCATATGCATAATATTTGGATTATATGTATATATCGCTCGTACATGAAGTCCATTCACATGGTAACTACCCAGTCGAACTTTCGAAACGACTTAATTTGCATGCAGAGGCATATTAAGCCGTACAGGCGTCCTACGCCGCGCCCCATTCAGGTTTTATTGATCTTTTGATTTCCCTCGCTAGAGGAAGTATTTCATTCGTGAAAAAGACACCACTCGAGATGTTTTCATATCACGCTTGGGGGTCCCTAGATCACGAAAAACATGGTTTCAGATTTACATCGGTCAGTCGATCGGTCTGCTGGCGCGAAAACTTAAAAATATGATAAGTACATTGAAAAAAAAACTATTTTTTGATGATTTGACTCAAAAGTGATTAGTTCACACAAATTATATTTTCTATATAGCTAAAGCTTTTACCGCTGATATGGCAGTAATTTTTTTATTGTTGCTTTAATTCGAAAACATATGTACGTTTGCAAAAAGTACTTGGACAGACCCAAAGATTCCAGTTACAATTTAGATTTTTCATTCAACACAGTGTGAAAAATAAAAAAAGATCTCTGTCTGTCTGTCTGACTGTTTAGTTTTGCAATAACTCTAGAACATTTGCTTAAAAGAAATAGATACGCAGCCGGCGCTTTTACGTGAAAAATAAATTTTTATGTAGGGTGGAAAATTTTTTAAAATTCTTTACTATGTAGTGGAGCCCATTGGAATTGTGCTTAAGTGCGTGGCTTCTTCGTTCGCAAAGCCAGGTACTCATTTTACCTTGTATACAGAGCGATCAAATATTATCATTTTACTTCTCTCGCTAGAGCAATAATTATTGTATTCGTGAAAAAATCACCTCTCGAAATTTTTTCAGATCTTCAGGTTTTGGGGTTTCTAAATCACAATTTTTTTTTAAGTTCCGTAGGTCTGTCAGTGTATGAAACATATACAGAACGTGCACCTTAAAAAAAGTAATTCCTGTTTTTGTTGCTTAACTAAAATACTATTCATTTTACAGAAATTGTGTTTTTTCTACAACTAAGGCTTTTATACCGTTAATATAAATTAAGGCACTTTTGATGCCGTAGATACAGGGTGGGCAACTTAAAATTTTGTATTTTGTTGGTTATTGCTCTAATTAAGGCACTATTTACTTAAGACAAATATCACTTATTCGGTTGTTATATTTTGCATCAGTATGTTATTGTATGAAGTTAAATGTACTTTCATACAGGGTGGGCAATTTTAAATATAATTTTTTTATTGTTGCTTTAGATCTGGGAATGTAAGTTTGAAAAAAATATTTTCATGTGCCTAACGTTTTTGGTTGAAATTTAAGTTTTTCATGCAATATAGCGTGAAATAATAAAGATAAAACTGTTAATTTTGCTACAACTCTAGAACAAGGAATAATATTTTATACGGAAACTAAACCAAATATTTTACGTATAAATTTTTTTTTACAGTGAGAAATTATCGTATTATTTCGATGTTGTAACAGTACCTAAATATGCTAGAAGTTTACTTGTTATTAGAACTGACTAGTCAATGTAACTTACGTGCTACTGTTGACAAAAGACATTGAATTTTGCAGATTTTTAGTATTGCTATACTGAAGTTATAAGTGAGTATATAAACTGAGGACTAGGTAGAAATTTATTCCTACCGTGACAGCTATTTTGAATCATAATTTTCTTTTATTTTTATTAACTCGTTTGGTTCTGTTTCTGTTTATTTTTGAAAAGCGCGTCGCTGGCACACCGCCCCTATAAGTTTTGCGCCCTAAGCCCGGGATTCCTAGGCTTGTTGGATAATACGCCTCTGTTTGCATGTTCAAATATAGAGGATTCAGTTTTCGAGCAAAATTCGTAATTTTTTGTACACTATTTTCGTTCGAACATCTTTGAAAGCTGAAGCTGACATTCAACTTTTAGCTTTTCTTCACGAATGGGGAAGGCAACTTTAAAAGTGGCGTTAGCATAGCTTGCTCCTTTACATTCCGCAATTTAGATGACATTTATGACAGATGGTTAAATGACACCAATTTTTTAATAATATATCACGTGACCAACATTCGATTGCCCTGGCGTGAATTTCTGTTCTGAATAAATTAGTACCATAAGCCTTTTCGGTGTTCAATTTTAAAACTTAAGGTTGCATGGTCCGTTCTCAGGAGGAATTTTTGACCATATAAGTATTTGTGAAAGTGTTCCCGAATCTTGACAATAGCCAATAGTTCTTTTCTAGTTACATAGTAGTTGCGCCCAGGCTTGGAGAGTAGTTTGCTAAAATAAGCAATCACTTTCTGATCCCAATTCTGTAATTAGCATCGATGTGTAAAATAAACATCTCGGCAGGTTCGACACATGATAACCTAGACGACTACAAAGTGCCTTCTTCAGTTCTTTATAGGCGGTGTCACAGTCTTTAGTCCACTCATAGTTTCTGTTGCTTTTAGTAGATCGATGTAGTGATCTTGCAATTTCAATGAAACTTTATAAATATTCTATTGTACAACACCCCAGAAAACTTCTTAGTTCCTGTTTGTTTTCAGGTACTGACCAATTTTGAATGAGTTCTGTCTTTTCTGTATCAGTTCCAACACCATCTTCTATGATCACGTGCCCCAGGTATTTCATTTCTTTCTGAAAAAAAATGCATTTCTTCGGACTAAGCTTTAGCTGGGCACTTCTTAGTTTTTATAACACATCTTTGATATTCTTTAAGTGATCGTCAAATGTGTTTCCAAGTATTATGATGTCTTCTAGGCTAGCCCCTGTGGTGTTAATTACATTAAACTTTCGAAGGTGGGGCATTACATAAACCAAATGTCAGAACTTTAAACTGTCACAGTCCCTAGCCACCTGAACTTGATTTAGTAACGGTGCTTATGAACTAACCAGGTGATTCAGAACCTTGGATAAAGTACGTGGTTGCTTTGTAGAAGGCAAAATGGTACAGGTAAATATCACTCCTAAGTTATTTTCTTCCTGTTCTTTAGTGTTTTAAAACTGTTTCAATATATCATTTGATTTCACAAAAATTCGGCCATTTGTCGGTGAACATTTAGATGGTTTTGATAACAGACGGAAAGAAAAGATATGTAGTCATTATATTGACAAGTGAAATTTATCTCTTTGTATAAACACTGATTTAAATAGCTTTGAGTCATTTAATTCTGCGGTATAAATCTCAACTTTGACATACGCGAACAAATTACCTGTAGGATATGACAAGTGACATTAAAATTGTATCCTTTCCAATATTGAGACGTTTTTGAAATTCAGAATCAGTTTTAAAACATAAAGAAACTGTTGCGTTCCTATCCCAAACCAGAAACATCAAATTGATTTTGCCATTAATGTTGTCTAGACGCGCGCAGACGAACAGCAGGACATACTTATAACAGTAAAAAGGCACGCTATTGAAACAGTTTTAAAATACCTAAGCGCAGGAAAACAAATCTAAGTATGTGCTCAAGCACATGTCATGGACTTCATAATGTGCGCCAATCCAATAGAGACGACGAAAGCAGCAGCTAACACATGTTCGATTGAATTTTAATATATTTTACCACGCTTACTTGAATAAGCTAGGTCAACAAAATTTGACGAGCGGAGCAACCGCGGGGCAACGCAGCCAAGTAACTATGTAAAAGAGTAAAGATAATGAAAGTGCTTATTTTTTACGTAATATGGAATGGTCGTTTAATAGATTTGGCATAAAATTACACCATTAGGAAGCCCTGCTTGTGGGTTTCGATCAACCGCCGCACGGTGAATTGTTTAATATAATCTAGGAGGACAAAAGTAAGATACAAATTACTGATTTAAAATAATTTCGTTTTCTTAGAAAAGTCCTGAGGACAACAAAACCAAAAGCATTTATACAAATTACAATCCATAAGCAGGTAGTAAAGTTCCTAAGGTTGGGATTAGAGGAAGCCGCCATAGGTACTGCTTTGTCAGTTGCACGTTACCTCTTGTATCGACCGATTATTACAGTGTGTAAATATTTGTGAAACCCGTGTGCAATGCCCAATATTCACCAAGGTCAAGGTATGTATTGTTTTCACATGTATTGTGAATATTTAGGCTGTATTGTTTTCTTCTGGAAAATACCAAAGGGAAAAGGGGGATATTTTTGCGGCTCACATGTAGTTAATCAATCTTTAGCAGATATTCTCTTTAAGAACACCGGATATCACCGGTCTAATTTTTTTACAAGTTGTAGTGGCAATTCGTTTGTTTCTTTCTATGTATAATTTATTTTGCATTTACGGAGATTTTCTCTTTTTTCATTATTCGAAGAGGGGTTTAAACATGAAAAAACGGCCCGAAACGTGAAATTGTTCGAGGATTTGTTAACTAAATTCAATTTAAGGAGCTTTTCCGAAGAGTCTGATAAAGAACTAAAGCACTGGACTTCTTTAATGTCTGAAAATTTACGAAAAATGTAATGCTTGTGGTAGAATCAAAGAGGTTTATCTATCAACAAACAGGCAATGGTGAGGCTCGGGAAATTTTGTTTTTAAGAGTAAAACGCATCCAGAAGGATAGTCTGACCAACCTTCCAGATCAGGAATGCAAGGAGGACCCAAAATGAAATTAGAAGATGAGGCTTTGAAGACCAAAAGAAGGCGCATTTCGGACTTATTACAAGCACCGAATCAACAGGAGTTGGCTTTTGCTGTAGAGCTTTCTATGCATGCTTCTGGACAGAGAGATGCAGCAGCACTAATTAAGGAAATTTCAACCTCATCTCCAGAGAGAGGCCAGTAAAATAAAACAAACACGACATACTGAGCGCTTTAGAAGGCCACTTACTATATAGGTTTTAGTCAAAAATCTTGTCAGTGGTTCAAACATTATTTATCTGACAGAAAACAAGAGGCAAAAATTGCAAACGAATACATTTGTGACATTTCAAATTCACTGCCGATTTCTAGAGGTGTTCCACAAGGATCAGTATTAGGCCCTTTATTGTTTATTATATACACTTTTGATTTTCATTTATCAATTAAACACGGCAATCTTTTAGTTTTTGCAGATGATACTCAAATATACCACTCAATCAAATACACAGATTTAAAAAATAGTATTTCTTTAATCAATAAGGATCTTTTAAATATTTCAAAAACTATAACTGATCATGGATTAAAAATAAATGAAAATAAAACTAACTTAATTTTAACTGGTCCTAAAACACTAATCATTAAAATAAAAAATAATTCTGATTTCAAAATTGTTCTTAACAATAATTTTAAAATAACTTCAATCGAATATGGTAAAAATCTTGGAGTAATTTTTGATCAGTATCTAAATTTTAATGAACATATAAAAAATTTAATTAAAAAAGCGTACTACAAACTAAGAATTTTATATAAATTTAAGGACTAATTAAATACCGATACTAAACTTAGGCTAGTTGATTCAATTATTCTAAGTGGATTAGATTATTGTGATATAATTTAACACAAAAATATCAGTAACGAAGATAAACAGAAATTACAAATTCTTCGAAATATCTATGTTCGCTTTTCAATAGGACTAAAAAAATATGATCACGTATCACCTACCTTTAACAAACATAATATAATTAAATTAGAAAAAAGACGCGAAATCCACTTATCCTGTTTTATATATAAAATAATTTTAACTCAGAAACCTAGATATTTATTTGAAAAAATTGAATTCAGGAATAATATTCATAATGTTAATACTAGAAATCAGAACGCAACAGAAATACCTAAACATCATACTGAAAAATATAAGTCTTCGATTAAATATACATCTTCTGTAATTTTTAATAATATTCCTTCTAGTCTAAGGGGCTTAAGCTACATAACTTTTAAAAATAATATAAAAAATTATTTAGTAGGGGTAGGATTGGAAGAATGATTTCTTATAAATCAAAATCCTACCTATTTATGCCAACTAGTATACTACTGTCATTTTTTGGTTTTCTTTTTTACTTTTATCAATTTTATATTTATATTTTAAATTGTTTTTATTGGCATAAATAAACATCTTTATTATTATTATTATTATTATTAGTATTATTATTATTACTTAGTGATGAAGTTTTAGCTTATTATGTAGACTCAAAATCTACTTCTTATTCCTATAAAACTACTCGCAAGTGGACAATGCAAGCTGGACATAAAGTATTTCCGTCGTATTATGCCCTTAAAAAGTCAAAACTGGCCGCTGTGCCAACAGAAGCACTTATAACTGTAACGGACACTAGGGTTGAAATGGAACTTTAAGTTATTTCTAACTTAGCTGCTTTACTCTTTATTAACGCCCAAAAATATCATAGAAGGCTTACCTAGCAAGGAATACACTTTAGTAAGTAAGCGGGGTTGTTATGGTAGCAGGGGCCACAGTAGATACAAACAAAAATTTGCTGATGAAACTTCTAATCACGAAGATTTATTTCTCTATTCCTTTGTTCCCATAAAGTTATTGACGTAATGATGTTAAGCAGAGTTTGGAAAAATCCAAATACAATCCATCCTACAATGCATTGCCGCCCAATTAAGCTTATATTCAACAAGGAATATGACGCAACAACGAAAATAGAGACAGAACCAGTGGCGGCCCGCCAGGGGCGGCAAGGTCGGCAGTGCCGACCCAAGAAAATAGAAAAAATGGGCAGCAATAAATCTCTTATTCAATATTTAAAATTTTTATATTTTTAATTTTGACTATTTTTTAAAACTAATGGTTCAATTATTTACCTTTTAATTTAACCGTTTACTTCTATTTACAAACTTATTTACTCTGTCACCGGTCGGTCATCTCCATATTAGGCAGTGACTACGGCCGAAAGTAATAATAACAGGTCTTCTCACAGATTAGGACCTACTGCGGCAAGCCGCTGACAAAAGCTACCGAAACAGGCAACCAAACATACAATAATAACACAATTAAAAGATTCAACACGGGGTTTCAAATGTGCGTTGCGGCAGACTGGATTTTGCCGCATGTTGCCGATTTGCGCTCTTTTTCCTCCATGGAAAATTCATTTGTGTCTTAATACAATACAATCAAGTTAATATAACTTGTTTGGACTTGTGGAATAATCCAAAATATTAATTTAATTACAATTTAATACGTAGTGTATATTATTGAATGTTTTATTGTGATGTGGTCTAGATTTTTAATTTTTATTTTCTTAAAATTATATATTCAACGGTTGAAAGAACCAGGAAGATGCGATATTGGCAACTGCGGAAATTCGTCTTGATAAGGAGATGAGGGTGAAAAGTGAAACTCTGACAGTAGTGACTGGGTGAATTGATTAGTATTGATTACTGTTTTTCGCAATTTTAGGCCTCCTTTCATTACCAGTTTCGGCATTTTCCTTAGTACTTGATTAAGTGCGTAAGTAAATTAGTTATTGGGTCTTACTCTCTTCTGCTGTGCCGTACTTTGTACCTTTAACTTTAGACATTTTAAGTGATTTCTTGCCGGCTCAGAAAAATTTGGTAAAGTAACAGAGTAAGTAATTAAAAATGGAGGGAAACGGTTCGAATGCATCTCAAATTGTAAGTATTATCAAAAGTAACGATATTGTTAATGAACTTTTATCTCAAAACTTGGCATTGTTTTATTAAGGTCAATGTAATCTTAATTTAAGATCACTTTTTTTGTTTGCATCATATGTAGGTAAAAAGCAAAAAAATAATATAAAATAAAACTCAAAATTCATACAAAAAAAAATTTTAAAAAAACTCGAGCCTTAAAAACCTATTGCTCCTATGATGACACACATGAAAAAAATATTATATATTTTTTCATACTTTCTGAGGGGCAAAAACACAGTAAATCCTCGAGTTTGTCAGATTAAAATTTTGCCGACCCTGCTGAAAAACGCACGAGCCGCCACTGGACAGAACAAATTTTCAATCAGATCGACATTTTGCAACCGACCAAAGTAAATTTGGATAATAATGAAGTAGTTGTTTATCATGAGATACTATTAACAATGGTAGATGGCAAAGTGTGCAATGCCCTTACAGAAACCAAATTTACCCAGATGTGTTACATTTGCAAAGCAACACCGAAAATGATGAATCAACGAAATCCCTCATTTGTGGACATAGAGGAAAATTATGGCCTTGATCTATCGACACTACATGCCTGCATAAGATGTTTAGAATGCTTTTTACGTACAAGTTACTATCTACATATTAAAAAATGGATAATTGTTCAAGATGAAGAAAAAGAAGCTGCAAAAAAAGGAAAGAAATCCAGACACGTTTTAAGCGGGAAACAGGTTTAATTGTAGATAGACCGAAACCTTTTGGCTCCACAAATGATGGAAATACTGCAAGGAGATTTTTTAGGAATGCCGAAGTGACTGCTGCTATAACTGGGTTAGATGTAAGCCTTCTTAAAAAAATTTGTATTATTTTACAAACTTTGTCCTCAGGGTAAGACATAAATATTCAAAAATTCCATGGGTTTGCCGAAGAAATAAGGCAGCTTTACCTGCAACTTTATTCATGGTATAATATGCCGGTAACGCTTCACAAAATACTTATCCATAGTACCAATATCATAAAACGTAGTTTAGTTACCATTGGACAACTATTAGAGGAGGCCCAAGAAGCCTGGAATAAAGATTGTCGCAGGTTTAGGAAACATCATACACAAAAAACATCACGTGTTGCCAGTAATCGAGATTTATTAAATGTGCTCTTAATTACATCTGGCCCAGTTTATAAACAGCCTTCGGGGTATTCCTAGGAAAAACAAATCTACATTACCTGTACCTGTGTTAGAATTATTATTAGAAAGTATAAATCCGCCAGAAAAGATATTTCCTATCCTAACTAATGTTATTGACTCTGATGATGAAGAATATATAGTAAGTGATTCAACGGAATATGATCCTGTTGATGATTTATCAGATGACTAGCCAACATAGTAGCTTTAGTATGTATCATATGGTAATACGTAGGTTGTTATATTACTTCTTATAATATAGTAGAGTAATATAGAATTAAAGAATGTAGGTATTTATAATATTTAGGCTATAACTGTTTAGTGATAATTTATCCCTGATAAAAATACTATGATAAAGAAAGCTAATAATTACACAATCTCAATATTAAATCCTTGTTTCTTTCTCAACTAAATCTATAATATAAGCAAACTGTAAAAATCCCATTCTTCTAATAAATTATTACAAAATGTCACCTCAAATGTTTATAAGCGCTCAAATACACACTTAGAACATAAATGCAAATTTGTCCCTCTAGCTCCGATTAAACGATTCACTGTGCGCCACGCCGTCGATACTGTGAAAATGTGTGGGTATATTGGATTAGGTCGTATTGGAAAATGATCCTGCTGCATCGGAAGAATTTCTCATCTAGACGATCGCAGACAAATAACATGAAATGGTTATGGCGTTGAGAAGTCAGTTTTAAAACACCTAAGCGTAGAAAAATAAATCCAAATATGTGGTAAGCAAGCTTGGCCAAGCAACTACATGTGGACTTTACGCGGCGCACCGATCTGATCAAGACTACTAAAGTAGTTGTTATACTAATACGTTCTACTGGTAAACGCAACACGCCACCATCAGTGGATTTTAGTAAAGCTCATAATTATTGTTTACAGGGAACGCCCGATTTTGGCGACTATTCATGATTGCAGTAATCATTTTCCTGAGTTTAAGTGTTGATCGGACGTTGACAAGAAGTGCCAATATTATTTGTTTTTAGCATTTTTTTTCATAAATCAATTAATAGCATTGGACATGGGGCATATTATATTTTATTACTTCCTTTGCTATAATACATTTTAATGCTTCTTTTTTTATTTTGAATATTTCTAGGTGGATCAGATAATGACAAGGGGAAAAGTAAGAAATGGAAAAAAATTCTACAGTTTCCTCACATTTCGCAGTGTTTGGATCTCATAAATAAAACAGGTATGTTAATTTTTTTGTCGTTATCGCATGTCGGCGTATCCAATGCCATATTGTGTGAGTCATCCCTGACACCTCGGTCTGCACCCCTCGTCGTAAATTAATGTGCTCTTTCACTAAATTTTGATTTTGCTGCCAGGCCCGGCGCTTGGAGTTTGGCCACCTGGGGCAAAGTCGAAAAATGCCGCCCTCATAGACCGAAAAATTAACACAATGAAATACTTTTTTTTTGACAAATACATCTTTATACACTATAGTATATAAAACCAGAACATTCATTCAATGCAAGACCACACCACTATTCTACCTACTAACTACACCTAAGGCTAAGTGCATACTACTAGTACATATTTTAGAGATATATATTTTTTAAGGAATAATATATACAACCAAACCAGACATAATACCACTATGATAAAATGATGCTTCTGACGACTACAGACATTCATATACTACTCAAATTCACAACGGAAAATTGGACAAAACAAAATATTTTGAATTTAGTCTCAAAATTTGAAAAATTGTCAACTTTTTTTCTGCAAAATCATTTATTATTTCTTCGTAGTCTAACCTTTCTGCGATTACATGCTCTATGGATATTATAGCAAGAAAATTTAAACGGCCTTGCTGTATGCTACAACCCTTGTACTCTTCATTTACTTTTAGTTTGGAGAAAGACCTCTCTCCTGGTGCGACCGACACCGGCAATGTTAGCAGAATTCTTAAGGAAATCCATACATTTGGAAAGTTCCCTCTAATTCATTATCCGTAAAAAAATCAAGTGTTGCCTGTGGGTTTTTTAGATTTCCGCCACCAAATGAAATTATGGAGAGGAGCTCGTCCCTTAGCTCAATTCCATTCACATCACTGCTAGCACCGTCACTGAGTCGAAGATGTAAGTCCACACAATTCTTGGTGATCTCCTCCTTAGTGACGGAAGATAGCTGTGATACGTTTTAAAGGAATGAAAATGAATCAGAATGATTGTTCATCGTGTCAAACCTCTCCTCCAAGGAGTTTTTGATTTGGTTCAAGACCGCAAAAAAAGATTTCAACCTTAAACTTTTTTTCTTTATCTTCAATAGGGTCATCTCTTGCCTCGTGTGAAAACTGAGTTCTTTTTTTCTTGGTCGTGTTCTAGTGTCAATAACGAAAACCGCCTCTAGTTTGAGTTCATCCTCTAATTCTCTGGCTTCTACTAAGACTTCCTTACAATATTTATCGCATCTAAGCTGTTTGAAGTATTTTGTTAAATTTCCTAACGACCTAGTGGCTTCTGTTAAATTCAGATTGGTGCTCTGTAATTGATTTTGGAACGAGACTTATCACTAATTAAAACATAAAACAATGAAAATCACGGACGAAAATAATGTAGTCAAATCGCAGTAAAAAACAAAAGATAGCAATAGCACTAGCATACGACATGCGCAAACCATGGCAAACAAGAACACTCGTCAACGGCCGTTCTCGTTCTGTTCACCGGACCGGCTGGTGCCACGTGACAATTTTTAAGTTACGTTACAGAGGCGCCAGCGTTTCGCGTTCGCCGTGCAGATTGAAGTGCAAGCGCAATGGAATCTGTGGCCTGGTGACGTCAAGCCACCGACTCCGTTTTAACAAAATGATTTTTAAGGGCTAATATGAACGTAGAAAATTCTGTTTTTTTGGTAATAGACTTTTTTATAGAGATCTTTCGTATTAAAAAAAAATTTTGGCCGCCCTTGGAAAACGGCCGCCTGGGGCGGCTGCCCCTTTTGCGCCACCCCTAGCGCCGGGCCTGTTGCTGCCATAGTACAGAGCAAGAAAAAACAGTATATTCGACGTTCTTACTTTTTGAATCTGTTTAGTATTTTTTGAGTAAACGAAGAAGTAGAATTACTTTCAATCGAAAAAGTTTATTCTACGTGACGATACTGTTTGTAATGACAGTACGTTTACTTTTAATTCAACTCGAAAAGATGGGCCACCACTAATTATCGAAATGAAAAGTAATCAGAAATCCTGAAAATCTGTCGTTATTGAGTATTTTTGTTTTAGTGATTCTTAGGCTTTTTGTAGTGTTTTTGTTCTACATTAGTCGCAATTTAGCAGGTAGAGATAAATCATTTGTCGAAATATGTCCACCACAACCATCTAGTAAAAATCTACTATATATTTCCTTCCTACTAAAAAGTTCTCGAAAATCTACCACTTACAATAAGTCTGAACAAAGCCATCAACAGATGACGCTGACAGAAAAGGCAATAATCGAAACATCGATTGACTTCATTATAGAGTTAAAATTGGCCAAACAGGCTTAAGCGATTGCGGTGCGTTTTAAATTTAATGCTTCGTTCCGTCCATTCTGACTAACCTGAACAAATCAAAACAATAAACTTTTAAGCAAACCTAGTCATATAACCAAAAAATTCATTTGTTAATTAGAGTATATACATATATATATATATATATATATATATATATATATATATATATATATATATATATATATATATATATATATATATATATATATATATATATATATATATATATATGGTGACCGCCAGAAAGTGCGCAGCATATGGGAAAAATTTTTATCTTTGAATTTAACAAATCTATTGTATTTCGAAAAAGTTATACCTACCTTCAAACCAAAATAATACCCACAGAATAGGTACGAAACGTTAAGAGCGTGCTAATTGGTCGCAACATTTGTGACGTCGATTTCAACGGTGGCGCCCTCCGTTGTAGGTCCGAAAGTACTCATGGCGGAAGCGGGACGCCGGGGAATCCACCATATGATCAATGACCAGTTAGTCAATTAATGTTTTGACATTTTATAACCTTGTTGTTGTTGTTAAAAAATATTTGATTGGGCTTTATAAAAGAATTATCAGAGAAAATATAAAAAAATGTCAATAGCGGCTATTTGCTAAAACAAATATTTAAATACAACAAAGTATTAAATACCAAAACATCAATTAACTTTTTAAAGTAATACAAAATAAAACAACAATGTCCTATTTTTACTAATTTCTTCATTTAATCAATATAAATCATAACGAAATGTTTATCAAGTCATCTCATAACAACATGGCTCACATGAGAATGTTAACGCAAGGTAAAAGTCACAATCGGGTGAAGGTTCTAATCAGATTTCTTCAGTTCCGTTAACATCACGTTGGGCTTGTGTGGAGGTCCAATTCTATCGAGCATGTAACATGAAACAAAACGAAAATTTCGGCAGAATCATCCTAAACACTAAGTACCTAATAGTTATTTATATCACACAAATCAGGTGCACTATTTAACTTTACTCAATAAGTGAATGGTACGTAAAAAAACTCTAGTTAAGTTTCACCTTTTTGTTACTGCTATTTATTTTGCAGTCATTAAACATGTTGTGCTTTCTATAGTGTCCAGTAGGGCAACCCGGAGTTAAAGTGTACTCGTCAAGACATATACGTTATTTCCGAAGCTTAACGCAGGGATGCTACATACAAACGTATGTATACCAATTGAGAACTTGTATTCAGTAAGCTTTTTTTCAAGCTTCTAATGTCGCAAAAGTTTAGGGAAAATAAAAAAAAATTGTTTTTATAATCCTTTGGAAAATTAGTGTAATAGGAATTCTTACATGATGAATATTTTCATGAGTACTTAACTCTGCCAAAGGAAGAAGCTGCTATGACTGCAGCCAGTTAGATAAAATACAGAGACAGTTAGAGGAAGGTATGGGAGGCAAGCTACAAAATGAATTTTTCCGACAAGCAGAAAAAATATGATAAATAATATAAATTATATTGAATGTTCTGGAATTAAAATCATCTAAATAGTTACACCTAGCACGAAATATGTTTTAAATATGATTTAAAAAATGGTACTTACCAAACTACAATATCTGATTTGTCTATTTACATCTACAATAAAAAAAGTTTGATTAAAATCATTCTTTATGACATAAAGACCACAAAACAGAAATGGTCAAATTCACTATTGCCAACTTTCATCATTTATTTATTATTACGAAACTGTGTTCACTTATATAAACCATATAATAAATAAATAAATTAATATTAGTCTAGTCTTCGGAACATATTGGTATTGGAAATACATTTGGCAGTGTATTTTGCTGATAGACTTGCTGATCAAGCCTTTTATATAACTGCACTTTTAAATAACAAAAAATGAAAAATCTGTATATTTTAGAACAAACTACACGTACAATTTAAAATAAAAAAATACCTGGAAAAATGTTTGTTTACTAAACTATGTATTGATAATTGGCTATATTTTTCTTTAAAACAAAAGAACACTTACCTGGAAAAGTAATAAAGCCCTAATTTGCTTTTCTAAGCCGATGTGTGTGTGTGTGTGTGTGTGAAAGTTTCAATGGCTCTGGAAGCCAGACTAGTTTGCAAACTGTGGGAAGTATGCGTGACATTAGTATTGTCATTTTGATTATTGTGAGTTATGTTTCATCTGGATTCCTCCTGTATATTAGGATTAAACTACTATTGATCAATTCTACCTATATTAACTTTTCTTTACTGTTTTTACAATTTTTGTTTTATTTTTTTTTAATTTATTTTGATTTATAATTTTTTTTTAAATTTTTTTTTCTTTTTTTTTATTATTTTTTTTATTAGGCGGTAAGACTGGGATATAAGAAAGGATTATTTTGGTTCCGGTTGGCTGTCCCGGAAGGAGAGACTAACAAGAGGCCAAATTTTGGGAAAGGTGACACAATGTTACAAAGGAGCCCTATATCTAACCTATACCTAGTCCCTATTCAACCCAACAGAGGTCGAGACTTAACATAATGATTATATAAAATATAAAAAATTTTTCATCAGTCAGTAGATTTGCGAGGTTAAAAGGAGATACACTGTTTGAATTATATAACTGAGTGAAGAAATGATTTATATTAATTGTATTCAAGGAGCAGTTAAATAATATATGTTGACGATCGGCTATTTCATTACAAGTGGGGCAATTTGGGTTGTCCGAAAGACCTATTTTACATTTATAACTAGGGCATAATATATGACCTGACCTTAACCTTGATATACATTGGATGATTTTTTTGTTATGCGTCTTTATGAACCAGGGTTTATTCTAAGCCGATGAATTGCGATTAAAATCACACATAAAATAATGTTCATCTTTTTACGAAATTATAAAATGGCTGACGGACAAGACAAAGGCCAGACAACCCAGAATAAAATAGCCTGATTGGTCTAATTTTGACGATCTGTCGTCTGTCGAATGGAAGTAGTCCCTCTATGGCAAGGTCGGTAAATAAATGTGACAAGTGGCAGCTGCGATAATCCGTATTTAAAGTTTCAGGGCTCTGATAATACCCAACAAATCGGGTGAAAGTCTTATGGTATACGAGGAAGAGTCAAAAATTCGAAATTGCGTTAAGAGTAAAGTACCCACATTTTTTACTTTAGAATTTTTTAAATTAAGAAATGTTGTTTTAATTTCAAAGTTATGCCCAAATATCAATTTTCGCTTATTTTGGACAAAAAATAGGATTTAATCGTTTTTTGTGAATTACTCTGTATAAAAAGTAGATCGCACTGATAGAGTACGCAAATTATATTTTCTGTAGACTTTATTAGAGATAACCGTAAATGTTATGTCAGAGTAGTCAGTTTCAAAAATATTATGGCCATTAAAAATAAAAACATAAAACTTTTAAATATTTTTGCTGTACGCCGTGTTTTATTTTTTGGGAAATCAAAAAAATTTCATCTGACTGAAATTTTGTGATACCCATTAACTTAAACTATCTTCCAAATGGTATATTTATTACTAAAACAACAAAGTTTCTTCTTTATTTAGGTTTTAATTCAAATTCAAATTCAAAATTATCTATATTACCGTGGATGTCACATATTGTTAAATAATACATAACATGAAGGAATGGCGTCCCAAAAAAAGAATTTACAATAAAATTGCAAAGCACAGAATTTAAAATAAAATTGCCAGACACGGAATTTAAAATGAAATTACAAAATATTAGTCATCATAAACAGAACAGACAATAGTTATACAACATTAATTAAGACGTGCTACAATTCACCGGTGCACCCATGTAATAGTAGGGGAGTTAACGACAGAAATTTCCGGGTCATTTTCGCAAGCTTTATTTTTTTTGTATGAGTTACGTGTGTAATATATAATAGTGATATGAACGTCTGCCGGCGCACCCCCACGACAGGGGGTTACAGGAGGGATACAATTACAGCTGAAAATAAACAAAAAAAAATTATAGCCGCATACGCGAAACTTACTGTACGTATCAGTTGAAACATAAGAAGCTTAGAAAATATCGTCTGCCACCTAAATTCGACAACAAACCTCGTCTGCCACCCACATAAGTACGCGCAAAAACAAATATATAAAAAAAATTATACCCGCAAGGATGAAATTAATGAAAATGCTTCTTTTTATAGTAACAAACACAAAAATAATAGTCTGCCACCAATAAGATACAACGAAGATCGTCTGCCAAGCCTATGAAGTTGCGCTCGGCATGCACCGCGCGAGCACCACGGCTACGACGCTGCATATTTATCGGCTTGAAAGACGATCGTTGTTGTTCTAAATTCTTGAACGACTATCATGAAGTTGATTTTTATGTTATACATTTATTCAGTGAATTTGAATTTGTTCATTTGTAGAGTATAGAAGGAGTCATCGCGTACACCTACTCTCGGTATTCAAAATGTATCTTAAATATATTGATGAATTTCGATAAAATATTACTGCTTTACGATGTCATTAAGACATTATTTTTTAAGACAATTATTTATTGATTTTCATTTTAAACAATTCTATATTTATTCTATACATGTATAATGATGCAACCGATTACAACCGTAAAACAATTATACTGTTTTTATTTATCATACTTACGTTGCTTTTGATGTTGATGGTTCCGCGCAGTTATCGTCATGAAAACTTTCTTTTTCCACATTTACACTGCAAAATAATATTTGCAATATTACAATTTTTGTAATAAGTCTCCAACGAGTATAGCAATAATTATTGTACATTTTAAATAAGAAACTGCTTATGAGCATATAAAATGAAATGTCAGTACGAAATTACTGTTTTTAAAAAGAATTAAAAATTTAGTATGTAATAACGCGTTATAGTAATAAAATCAAACAGCAATAAAATGAATTAAAGTTTTTAAAAGAATAAAACAAATTTCAATAAAAAAAAATTATAAAATTTGTAGACGAAATTTTTATCACACTAACTTTGCTTTTGATGTTGATGGCTCTGCACTGTTGTCATCACGAACACTTTCCTCTTATACGTATACACTGAAACATAATATTTTACAATATTATATATTCAAAACAATTATACTATGGGAATTAGAGTGTGTATAAATAAAAATATGCGCGTATGTATAATGTGTGTATGTGTGAGAGACAGAAAAAGAATAAGTAAACTTACTTTGATGTTGGTTCCGATGCTTTATCTTTTGCTGAAACAACTTTGTATTTTTTAGACACTGCTGTAAACTTTGAATAATAAGTTGAGTGGTATCTCTGATAGTCATTTACTTCTTGAGGCAAAATAACTTTATTTAAATCTAAATTATTGTTCTTGCGAAATGAAAGAATATATGCACCTTTATTCAAAGTATCAATGAGAAATGTTTTGCAATTTCCCTGTTGTTTTTCGACACAAAACGCAGTACGGCTTCACATTACACATTTTGAAATTTCACATTGGCACTCACTTATTTTCACGAGACTTTTCATGGATACTGCAAGGACGCTACTGACTACTCGCACAGACGCTGTACGTGTCCGTTAGATCCGTTAGTCCGTTAGATCCGAATACGAAATCCGAATCTGAAAACTAATATGTTCTCGACAGCCGCAGTTTTATAATAGGGCCCGTATAGCCCTAATAAAACGTCCGACGGCATTCGACATCGTCCGACAACAGTTTTCTTTTGCGCTTTCCATCGAGAAGGACGAATAAAGATTCAAAACGAACAACTACAAGTTTTATCTAAAATAGCTTGATACACGTAATCTACTTTATATTGCTTAGTTTGTGATGTTAAGAATTTTTGCGAATTTCGTCAGTATATTTAAGTCCCTATTTTCACGGAAAAGATCTAATATAACTATATCCGCTAGAGTTTAAATTAATTCACTGAATAAATGTATAACATAAAAAACAACTTCATGATAGTCGTTCAACAATTTAGAACAACAACGATCGTCTTTCAAGCCGATAAATATGCAGCGTCGTAGCCGTGGTGCTCGCGCGGTGCATGCCGAGCGCAACTTCATAGGCTTGGCAGACGATCTTCGTTGTATCTTATTGGTGACAGACTATTATTTTTGTGTTTGTTACTATAAAAAGAAGCATTTTCATTAATTTCATCCTTGCGGGTATAATTTTTTTAATATTTTTTTTTGCGCTTACTTATGTGGGTGGCAGACGAGGTTTGTTGTCGAATTTAGGTGGCAGACGATATTTTCTAAGCTTCTTATGTTTCAACTGATACGTACAATAAGTTTCGCGTATGCGGCTATAAATTTTTTTTGTTTATTTTCAGCTGTAATTGTAACCCTTCTGTAACCCCCTGTCGTGGGGATGCGGTGGCAGACGTTTATATTATTATTGTACGTTACACGCATAACACATAGAAAAAAAATGAAGCTTGCGGAAATGGTGTAATGAAATATGTCGTTAACTCCCCTACTATAACCGTCACCAAGCAACAGTCATGATCTTAGGAATTCCTCAGTGTTGTAAGGTTCCAGCTTCACTAAGTATTCAAAAATTGCCTTTTTATATTTATTAAGGCCACAGTAAGGTCTTTAAGTGGTTGGGCATCCTGTTATAAAAAATGATCCCAGTATAAAGAGGAGATCGCTTAAATAGAGACAATCTGTGAACTGGAATATTGTAGTTCAATGTTCTTGTATCGTACTGAGAAATGCTCTTACTAAATGGCTCATAATACTCTTTATGCTTGTAGAGGAACATCAGTAGTTCCATAAATGGATACACCACTCATAGTTAATAAATTTAGCTGTTTGAATCGCATTCTACATGATTCCATCTTTGACAAACCTAATATTACTCTCTTTTGAATCCTAAACACCTTCTCGACCCCCACTCCCGATCCCCAGAATGGAATCCCAAACCTTAAGATCCAGGAGAAATGTGCATAATAAACTGATTTTAAAGCATCGAGGCTTAGGTATCTTTTCATAACCCGCAAGGCATATGTTGCCGAAGATAGCCTACTACATACATAATCAATTTCCTTATTCCAGGTCATTGTCTGGTTTATGATTATTCCTAAAAATTTAGTGGAATCCTTTTGTTGGATACCATAGTGCATGTTTCCTAGGGTTTGGGGCTCCACTCTTGGGTTAAAAACCATTAAATTTGATTTATCTTTGTTCAAAACTAGATCGTTCTTTGAAAACCAACTCTCAATGTGATTCAAAACATTGCTGCATTCCTCAGGAAGTTCCGAAAAATTACCTGCTGTTATGACGAGATTTGTGTCATCAGCATAATTAATGATCTTACATGATTCTGAGGTCATATCCTGAAACATGTCATTGATAAAAACAATAAACATCAGTGGGCCAAGAACACTGCCCTGAGGAACTCCCATATCCATACAACTGACTTCAGAATAGTACTTAGTTCCCTCACAGGATATCTCAACTTTCTGTTTTCTTTCCATTAAATACGATTTACACCACTGCCATGCTAAACCTCTTATGCCATACTTATTTAACTTTTCCAACAGGAGCTCATGCTCTATGCAGTCAAGTGCTTTAGATAGATCTAAAAATACACCTGATACACATTTCTTTGCTTCTAAGCACTCATTTACATACTGCAAGAACTGAAAAACTGCAGTTTCTATGCTTTACCCTTTAAGTACCCATGCTGAGAATCACTCATCAAATGATTTGTAATGAAAAAATTCATTATTCTTTGATATATGACAGCTTCAAAAATTTTTGACATTGATGGTAGTAAACTTATTGGTCTATGATTTTCAATGAGAGTGGGATCGCCCTTTTTTGGAATGGGTTTAATTAAAGCTATTTTCAATTGATCTGGGAACGTACCAAAATTTAAAGAGTTATTAATTATATATACCAGAGGTTCCAGTTGCTCGTATCCACAAAACTTTATCAGAGAAACAGGTATTTCATCATAACCACCACCACAGATCCATATAGCTACGCAACAGATAAATAATCCAATGGTCTACGCGCGGGGTATGAAATGTTCACCGGCTTCGAAAAGCGGGTGAACCAGTTCAATGACCGATGCATTTACCGGAGCCGCATTGCCAAGTTGTGATTAAATTTAAACGCGTTCAAGCGACTGGGAGCGACAGCAACTCATTTCTCTCAAAGCTTTCATTCCGCAAAGAACGACACCGTGAATAGCAACTTGCGATGCGTCCTGGAGGTGCTAAATGAGATTATTTTAACTATGGAAATTCAAGAAGAAATTCCACAGTGAGATTGTTTAGATTTCCCATCAAATCGCAAGATATCTGTAAAAAATGGATTGTGAATTATGGTGAGGATCAAAACATTTCACGGATTATCTCTTTCTGTGACTATAAAAAAATTGTATTATATACCTAGTATACTATGTATTCTGTTTGCAATGTTATGTTCAACGTTTCGTTAAAAATAAAGTCAATACATATTTCAGGGTTATAACATAGTATTTTTAAATATTTAAGCACCTATACAGGGTGGTCCACCATTTCCGACACGGGGGCATTAGGGGAACAATTTAAAATTATTTAGACACGTACACGGTGTCCAAAAGGAAAGATCAGATACAAATTTAAATTTTTTTCGAATGTCCTGTTTTTTATAACATTTTCGATTTCTAGAAACCAAAATAGGGTAAATTGATGCACCAAGTCTTTTAGTTTTTGGAATATTTTAAAATTTGTAAATTTGCAAGGTAAATTTATAACTTTATTTTGCTAATTCTATTAACTTTGGTGATACATATAACCAATCATCTAAGAGGTTGGACTTTTAAGACAAAGTAGTGTCTTCATCAAAAACTTATACGGGATGTTGAAAATTTTACAATATTGTGCATTTATACCATGGTGACTAATAACTCTCTTATTTTAAATGTCACCTTCTGTATACAGGGTCAGTGGCGTAGCCAGGGTGGGTGACACCCGGGGCGGCAGTCAACGGTATCACCCTATGGTAGGGTATGAACGCGAAAAAAAAAATGCGCCACAACGCCCAAACTAACCCGTTTGGGTTATTTTTGGCGGCAAAATTTTGTGTGTGTGTTTCGATTGACTGATTGTGAAATAATATTAACATATTTATTGAAAACGCGAAATAACTAAACAAGCCCATTGCCCTCGAATGTGCGATTTTTGTTGTATTGTTATAATTTTGATTTTTGTTTGATGCGGGTGTCACTCCTTAAAGGGTGTCACCCGGGGCAGGTTATTGTATTGTTATAATTTTGATTTTTGTTTGATGCGGGTGTCACTCCTTAAAGGGTGTCACCCGGGGCAGGTTATTGTATTGTTATAATTTTGATTTTTGTTTGATGCGGGTGTCACTCCTTAAAGGGTGTCACCCGGGGCAGGTTATTGTATTGTTATAATTTTGATTTTTGTTTGATGCGGGTGTCACTCCTTAAAGGGTGTCACCCGGGGCAGGCTATTGTATTTTTATAATTTTGATTTCTGTTTGATGCGGGTGTCACCCCTTAAAGGGTGTCACCCCGGGAGGGCCGCCCCCCTAGCTACGCCAATGTACAGGGTGTTACAAAAAGATGTTAAGAAATTTTAAAGGCAGATTCTACAATCTAAAAATATGAAAATAAGTTTACATAGACATGGATCCTTAAACGCTTCTTTTTCGAGATATAGGGTGTTTCTATGCAGCGATCTTCTTAGATCTTTCAAAGGCCTACGATTGTCTGGATAGGGAGTTATTGCTTAAAAAACTCGAGATATATGGTGTCATGGGAAATGCCAAAAACTGGCTTAGGTCTTATCTGAGTGACAGAAATCAAACTGTATCAATTACAAAGAATGGAAAAAACAAGCAAATCAGAAATAGAAACGAATAATACAGGCATAACACAGGGAAGTGTTTTGGGACAGATTCTTTTTATTATATTTATCAACGATTTGGCTTACATAACGGACACACACTATCTACATATTGTCAAATATGCTGATGACACTAATTTAATTGTAGGTGTTGAAAATATAGACGAACTCCTCACTAAAGCTAAATATTTTTTTTAATCTTGCCTATGAATGATTTACAAAAAACAGATTAATTTGTAACAAAGATAAAACTAATATTATTTTATTTAGAACAAAGCAGTCAACCGTAGAAAAACCTCTAAATTTAGTAGTTGATAGTAAAGAACTCCCATTTTCAATAGATGCAAAATTTTTAGGGCTTCTATCAATGGGCATATCGACTGCTCATATCATTTAAATAATTTAGAAAAAAACTGTGCTCTGTTTGTTATGGCATCCGAATCGTGGGGAGGTATATGGGAGAAAAGACTCTCAGAATGCTGTATTGTTCAAATTTTGAGTCTGTTTTGAGATACGGAATTGTTTTTTGGGGAAGGCACAACTCAATCCAAAATATTCTTGTAGTCCAAAAACATGTGATAAGGGTTATCGAAAAATGAAGTATAGAGAAAGCTGTAGGGGTGTGTTTAAAGACTTGGGAATACTTACTGTTTATGCTGTTTATATCTATGAATATTTGGTGTTTCTCTTTAAGCATAGAGATATGTTTAATCTAATAGTTAATCATGAATATAGAACACGAATGTTTTATATCCAATACATAGACTAGCACTTACAGAAAAATGTCCTCTTTATATGTTCCTAAAATTATTTAACACACTGCCAAATGAAATTAAACAAATAAAGTCACAAAAACATTTTAAAGTTAAAATTAGGAAACTGTTAATTAATTTGGAACACTGTAGTCTAAGCGATTTTGTTAATTGAGCTTTATGTATTTCTTTTTTTGACGTCAGTTCATTTTGTGTTCCCTGTCTTGTGATCATGACTTGAAATAAAGAAGTTTATTATTATTATTTAATATTTTCACACCTCAAGTATTCCGTAGAGTTAGGAGAAATATGCGAAGACGATTTAGAGCATGTATTAAAGCACGGATAAGCCATTTCCAGCATCTACCATAAACTAAAATCAAAATGCACAGTTCTCTGAACAAAAAATATTAAAAAAAAATATTTATTATTTGTTTATATTGTAAGAAATAAATTAATTTTTATCTCGAAAACGGTGCGTCAGAACAAAAAAGCTTAAGAGACAGTTTTCACGCAGAATTAATTGGACTTCAAAAAATCAATATATTTTTTTTCAAAAAAACAGTGACGTGCCATTTTTTCGCTAAGAATAACGACTTGCCAGCACGCACGCTACTGATGGAAGCACTTTAGAAAATAAATTTTCACACGTAAAGGTACCCTTTAATTACATACTGGCGTGTACCAAAATTCATGTCAATATCTTAACGCATTTTCGAGAAATTAAAAAGAAACATTTAAAAAAGAGAATATGAAACACCCTGTATCCCGAAAAAGAAGCGTTTGAGAACCCATGTTTATATGTATAAACTTATTTTCATATTTCTAGATGTAGAATCTGCCCTTATAATTTCTTAACATCTTTTTGTAACACCCTGTATAATAACGTATTCAAATGGCAAATAAAATTTTCTTTAACTTATTAGATTTCTCTATCTCTAATAGTTTTCTATTTTTTTTAGCATTTCCTTTGTTTTTGCTATAATACACTTCCATGAAAACAGGTCGTTTTGACCCAGCTGTACTAATAAAAATTATTTTTCTATTTAAAAACATGATGTGTTACTGTATGGTATTTAATTAATAATAAATAAACGTAATCATCATCAAAACAAAAATACCCTTTTTATTCTAAAAATAAATCTAATATTAAAATAGTTATAGTCTGGATTTCGTTATAAATTAAGAGCATACATATATTTAAAAAGTATTGTGCAAGAACAAGAAGTCTTGTGCTTATCTATTGTTATGACTTATTTTTAACTGTGTTCTATATAGGTAGTAGATATCAAGAACGAATTGGTACATTAGATCAAATTTGTTTTGTGGCAGTCAGTCAAAGTCCTTGATTTTAATATATTTTTACTTGGTACAGCATTTTTGGTTTTTTCATTAGAAAACTTGATTTGTTTGTAATATATATTGCAATGTAATGTCAAAAAAAAATAATAAACATCTGAAAATAGGTAAAAAAATTCCCCTTCTTTTTACGCGCAGTTTATTTTGTTAAACACATAACTATGTTGAGGGTAGTCAAATAATTAATTAAAAAAAGTAGTATACCTATTTTTATCATGATAAATTTTATGTTATGGGCTATAGCGTAAGTCAAAAATATGAACATTTTTAAATCGTTTTTTTTTGTCCAATACAGGGTGTCTAAGTAGTAGAAGATACGAGGTTAGTTAAATTAAAGAAAATGTGTCTTTTTAGTCCCTATTCATATTCCGTTTACGGAGTTGCCAAATTCCCTATAGTTTTTTATCTACAGGGAATTTTTTAAAAATAGTCCAAAATTTAATTCTTAAATATGTCGAAAACTATTATAGTTAGAAAAAAATTGTTTTTCCAAAAATCACACGATTTTCTACCTTCTCTAAAGTATCGTTATTGTTTTGTTTATACCATTTGTTTTTATTGAGTTACTGATACCAACTTGTTTTTTTCAAATACGGACCTGGACTTTTTGCTCCATTTTTCGAAAGAATACTTTATACCCTTTACAACTGTGTATAACTGTGTAAAATATTTTCCGACGTTTTGATCAAGAATAGCAACATCATCAGGATTTTCTAACAATACGGACCTGGGATCTTCCATCTTAAGGCACCATTCACAAGCTATCGCTATGGTTTCTGGAGTCTGATGCTGGAAAATGGCGCATTCACTTGAAAAGGGCCAGGTCCGTACTGGTAGAATATCCTGATGATGCTATTCTTCACCAAAACATCGAAAAACATAATCAAGTGATACACAGATGTAAAGGGTATGAAGTATTCTCTCAAAAAATACAGCAAAAAGTCCAGGTCCGTATTTGAAAAAAACAAGTTAGTATCAGTAACTCAATAAAAACAAATGATATAAACAAAACAATAACGTTGCTTTAGAGAAGGTAAAAAATCGTTAGATTTTTGTTAAAATAATTTTTCTCTAACCATAACAGTTTTCGAGATATGTAAGAATTACATTTTTGACTATTCTTGAAAAATCCCCTGTAGATAAGAAACTGTAGAGAATTTGGCAACTCCGTAAACGAAATATGAGTAGGGACTAAAAATGGCACATTTTCTCTAATTTAACCGACCTCTTATCTTTTACCGTTTCGGAGATAGCAATAGTGGTATCACCTATTTTAGACACCCTGTATCTCTAATAATTTACATGTTATCTGCATTAAAATTAAGGTATTACAACTATCCAGAATGTATTAAAACTGAAGACCAAAAGTTAAAAAAAAAATAATAGAAAAGTACTTTTTCGAACAATCAGCTACGCTATATGGATCTGTGGTGGTATGTACAGCGTGGTCCACATACGATGACTCACTATCTGATCTCAGAATCTGTAAGAGCTACAAAAGAAAGTTAAGGACAAAAGGTTCATGTCTTGACTTTAACTTTAGGTATTTAGTTTAGGGTGTTTAGTTTGTTCTGGCCAAGTACCAACTTTCTTATTTTAAATGGAGCACCCTATATATTTTACCATATTCGGATTTTACGGTTGATTCTAAGTAAATTTTATTAAAACATGTTTGACAAAATTGACAAATTTGGACTAATATATTTAACACCCTGTATGCTGCTTTTGGTTTAGTTTAGAAAAAAAGAACTGAGTATCTAATAGGGAAGCTAATCTTAAATTATTTTAGAAATTAAGCAATAATAAACAAATACATGATATTTTTCAAATGAATAATGATTTCGCTGTAAACATTTTAAAAATTAAAATATCTCGAAAACTACTGAAGATTTCAATAAACATGTTATACTAAAATTTACTTAGAATCAATCGTAAAATCCGAATATGTAAAAATATATAGGGTGTTCTATTTAAAATAAGAAAGTTGGTACTTGGCCTGAAAAAACTAAACACCCTGTATACGTAAAAACTAAATACCTAAAAAACTAAAGTCAAGACAAGAAACTTTTGTCTTTAACTTTTTTTTGTAGCTCTTACGGATTCTGAGATCAGATAGTGGGTCATCTTATATGGACCACCCTGTTGCCACGCTCTTTTCCGTACAGAAGAAGAATTTTACTTCTACTTGCCCTTCATAAATAAAAATTCAAAGTTCGGTAAAAAATTAAAAAAAAAATATTGAGAATTTACAAAATTAACTCACGTAAAGAGTTGAGTTGAATGCGAGAGGCTTGCGCATGCGTGCCAACAAAAAAATGCCCTAGCTCCAATGCCGGAGAGAGGGGGGGGTTTAATAAGGGCGCCACTGTTTTTAATGCCGGGTTAAAAACAGAAACCCTCCTAGATGGTGTTGGGACCTCGCTTTCAGCTCACTCACTCACATAAAGTTACCATATTATCAAAGTTAAAAACAGAAACTGCTCTGTCTGGTGAGGCAAATAAAACACTACCTTTAAAAACAAATTTACAATTTATTACAAAGGCCTGTTAGGGCAAAATTTTTAATAACACCTCAGTGTATTTTGTCCTTTTGTGAAATTTGATACAAGAAAATTATTAGGTATTATTATTATCATAATCATTATTATTATTATTACAATTTGTAGGTCGTATGACCAGTTTGGTAGTTACTAAACTCAAACCCTGAGGGGGGAATAAAAGGAAAAATATAAAAATTCAAATCGATTCGTCATTAAGCGCAATAAAAAAAAATATGCATATATATTATACAGTTACAATCAAATTAGTAATAAAAAAAAAGAAGGTTGCCGGAAGGGGGGTCGCCCCTGATGACTATGCCCTGGTTCTAGGCTGTAACGGCCCATGCAGCTACCAGTGACACAAAAGAACTGCCGGTGAAAGACTGGGGTCTGTCTCCCAGCCAAAAAGAAGTTGTGGGGTAGCGGCGTTCCCCAGTAAAAAAACTATTGGTATCTCCACCAACAAGAAAGAGAGTTGTGCGGTCTCCCAGCAAAAAGACCCTGATAAAACAAAAGGTATGCATCAAGGCAAGGTAAAATTCAGGTACTATGCAAATATAATTTCGAACATTTTAAATTTAAATAACAAAAAAACTGTTACTGGCGGAAGGCCTTAAGCAATTATTAATTTATATCGAGAAAGTAAAACGAAAGAAAATATTTTAAATTAAACAGAGACATCAGGTTAAAAAAAAAATAAACAGGCATTATCGAAGCCAATTAGTTGCCAAAAACAAGTTAAGATAAAATTTACATAAGCGTAGCCATTGTACGCTACTGTGCACAGAAAATTATTCATTATGAGCTAATTATATTTACATAAGTAATGCAGATACAAAAATATTAAACAATTAAATTATACACTGGTAACAAAATAACCAAAATAGTTAGGTAATCGCTTAAATTACACCAAAGAAAAGTTATAGCCGCAAAATACAATGTTATAAAATTTAGAAAGTTACATACCAACCATCAAAAGAAAGAAAGAAAATTTCCGTATTACTATTACTAAACGTATACATCAAAATATAATAACGCAGCTTTATATTTAGGAATATAAATTAACCATACAGTAGGTATCTGTAAGCGTAACCCAAGAAACTTCACTACAGTCTTGCTTGCAAAATAACAAATTAAAATTTTAACCTTGGGTCACCCTATACAGTTTGAACCAACTTTACCAAAAGAATGCAGTAAGATAGCTGACAAAAAAAACCCGTATTAAAAAAGACTGCCAAGAATTTGACCTTCGTGAAGGACGAATATCAACCCATCGAATTCTTAATAATAATAAAAAAAAACCCATCTGTACGTAATTAATTAATTGCCACGATATATAGCGATCTACTTGTATTAGAAGAAAATGCTTAATTATAAAGAAACTGATTAAAAACGCGGATGTCTTAAAAAAAGTTAATCAAAAGGATATGAACGAAAATGATGCAAAACTGGATGTAAAATTGAACGCAAGATTTGGTACTTTAAAGTTCTTAGCGAGGTAAAAAAAAATAGCTTACCTTAAGCTGTAATGTCGGGTCTATACGTGTGACTGCTAACATCTACGGCGTAGATCCATTAAAAATGTGATTCTTCCGGAATAAGGTAACGGCATTCAAAGCCAAACAAAACCGGTATCAAACAACCAAACGGCACCAATTGCCAAACAAAACCCGGAAGAAAAATTCGGGGTCACAACCCCAAATCCTTATGAGCCCAGCAGGGCTGAAAGGGTTGCACCCCTCCCGACTTCAGCCAGCAGCAAGGTGGAAATGATCTCGATTTTCAGTACCCCAACGAATCCAAAATTCATTCATTTTTTTTCCTCGTCCTCACGCTATAGAGCGGTGCAGAATATTATCGATTCTAACCACGGTAATCGATACCGTCAAGTATCGACAGCGACGGAAACTAACCCCTTAACACGTCAAACGGTCGGGTGTCAAGACTAGGTACAAAAGAAATATATCGCGCCCCGTCCCGCTTATAATTTCGTAACATATCGTCCGCTATGCGAAAATAAAACAGCCAAATTAGTATCGACACCCTCTGCGTCGATCTAATCGCACGTCCCTACGACACCGTCGCGCGCAGTACTCGAACAAGGTAGAACCTTAAACATGAGTTGCATATACCGTTGTTTAAATGAAAAGGTCGCGGCGATCTCTAGGAACACACACGTAAACTCAAACCGTTTAATCAGTTAGAAACTACCGGGATCAGAAATACACCTCAAAACCGGAACCAAAGGTGGCGCTACTTATATCAATATTATAATTCGGCAATAAAAATATATTATAAATTTTTGTGACTAAAATTGAATGTTATACTGTACATATGTTGTACCTAGTATCACAGATCCATATAGCTACGCGTAGCTATATGAATCTGTGGTAGTACATTTACTTCGGATATTAAACAGCGATTTAAAAATGTGAAAGGATTTTTGGATTGAAAAACCCAAAATATTTTATGAAATTCGGGTTTACAGATCGATTCATATGTATTTTAAATAAAAATATGCGTTTCAAATTTTGTTTGGATTTAACGTGTACAACGTTATACTGAGCTTAATTTTTTGTTGCAAATAAAGTATGTTCATAAAATATTTTGGGTTTTTCAGTTTTTTCTTGAGGACCACGATTAAAACCGAAATAAAGAAAAACCTTTGTAGTTTTAGGAATAAATATACCGTTCGGAAGATAGTTTACGTTAAAGTGTAACACACAATTTTAGTTAGATGAAATTCTTTTGATTTCCCAAAAAATAAAAATACGGTGTGCAGCAAAAATATTTAAAATTTTTAAGGTTTTATTGTTAGTGGCTATAATATTTTTGAAACTGACTACTCTGACATAAAATTTACGGTTATCTCTAATAAAGTCTACAGAAAATATGATTTGTGTACTGTACCATTGCGATCTACTTTTTATACGGGGTAATTCACAAAAAACGATTAAATCCTATTTTTTGTCCAAAGTAAGCGAACATTGATATTTGGGATCACTTTGAAATTAAAACAACATTTCTTAATAAAAAATATTTCTAAAGTGAAAATTTGAGGTACTTTACTCTTAACGCATTTTCGAATTTTTGACTCTTCCTCGTGTACCATAAGACTTTTACCGGATTTGTTGGGTATTATTTTGGTTTGAAGGTATGCAGAACTTTTTCGAAATAAAATGAATTTGTTAAATTCAAAGATAAAAATTTTTCCCATATGCTGCGCACTTTCTGGCGGTCACTATATATACTATCTCAACAAACCAAACAGGCGCTAAACTGCGTGAATTCGCCTTTTAGTATCATAATTAATTAGACGAACATTTTAAATAACTAAAAGTAGAAAAAAAAAGTAGTCAAAATCGGTGGGTTTTGAATCCACGACCTCTGATACAAAAGCTTGATACTCTAGTCATGCACTAGTTAGCTATCTACCTCTAATATTTAAATTGCTTCGCTAGTATGCCTATTAATTGACTAGTTTGCAACCCGGCCCACTCGTGTGACGACATGAGAACCCTGATTGGCCAATTAGGAGAGTTGGAGTGGCCGCAAAATGTCAATCGTGCCTGAATGCACCAATCGATCGGCTGCCTTCACGCGAAAGAGCAGATGCTAGCCATCGCTTATTGACAACGTAATCATCCGACGTCATTTGTAGGTTTTTGGGATCTAATTGAACTTTATTAGGTTTTTATTTCTCAATTAAAATATTATGGGGCACATCAGCAGTCGGATTATGTGTAATATAGTTTCTATAACAGAGACGAAGCTATTATTTTATCTCTGCCTGCCATTAATTTATAAATAGGGATATACATAATACCAATATTCGCCAAAAGGACAACCTGTATGTCACCTGTCATGTGCCTATATAGCAAACTTCATAATGATAAAAACATAATTTAAAAAAAAACCTACTGTATTTTACTAATAAATGTGTTGTTTAACACATATCTTAGCATGTGATTGTTCTGTTTGTTACTATGTATAATGCTTTTTAGTTATTTTTCGCCAGAGGCTTTACAAAAATAAATAGTTTTTGACACCCTGCATATTTGAAACGAACGATTTGCGGATCACCGCTATGTTATATATTTTTTTCTATTTCTGTTAGAAAATCTCCCAGTCCGGTTAATCACGTATGGTTAGGTAGTCGATCCAAAACGAAACAGAGGCAGGCGGAGCTGGGGCTCTCAAAAATTCAAAGGTTAGCTGTTTCTGCAGTATAGCATGCATCAGAAGCATTCCAGGTGCAGCCATCGAATCCCTTCTTAACCCGTCCCCCTTGTAATTGTTAGCAAAGCTGAGGAGAGAATGGGATCTATTGGCTGATGTGTAACAAAGTCTGGCGTATTGAACCTGAACATGAACATGCCAGAATAACCAGCGTTGTCATAAACCCATTATTTGAAATGGACAAGATCCAAAAACACTACGAAACCCAGCTGAACCGGGACAGTAGTTATCAAGCGAATAACCATAGGTCAGGTACATGAGCATGGATTGGGCTGACGAGAGGGGACACATGTCTCCACATGAAAATTTGTTAAAAAAAAAGGCAACATTTGATTTCCGGCGTAACTGATGTTTTCGGTGCTGATAGAAGATTTTTTTTCAAATGTTTCAGTTTCGATTTCCTGTTTCACTTCATGCGACTCATTTGGTAATACTTTGTAATAACATTCCAAACGAGTTGATTAGTTATATCTATTTTCAAATATTTTTTTTAAATAATAAGATATAGGTTTGCCTCCCCCGTGAAGAAATGTATAAATGTACATTGGTCCAAGACTGATAATGGAAGATGTGCTGGTGTACATAGTGTTATCCCTAGACCCAGTATAAATGCTTCTAAGCAGGTACATTACCGTCTTTTAAGCAGTAATGCATGCTATTGAAATCTGTTTGCGGGTGATTTAGGAAGAACATTCTGGGGCAGGGATATTGTTATCTACACTGACAGTCAGGCAGCCATAAAAACACTAACATATCAGATTAACTCGAAATTGATGTGGGACTCCCTTCAATGCTTTCGGACCTTGGCCAATCACAGTCTAGTCACACTTGTCTCCTTCTGGGTACAATGGCCTCTCCTCGATCTCGACGTACATCCAGGCATCGAGTCACACTTGCATGCGGACACAAAGGTATACAGGGCAATAAAAACGCAGATGCCTTGACAAGACGAGGATCAGCTGCAACCGTCACAGGCCCTGAACCTGTTTTTGAACTGCCAAGAACTCTTGTTCGATAAGTTTTGGCTAGGTGGATTGAACTACGACATTTACTGAAACCGCATTCCCAAGCAAAGACAGAGCAAATCAGTGCTTAATTTACCGAACAAGGCATCGACTACAGAACTCGACACACAGGATGAGACCTCCATAAGACAGCTAATAAAAGGATTACTATTACTTAACTTGGTAAATGTGGCCAACCTTTGAACTGGGTCCAGTACAACAGGGATCACAATAAGCCTTATTGGCTGCGGTAAAGAGGATGTACAAACCTATTGTATATTATAATCCAATCCAATTACAAAGTCCTGTTCCACAATTAATTAATTAACACCCGATATAAGGACTTATTGCCACAAATTAAATTATACATCCTGAATATTTTTGCCATAGGAACGAGTAAAGTGATGTTTGATGCTGAATAATAACATGTTTTATTTTACTAGATGTTCGATATGAATATGTGGTGGAACAACAACCTATTGGAAAGTTGTTATTTGGTCAGTGGTGTGAATCAAAAGGTTCAAAATATCATCGTAGCTTCCTCTTCCTTGATGTTGCTAAACGTTATGAACTGGAAACAGGCAACCAAAGACGAGAATTGACTACTTTAATCAAAGAGGTATTCACATTATTTTTAACATTTATTTAATAGGTAATGACTGCAGGCTTATGTATTTACAAATATGAATGAAGTCTACTTGTCAGGGGTACATACTATAAATATGCAAAGATTGAGAATCAATTCTCTATCCACCTGAAAATTTCTTGTACAATAAGGATATCAACAAATAATGGTAAAACAGCTATTCTCCGGGATATATGTCCCTCCGAGCGCTGAATTACATACCAAAATTTGCCATATTGTCTTCTAACTCAGATAATCATTTTTTTGTTGAAATCCTTACTGTGAATTGAATTTTCAGGTGGTTAGAGAATTGATTCTCAATTTTTGCATATTTATATATTTATGTTTATATATTGAAATCAAGCTATAGCGAACCCGTTTACAATGAACTGTCGGTTATGGCGAAGAAAATTTCATTTACCATATGATCAGTGGTATTTTTTATCATTTAAAGTGAACTGGCTAATAACGAACTTGTAGATAAAACGAACCCAATTTTATTTAAAATCGAGTACTGTATTTCTTTTATAACGAACCTGTCGCTTTTGTAATGCCGTACAGTTAAAACCATTCATTCATAAGTCATTCTAGCACCATGCGCCAACATATATCATAATAAGAGAAAGCGATATAGTGGTGGAAAAAGCGGATCTTTATGATGAGACATTATTCAATCAAAATGTGCTGGTTAAATTTTATTCATTTTGGCAATGCTGCTATTATCCATTTAATACCCCACTCCTTGCAGACTGGTGGCCAACAGTATCGTTGGCGATAAAACGAATATCGATAAATGTACCTGTACTTTGCTGAATAATCTAAGTGTAATGCTTTCTCTCGTGCGACCTAAACTCGAGAAATCACCGGACTATCCGGTCTGTTAACCTAAAATATCGTCCTTACTGTAGCAAGGTACGCACACGATTTGATATTCCCGAATGGAATAACGGACCGTGCAGTTGTAACAAGATCCGCCCGTCAGCTTTTATATCATCCATATGTGCTTAAACAGGTGAAAAGCGGACCCGCTCTGCTTAGATGTTAAAACGTACACAGTTTGTCTTGATTTATGAAAATAATTTAACAACGGGAAGCGTTCAAATGGAGTCCGTCCAGTCTTTACTGTTTTGACTGATGTATGATGTGGATACAAACGGCATTTTTTTCAATTAAAATTGGCCTCAACTACGTGCAAACTTGTATAAGGAACAAAAATATTTAGTAAATTTGCCCTAAACCCTTAAATTAGATTAACGAACACTCTGTGGCGTTTTGGGAACTATAGCGTGACAATTTTAACTACTATCAATATTATAATAGTTGTAAATTTGTTTTTTCCTAATCTATAGATATGATTTTATTCTAGCAGTTTTTGGCTAATATGGACCAGCAAAATACGGTTTTATTACTAGACCATAATGTGTTTTTTGATGATGAAGAGTTGTGCAATGGACAAAACCAAGATGTAATAAATAATTTTGTCCAATCTGTAAAAAAATTCTTAGCGGGTGATCCGTTTCATGAATTTACAAAATCAATGTATTTCCATAGATACTTACAATGGAAATGGCTAGAATCTCAACCGGTAACCCATAAAACATTTAGAATGTATCGGGTATTAGGCAAAGGAGGTTTCGGTGAAGTTTGTGCATGCCAGGTATGTAGAATTATTTTTAATTTTTCTAATGTTTTTGGTAGCTATTAAATCTTTGATCTTTTTTTGGATTAAATCGTTTTTTTTTTTTTTCATTTCATTTAACGGTAAACAAATAAATTATAAGGGTCAAACTTTTATAGTCTTTTATTACAGGACTGCGTTCGTACACGCCCATAGATTTTAATGCGCACTCATCAAATTACATTCTATCGCCAAGTTTTTCAGTAGTCTGATGTTTGCGCTTCACTTGGCCACCTAATGCAAACCTCCCAACCAACTCTAAACAGCTCGAATTTAGTGGTTTCTCGTAGTCCTCTACATTTCGAAGCAAACCTTTTAGTCACGGTAATTATGGTGGACTTAGAAGTGAGTGCATTAGAGTTATATTTTTTGTGTTCATAAAACTATATCATTACTCCAGTCAGACATGACGCAATTACAGGGGAACCTGGCACCAAAAACGGCTGATATGGACGTCTCAAGCGCGTGCTCCAAATATACTAAACGTATACAATACCAAGCAACCAAGAGAGGTGTACAGGCTCAGTTGGCGAGTTAGCCCAATGTCCTTGGATGTGCGTCGAAAAACCAATACCGAAGCCAAACTACAAACCTGTTCCAACATACGGCAATATCTGTCAAGTATCTCTCTACACTTGTTGATTTGCTATAGTATATTATCAAAAATGATTTTAGTGACGTAATGTCTACTTATTTTAACTAATTGATACATAAGATATAAAATACATATTTTAAATGTCTTAAATTAGTGTTTGAGTTCGCCCAGTTGTTTTACATTTTCAATAATTGCCACCTATAGGTTGCTGGTTCATACCGCACTCACAGTTTGATCGAGCGACCCAGAATTTAAGTCTGTTAGATTTCACCCAGCTGTAGGTTTGTTTATGACTGCTTTTTCGCTGATGTGAACTGGACTACTTTTTTTCGCTTGGGCAAGTCTGCCATTCACCCAGCAACTAAGAACTGGAACTTACGTCACTGACATTATTTTTGATGATATAGTGTAGGTTAGTTATATTTAGCGCAAAGTGTATAACAGTCGTCATAAAATGGTTTTATAAAACGCAATACAGTATCACCAAAATTCTTAAAACAGTGACGTCAGAATACAATGAACTGGAACAATGTCTGAGTTATTAGAGCAGCTGCCACTGCCGTAACATGTTAGAACATGGTAGTTCGAGTTACTATGTTTTGCAACAGTTATTATCGATTGTTGAAAAATACCGTGTCAGTTGCCTACTTGAACTTTTTGGCCTTATTATCCCTAGTGAGGTTTGTATCTCTGGTATAAGCGAAAGAGGTCAAGTAAGTAATTTTGGAACCTTTCTTTAAAAATCGGGAATATTTCAAATCATAGTAACTCTAATTACCAAGTTCTACCATTTTATGGCCAATCAATGTCACTTCAGTCAAATTTCACAGGTGAGTAAATTTCTATAGTAGTCGGAGAGCCCACCATCAAATTTCCTATGTATAAATCACACAAAAAACTGTGAGTTAGCATTGGCAGACGAATGTCACTTCTGATTACATTTTTGACTGTCTTCTTATGTCGTGGACCACATGAATAAAATTGCCGCGAAAATGTCCTTAAAGAGTACTATGATATGAGCATGGGGTGCCAGACCTCACCCTGCTGCAACTATTTAGCAGACCTAACGTAAAATTAGGGCAGCCTAGGGGTTGCGGCAGAGCGAGGTTTGACACCCCATGATCACATCATAGTACTCTTTCAGACTGACATTTTACGTCATTTTTATCGTGTGGCCCAAGACAGTCAAAAATGTAACCGGAATTCACGTCACACTTCTATGTTACTGCTAAATTAGCATCATAATAACAGCTTCTTGTTCGTCTATGTCAATGCTAACTCACATACCTATAAAGTTTTTTGACTGTTTGATACTCAGGAAATTTAACGGTCGGCTCTCGGACTATAAAAGCCGGTTTACATGTGTGCAAGTCTATGCAATTCTTCTGCGAAAGGCATGTGCAGTTAAGCATCAGCTTGGCAAGTTTCTTGCTATTGAAGAAAGATGGTTTTGCGCGATTTTTCTTAAATGTTTGTGCAATATTAGGAAATATTTTAGTGATTTGCAGTGTCCACTTTTACATTTACTAGGTCAAGTTACCAGTACAGAAATTGAAGTACAGAAAATTAAATAAGGTTAGCTTTTCCCTTTGAATGTCCATTTTCCACTTCTGAAATTTACAAAAGGACAAGTGTGTCATTAGAAAGAAACACTTCTCTTTTTTGATACCTACAAGCAGGGGCGGCTACTCCCAGGGGGCGCAGGGTCTCACACCCCCCAATTAAATTACCAACTAAAATAATAAAATAAAATAAATATATAAAATATTTATTTCATTAAAGCAACTCGTAGCACCAAAAAGCTGTTGAGACTCTCCTCGTAACGTAAATTACAGAGCCAGGGAAAGCACAAATAAGTAATGCAGCGTTTTTGCGTGGAAGGTAGTTTGGAGTACCTTGGCAAAAGTCCACGTTATAATCTGAACGGTGGATTAAGCGCGAACCTAATCCCTACTTCCGCACGGTCTCAGCTTGAGAACAACCACGAGATGATGTCACGCAAAACGACGCGGTGCTCGATGACCAATCAGATTGCGAATAAATCTGTGGTTGCTATGACAACGGTCGGCATAGTACACGTGCTTCGGTCTCAAAACTTCTGCAGCCTTTCTGCATTTGCCGTTAAATACTGTTTGTTTTGTTTTCTGATTTTTCGGTATTTTCATTGTCAATATGAATTCTGTAAAGTATATTTTAGGAAATAGACCTGTTCCATTTGAATAAAAACTTGCAATCAAAAAGTTGGGCCGTCCAACACTCGATTTAGAAATAAAATCAACGGTGTTTATGACGTTTTGAAAAAAATAGTGCAAGGCAGCATTCGGCGCTTTTCACTCCTCACCTTGAACCCTCCTCCCCCTCCCCCTAACAACTGCTTTGCACCACCATATTCAAAAACCACGAACCGCCACTGCCTACAAGGTTGGCAAATCTCCAATATTGCAATAAAAAATGCGTGAATGTAAAGCCTTATCGGACAACCTGAAGACAAGGGCTTGCAATAGCAAGTTGCAATTACTCTTACAACTTACTCACATGTAAATCGGGTATTACGACCCCTTCATTTTTCCTATGGTGTATTCTAATCTGAAATTATAAATTACCATATTATCACAAGGAATTTTTTGCGACATATCGTTTCATGAACGTTATCAAAATTTTTATAACCGGTTCATTTTTCGGATCAACGGTTATAGGGGAAAATGTAGGGTAAGGTATTATGACATCAGCGATGACGACACTGTTTTATAAATCGACAACGCTTGTCTAACCCTAATGAAGACGTAGGTTAGTGGCGGTTAACAGCTGGCGTTGACAGATGACAGAATTATTTCTGTGTCAATTTTTTGTGAAATTAGCGTAGTAGATGAGGTGGTGTATTTTTGCAGATTTTTAAATTCAACATCTTTGATATTACCCTGTATTTGTTTTTGTTGCCTTTTACCTCAAAATTATGATCAAAACAACATACCGGTTAACAGCTGCGTTTTAGCAGTGTATTTTGGTATAAACATTTGGAGAGAGGAAATTTTTAATAGTGGTGATAGCAACCGTACCGATTATAAGCGGTAATAAACGATACGTCGCAAAAATTCCTTTATGTGAATAAGAAAGAAACAAAGAAATGCGAAAAGCTCGAGCCTCTAACTAATAAAGAATTAGTTGGAGCTTTTACATGTTTCTTAAATATGATACATTTTGTCAAAAAGACGGGGATGATTGTCATGAATGTATCATTTTAACGCTATTTTTGTCCGGTATAAAAAAGTTAAAATAAGAATTATACAAAGACACAAGTTGTAGTAGTTTCATACAGTGTTTTATAGCCGAATTTCGCATATGTGATCAGCTATATTTAGGTACTGTTAAAATAATCAAACACATTCCTGGTAAAATTACGCAAAATTTTATTTCTTTTTAACATCCCACTCTGTATAAACATTTCATCTTCCACGTAAAATCCTCAGCTCCTTATAAAATATTGATTTATTTATTTACGGTTTTACCATTTTTATACAAGAAAATACAATTATACGAGTTACGCCTTCTAGCGGGACGAGTAATAAAAAATAATATTTGTTCACTCTGTATATAAGATAAAATACGCCTTCTTTTGCCAACGAAAAAGCCACGTACGCAAAATTCCACTAAAATCAAACATGTTATTATGTCATAGTAAAAATAAACAGTTTTTATTTTTTATTTAATTTCCCACCCTGTATAAAAATTTATGAGTTTATTTTCCACGTTAAATCATTAGCTGTCATAGTAAAAATAGACAGATTTTATTTTTTATTTAATTTCCCACCCTGTATAAAAATTATTATTTCTTTTAAGCTAATCTTCTAGAGTTACTACCAAACTAAACACATTTTTTATTTTATTAATCTGCAATTATTATTGTATGAAAAGTGTTTGTTATGATAAGTGGAAGCTTTGGGTTTGTACAAATATACTTTTTTCAAGCTGTTTTCTAATTAAAGCAGCAATAAAAAATACTATTTAAAATTACACACCCTGTATGACAGCGCGCCTAATTTCTTTTTATCTGGGACAGACCACGTAGACTTCAAGTACTGACACCGTGGGCATCTGAAGAAAAGGGAGATGTAATGGATTTAAAGGGTTGGGGGGGGGGGGGGAGAGAAAACCTCTGCAGGCAATTTGTTTCTTAATTTGAAGACCCTAAGTATGAATGAGCGAGAGAAGTGGGATGTTCTGGGTTTTTGTAGCTGGACAGTAAAGGGATGCATATATGTGACACGATTCTTGTTGTTGTGTTAGGAACAGTCAAGGGGGAATGATATCGGTTAGTTATTCGGAGCAAAATCTGTGGAAATATCTGGACAGATCCCCAACAGCCGGGGGCGATGAGCGAGAGAATGGTGTCATTGATTAGTCTAATGGGTCTGTTTTGGATAGAATCAAGGATTTTAAGTGGCGAGGGTGATGCTGCTCCCCAGATATGGGAACAATATTCTGCATCTCGTTAATCTATTAACGACAATATTGAATACGTCGGGACCTGGCAATGATGTAGCTGGTCTTCCCAACAGGAAGTAAGAAGGAGTGAGGGGACAAAGGTAATTTGAATAACTAGACATGGGACGGGAATTTAATATTGATTCAATCTAGGCCAACAGTGTATAAAATTCCTCAAATGTAAAGATGATATTCCCCATTATTCGACGCAAATGATACTTGCCACTTTTTATTCCATTTCCGGGAAAATTCAGGGAATTTAAGTAGTTGGGGAAAAGTCAGGGAAATGTCAGGAATTTTTTTATTGAAATCAGGGCATTTGTTCATCCATAATATTCTAATTCATAATAATCTGATGAAAGTCCCATGCTAGCATCGTATTTGACATCCATTGCTTTCCCTTTTCCTCTACAGTAGGGGAATCTAGTATCCCCACTGCCTTTTCTTGGTTTCTCTCTTTCTCTTTTATCAGGTAAAAATCGACGCCGCCAAATTGATAAATAATAAAATTCAGTAAATTTTATTTGTTATAAATGTAGTTACAAAAAAAATTCTACCATGTGGAATAAATTCTTATATTTCAATTATTTAATTATTACATATTTTTAATTATCAATCTATTATCTCTGCAGTTTGGTACATTTATATGACGAGTAGTGATTTTCGCACTTTTACATTGTTACATAAAACTTTATTGAAAAATAATAAAAATCTGTACTGGAAATTTGTCAAGATGGAAATAAAAAGGAATCGCTTGCTATGTTTGCATGCTATCTCGCTGGCACTTACAAAGCTGTGGGACGCAACGCAACGCAAGCAAATATTAAATTTGGTATAATATAGCATTGTTTTTTGTTGGCGATCTGCAGGAAGCATATAGAAACTACTGAAAAAGTTTGTAATTTCGGGAAAGTATTTTTTTTTAGGTTTTACTATTATTGGATAAATAAAAATAAGTAGATACTAAGCTATACTGTATTATAGCCATGTCATATTAACCAGGTATAATATAATAGAAAAAAATTCTTAAAGCATAATTGGACGAACCGCTACTGCTTTAAAATCTATTTTTAAATTTACTCAATTTACCTAAATATCTGGTGTAAGGTGGCCTAAATAAGATTTATGAAACTCTAAAGGTGCGCGCCCACTTAAGGTGCTCGCTAGGTGCGCGCCCACTCAGTTAGTTGATATTTGGGGTGGTCACACACGCCAGGTTTTGTCTTATGGTTGTCCGGAACGATTTATTAAAATAATAATTACGGATATGTTCCATTAATCAACCGAATTCTGGGTGTCGATAAGCAATCCGAATACTGCGGACGTAGTGCACTCATACCATCGTAAATCTACCGAAGCCCGGTGGGGACATACAGACATCAAAGTTCGTACTTACTACGTCACTGCTATGATAATCAGAATTACTATATCACAAATCTGATAACCAGTTACTATGCACGACTATGATCAGAGTTCCTATTTCATGGCTCCACGTTGTACTGGTTAGACGTTGTACTTTGATTAACAAAATAGGTTTACTTCCATGTTTCAAACGGACACAGAAAAGTATGTAATATTATCGTTTCTGAGGTTAAGCTATTGCATAAAATTATTGAGTTCTTCCAATGAACTTTATTAACCATCATGGAAAACTTTTTTATACAAAGCTAAGAAAACATGTTTTAAATAAAGAAAATATGAAGTCTCATTTGTTTGATAAAATATTGTCAAAATGGTGGATTCCTTGCACCAGTTTTTTTTATTTACGTTTGTTAAAACTTGTATAATTGCCTAAAATACCAAAATGATTTTATATTTTAATAAAAATCATCTAATAAATAGTGGAAATTATAACACTACCTCGTGTTATTAACTTAGTGTTTAAAATAGATTTCCATCAAGTAGCTATCGGCTACCGCAATTGAATAAAAATCATGACCCTAGCTAAATGATCTATTAAAAGCTCATTTATAATTATTAAATATTATTATAAATAAATACAGTTTGAATTAGATAGAGATAGGCTTACAAAACAAAAACCGTTAAATTATTATTTTTATTTTAAAAGTAACTAAAGTGACATTTTTGAGAATAAATTTAAATTTTAAACAACTTTTCTTTGTAACATTTTCCTGTGATTAAAAAATTAGGGAACTTTATGCACAATTCAACTTCTTGCCCCTATACTGTATACGATAGCATTTTTTGGAACCTTTTTTATAGTTTTTTAGTTTTTGGGAACGTTTAGGTGTGGTGATTCTGAAGAATGTTAATATAAGGTTTATTTTGCTTTGGAACGTTGGTTGATTCTTTAAACTGGCTCAAAATGGCTCTAACATTTAAATGTTGTAAAAACAAGACTCAAAACAATTGTGTGTGTATCCAATGCTTCAATGTATTTCACAGAAGTTGTTTGCAAAGAAGTAAAGGTATGGTTGTGGTTAGAGACAGTCTAGTATGGTGTTCTCGGGCATGTCATGAAGCATCGTCTGATAATGATTCAAACACCACTTTGACACTGGAACAAATAATAAATGACCTGAATGTTGAACTTAATCTCAAATCGGGTCACCTGGAAAAAGTCAAATCTGAGTCACAAGCATTCCTTGAGGAAGCTGAATCTGAAAATGAAGAACTTTTAGAAGAAAACAAGAGCCTAAAAAAACAGGATCAAGGAACTTGAAAAGGTCATCTCAAAAAGTCAAACTATGCCACCCATTGTATCCAATGTATCTATCTGTAGCTATACAGACAAACTCTGACATAAAATTAACAAGAGATAGTTACTGTCAGCATACCAGTGCCGTGAATGATGCCTCTACTACAACTAAAGACCTGCCAGTTGACTCAAACATAATTTCCCTTGAGGAATCCATTTCCAGATCACAGACTACCTTCGTTGAACTAGAAGAGATGAGATTGCAAATGATTACAGCAATTCAGACTTTGAGTGCTGAGAACAAATATCTTATGAATGAGATAGAAGATTTAAAAGAGCTTCGTCAGAACTCAATCCCATCGACTCAATCCTCCATAAATGTCTCAGGTTGCAGTGTCCAAGGGTTTTCCAATACTTCACTCTTTGAAGAGGTTTCCTTGGCAAACAAGCGGGAATCGCCAGGGAAAATGACTTCTAAAACCCAAAAGAGCACCCTGAAGCCTGCTAAAAGAACTTGCCAGTCACCTATAATCCGTAAAAATGAAATAGTCGTCTATGGGGACGTTAGTGCGCGGAGTGTTCCCACTGGTGCCAGTAAACATATTGGCGCTAACAAATTTACTGTACTTGGCACAGCAAAACCGGGGTATGATGCTGAGCGGCTTACGGATGAAATCTTTAACTACACAAACCCGCTTGGACGGGATGATACAATCATTATCTGCTTAAGTTTTAAATCGGACTGTGCTGGAATAAGACAACTTGATATTAATAAATTGTGCTCTCTACGGAAGTATTGCAATGTAATATTTAGCATAACTTATAAGCGCAATACATCCTCTCATAGAATATCTAGCATGTTTTCGCATGAAGTCTCCGCTTTTTTAAAAAGGTATACTGTATCAATTAGAATATTCTGTAATGACATTAAAATAAATGGTAACTGTAGATTAGGCAAAGATGGCCTTTGTCTACACTTGGCTCAGTATGTATCTGCTAATGGTGATATTAATAATAAAGTCTCCTTGATTTCCGTAACAAAAGTGTTAAATAACAAAGGCCCATCTTTGGCACATTCTCTTGCCAACGGTGAAAACAATGTAAACAACACAGATAATGACATGGGCCATCATTTTTTAGTGTAGGCTCTTATGACGAAAGCATATTATCAATGTTGTTGCTTAACATACAATCTCTTCGTTGTAAAATGATATGCGGTTTGAAGTATGCACGAGGTTTGATCGTCTGGTTCGAGAGAAACAATTTGAGTTTTCAATTATTTATTCAAGTAAGTTCGATATGTATGTGATTTGTATATACAGGTCACCCAGTACTAATGTGTACGAATTCTTGGACAGGCTTGAGTTGCTGCTTTCAGAGTTTCCTATTAAGAGCCAAATTGTTCTGGCGGGCGACCTAAATATTGATTACAGTGATGTAACATCACACGAGACAGCGGCAGTTACAAATATTCTTTCATCATTTAATTTAACAATGCACGTCCACTCTTACACCCGCATTACCGATCATTCTGCAACCACAATTGATTATATAATATGCTCTACCCTAAATTCTCAGGTAGAATGTGAATCTGTTGATGCAGCACTTTCAGATCATAAAGCTATCTATGCCAAATTCTCTATTAAGACGGTCTCTAAACCTAAGAGCCGAAGGGTAAGAAAAATAATTATGAGCAGCAAGAAGTATGATACATTCAGACAAGAATGTCACAGGGTTGACTGGAACTCTGTACGTTCTAAGTCAGACAGTCTAAGTGATTTTCATTCTAGGCTTTGCAAAATTATTGACAAATCTTTCCCCCTTCGAAATGTCAAACCTAAAAACAAATCTAAATCTTGGTTAACACATGGTATTCGTACATCTTCTTCTAATTTAAGGTCTCTAAACTTAAAAAATTTTACCCTAATAGCACCTTCATAAAAGTTCTCTACTTATAAAAGAATATATAGGGAAGTCATCTCTAGAGCAAAGCAATTACATTACTCTTGCAAAATTAATAAATCAACGAATAAAAGCCGTATGACATGAAATATTGTCAATGAAATCACTGGGCGTAGCAGTGATCATCAAAACCCTAATAATTCCTTGGATCCTAATGATCTTAATGACTACTACTGCTATATGGCCGAAAACATAACTAACACAATAACATCAAATGTCGACCCAATAGGCTACCTTGCTAACACTAACTTTGTAAATACCTTCCATTTCAGACAAATCACATGTGATGAGACAGTCAAAGCAATAAACGACATAAAAAATAAAGATGCAACTGGTAGTGATGGGATCTCAATTAAGATCCTTAAGGAACTCCCTAAGAAAGCCCTTCTAGCACTGACAGATGCCATCAACGGCACTCTTTCGTCTGGTCACTTTCCCTTATGTTTGAAGTCTGCTACTATTGTCCCGATCCACAAAGGTGGTAAGAAAATCCCTTCTAACTTCCGTCCAATTTCCTTATTATCAACACTACCCAAACTCACAGGGTCAAAAAACAAGTAGTGAATTTCCTTTCTGAAAACAACATCTTAAATAAAGATCAATTTGGCTTTCAAATGGGTAAAAGTACAACCGATGCTGTATTTAACTTTATGGAATACCTTCTTAAAGCCATTAACAACCGTAAATCTACAGCTGCAGTGTTCTGCGATATGTCAAAGGCATTTGACTGTGTCAGCCACTCTGTGTTGATAAAAAAATTAATATTTACGGTTTCCGGGGTACTGAATTGAAATTCTTTCAATCCTACCTGGATGATCGTTATCAAGAGGTATCCCTTGGTGGAAATGTCTCTCAGAGAAAACTCATTTCATCTGGCGTGCCCCAGGGTTCTGTCTTGGGGCCACTCTTATTCCTCATCTATATCAATGACCTTATGACCCTTGATATATCTGGCTCATTCACGGTTTTCGCAGGTGATGACACGGTCACTTGGAGCCACCATGATCCAGTTCTTCACAACCAAATCTCTTCCGATCTGGTCAGTATCAAGAAATCTAAATTTCTTTGCCTCCATGTTGATCTTAAACTAAAATTTGAAAATCACGTCCTATCATTGAAGAAAAAATTAGCATCTGGATGCTGCAGCTCAAGGGTTGTTGCCTCCGAACTAGGCAAAGCAGTGGCAAGAACCAGTTATTTTGCATTGGTGGAATCTCATTTACGATACTGTTTACCATTCTGGGGTTCCTGTAGCCAATACCCATTTCAATCAGTGTTCGTAATGCAAAAGAGGGCTATTCGGTTTCTTTGTGCGGTCCACCCTGGATATCATTGCAGACCTCTGTTTATTTAAAACAAATTACTCACTTTTCCCTGTCTTTTTATCTTAGAAACAGTGTGTCTCATCCATAAAGATCTCTCGCGTTTTCCGACAAGGAATGGCTCTTACCAAACTCGACAAATTAATAACCTGGGATTGCCAATTCCACACTTTACTCTTGTCAGAGACTCTTTTATTTATAATGGAATTAAAATGTACCACCACATGCCTGTTGAAATTCGGTCAATTACTGAACTTCAAAAGTTCAGAAGTAGTGTAAAGTTATTTTTCTTGAGCAGGCTTTCTACTCTGTGCAATCATTCTTTGACCACAGATTTTAATGATCTGCTATGTTTGTCTTCTTACATATTAGAATTCTATGTTTCTTGTTGATTGTACAATGAATGTATTGTGGAAGTGTTACATTTGTGGTGACAAGTAAATGTGATGGTTTGGTTGCTCGAAATGCGATACATGAGCATGTGTTTTTAATAACTTAAGAAAGTATATGTTTTTTTTTGTAATGGTGCATATACAGTGTGTGATCTAAAGTTTTAATTAGGCTTAGTTTGTTGCTTTGTCAATACGAATTTTGTTCTTGGACAATAACGCTTGTTTAAATAAAAATAAATAAATAAATAGGACACGTTGAGTGTTGATCTATCTGTCGACAGTGGTTTGATTTTTCTTAAGCTGTTAGCATAAATTTTGCCCATATGGTGTAATTGACCCAGCCGCTGTATATTTAGTTGCCAACCTTATTTTCCCAACTTTTCGATTTCCCAGCATGAACACCAGTGGAGGGGGCGCCCTCGCAACTCCCCCTAACCTGATAAAATCGCTGCAATCTTTGAAGCAAAACTGTCTATTCACGCACAACGCACTGATTATCAAATTTGTGGCGTAACAATACTGATTGAGTTATGACGTAGTAAGTGCAAACTCTCGTCTGTATGTCCCCATCGGGTGTAGTAAGAGGTTCTAGAGCTCACGGAAATAGGGTGCTGCTTACATCAAAGAAACTGACAAGACGTATTCGTTTGACTTTAGTCATGGTTCTGGTTGACAGTTAAACAATGAACTAAACTTCATTTGTCAACCAATTAGCTTACCAATGAAGTTTAATTCATTATTTAACTGTTAACCAGAACCATGGCCAAATCCAAACAAATACGTCTACTGTCGCTCCTGGAACTTGCATCTGAGTAGATCTGACCGATGTTGCCACACGTTACAGTTTCTATTCAGTGCATCCAGCAAATCATTTTGTAATACCGGTGTACCTACATATCTCCTCTAAGATTTTAAGTTATTTACTGTCGATTATTGTTGTGTTGATTCTCGTTTTAGGTTAAAGAAATATTATAATTATTTAATTTGTTTTAGGTTAGAGCTACAGGTAAAATGTATGCATGTAAGAAGTTAGAGAAGAAACGTATAAAAAAACGAAAGGGTGAAGCAATGGTGTTAGTTGAAAAGCAAATTCTTGAAAAAATTAATTCTAGGTTCGTAGTCAATCTGACTTACGCGTATGAAACCAAAGATGCTCTGTGTTTAGTACTTACAATTATGAGTGGAGGTGATTTAAAATTTCATATATACAATATGGGAGGAGAACCGGGACTTGATATTACTAGAACTAGGTTTTATGCTGCAGAAGTAATTTGTGGGATCGAACACTTACACAAACAGGTAACTTATAAGAAAATTCAGCCAATTACTACAGCCCTTATACCGCTTCCCTAAACTTTTTGGAGACTAAAAAATAAATTTTTATACATTAATAATGTATAATTTTGAACATTATACTATAATTTTATAAAAATACGGATTTAATTTCATATAATTTATGTAAAATCTTACGTAAACGTAAACGATTTTACTGCGTAAACGCAACCAATTTCTCTCTCATCGCCGCGCCGTCGCGACCTGGGCCTGGCAGCGCGTTTCGCAATGACCGCAGCTCGCCTATTTCGCCTTCATATGGGTTGTTATTGACCCCGCTTACAGGCAACGGCACGCGTTACGGGACAAACCGGGCAAATTTAATAGCAAGGGCAGCAATCTTTCTGCCGCTTTCCGCGAGTTTTAGTTTGCTCGCTTGGAAAGTTTTGCATATTTTAAGTATATTTACATATTTTTTGACAAGTTGTAATAAGAGTAATAGGGAGTAGGTATACAATGTTTTTTTATTATTTTTATCGGATCGCTTCCCCCTTAATAATTGTCACCGCACGCCACTGATAGATAATATATTTGCATATTAAATTTAATAATATTGACACTTGGTTTCTCAAAACAAAATAATTAATTTAATATACGTTTAGAGTCGCCTGTGGTAATGACATTAACATGTGTGGTGTGCTGTCATATTATATGTGTCCAATTAGGAATAAAATTGCTTGGAGAAACCGACCATTAGTTTTTTTTTAAATTGATTTAAGGCAAATTACCCTGAACTCTACATAACCGTATTTTTTTTTCTAATTTTTACCTCTGGAGCCGCTAAACAGGTTTAGATTTAGAACTGATTAAAATTTAGATATTCTAGTTAATAACTTGAGTTTTGACAAGTTCCTGACAAAGAGTTTTTTTTTGTCCTATAAGTGTTAATTAGTCGTCATTAAAGAATTTTGAGTTATTCTAATTTCAGCGATTTGTTTGGATTTCAAATTATTTTTATCATGGAACTTGTTGCTAAAATGAATTTAGTACTGTCATAATTGAAAATGCGTACTTAAGTTGTCATTTGACTTCTAAATTTGCAAAAGGACTCAGAAATAAATTTCTTGAGATTATGAAGGTGTGAAGAGGTGATTCGGAGCCACCAGTTATACGTACATATTATTACTTGTGTTGTATTTATTAAGTAGTCAAATATATTTTTGAGTTTGCAGCTAAGTGTTAGATCTTTCACTGTATTTTCTTACAATTTTAATTGGTTATGAGCCCTGAAGCCTTAACAGCCTAATCGTAATAAGTTGCATAGTGTGAAAACTGCACATAAACCCAAAGAAAGAAGTATGACTTCAATGACAGCTCTTCCCCCAAGTTTTGAAAAACTGGAAGGAAGTTGCAATTACATAGACTGGAAATATGCAATGGAAATTCATTTAATAAATTGTGATCTTATGGATTATGTTGAAAGAACCAAAGATGATGAAAAACAAAATAAGGAAGCACTAGCTGCAATAGTTTCAGGTGTTAAAACTCATATTTACACTGAAATCAGAGAACTGAAAACAGGAAAGGAAGTATGGGATCGTCTTTCAAATATTTATGAATCAAAAGGATTGTCTAGAGTAGCAGCTCTAATGGAACAGTTAGAGGAATTCGTTATGTAGACTGTCAAGGTATGGACGATGATCTAAATAAGAAAATAAAGATTGTCCAACTGTTAAAAGCTGTAGATAATGATATTAATGATGGTGTCTTGGCTGCGTTAAAATTTTGTAGTTGGCCTGATTATTACAAACCTTTAATCATGGTGTTAGAAAACTGTGGAGTGAAGCTAACAACAGACCTGGTAAAAGAAAAGCTATTGTCTGAAGCTAAGAGGTATGAAAAGGATGAAAGTGACGAGGTATTGTTCACAAAAAGGTACCAATCGTACAATAAGTCAAACCACCATTCAAAGGTAAACCTAAACGTTTTAATTGTAATAAATTTGGCCACCTTTCAAAGAATTGCGATGCCAAGAAAAATGGAAAAGAAAACGGTATTATGGTATATACAAGTACAGTTTTGAGTACCAGTGATATTTGTGTCGATGATTGGTATATTGATTCGGGCGCTTCTGTACACCTTATAGGTAAACTTGACTGGTTACAAAATATAAGACGGGTACCATCTGGAGATAACAATAACAACGGCATCAGGTGAACAATTTAATATAACTGCCATTGGAGAAATGTAATGTTGAATCTGAATGGAAAGCTGGTTTAAACCCCTATCCGAGATGTAAATTACTCACCAGTATTAAAATTTAATCTTATTTCTTGTAAGCAGCTTGGACAAAAAGAACTTAAAACTATTATAGAAGATGAAAGGAAATGGGAAATAAGAGAAAAATTCTCAAATAAGTTGATAGCTATTGCAGAGTCAGAAAATGGCGAATTATACAAATAAAAATGTGCAAATATTTCCTGTTTCCATGCTGAAGTAACAGATTCGTATGGCATATGGCATAAGCGCCTTGGTCATTTAAGTTTACCTGGAATGAAGAGACTAAAAGGTATGGCAAATGGTGTTCAGTTTAAGGAAGTAAATTTTCCTAGCGTTTTTAGTGATTATACCCAAGGACAGCAGCATAGGAATCCATTTCCAAAGAAGGAATCAACAAGGGCAAGTCAAAAACTAGAAATAGTACATTCGGATATATGTGGTCCCATGGCAACAGAATCCATCGGTAAGAAAGGGTACATTTTAACTTTTATTGATGATTTTAACAGAAAAACATGTATATTTTTTAATGAATAAATCAGAAGCCCTAGACAAATTTAAAGAATTTAAGTTACAAGTGTAGAATGAACTATCTTGTAGAATTAAGTGTCTACGTACTGACAATGGAAAAGGATATGTAAACCATGATTTCCAGAATTTTAAAAAAAGGTGGTATACGTCATCAAACTACTATTGACTACACGCCAGAACAGCAGGGGTAGCAGAGAGGACCAATAGAACATTAGTTGAGCAGGCGTTGCGTGACGCTAATTTACCTCAAAGTTTTTGGGCTGAAGCAGTAAACACTGCTTGTTTTTTTTTAAATAGAAGTTCAACAATTGTTGTAAAAGATATGACCCCTGAGGAAGCCATTTTTGGCAGCCTAGCTTACATACATGTTCCCAATCAAAAGCAGCGGAAATGGGATTCCAAGTCAAGAGAGATGGTATTTGTTGGTTACTGTGAAAATTCAAAAGGTTATAGACTGATTGATATGAAGACAAAAGAAATTCAAAAATCCAGGGATATTATTTTTGATGAACGAAAAATGTTCACCGACAAATATAAAAATGATAAAGAAAAACAATCAGGGGATGATCAGCAAATATTCTTTAGAACAGAAACTGTAGAGAATCAACCAGACAAAAATTTCTGAAACCGTTGAGAATGAAGAAACTTCAAATATAGGAAATTTTGAAAGCAGTGAAATTATTCGTAGTGAAATAAATCACGGAAGTAAACAAGAAATGATTGAAAGGATTAGCAATTTTAAAACTACTGGCAACAATCAAGATGATTTATTAGAAGATAATAGTTTCGTAGAAGAATCAAATTAATAATGTATTCTTCATCACCCAGTAAGAGTACATCAGCTACCGAAGAAATATGAAGATTTTGTTATGTGTGCTGCTATAAGTATTGATATTGATGGGATCCAAAAGACATTTGGGAAACTTTTTCGCGAAATGATGCGTACCAGTGGAGAGAGGCCTTGGAAGAAGAATACATGTCACTTATGAAAAATAACACCTGAGAATTAGTTGACCTTCCACCTGGTAGAAAACCTATTAGCAGTAAATGGGTCTGACGCACGAAGGCACGATTGGTTATACGAGGATTCTCACAAGTATATGGTGTTGACTATGACGAAACATTTTCTCCAGTAGTGAAAGGATCAACACTAAGGTATTTCATTGCCCTTGCAGCCATCTTTGATTGGGATATAGACCAAATGAATGCTGTCACTGCTTTTCTTCAGCCCTAAGTGGACAACAAGGAATTTTTATAGTTCAGCCTGAAACATTCGAGGATAAAAATAATTCACAGAAAGTTTGTAATTAAGTAACGCATTGTATGGCCTAAATCAGTCAAGCAGATTATGGAATCAAAAACTTGATAATGAGTTGCAAAATATGGGCTTAATACGAGCTGTTTCCGATGTATGTGTTTATTTTTGCTTAAAGAAGAAAAGATACTCTTGGTAACCCTATATGTAGACGACTTATTGATTTTTAGCAACAACAAGGAACTGAAAGCTTGGTTCAAGAAAGAGTTAGCTAAAAGAATAGCAGTAAAAGATCTCGGCGATGCTCATCATTGCCTAGGGATCAGAATAAGAAGTCACCAAAAAGGAACAATATGGTTAGATCAACAAAACTACATAGAAACTTTATTAAGGCGTTTTAAAATGGAAGAAACAAATCCTGTAAAAACTCCCTTAGAATGTGGTAAGAAACTAACCAGACTAATGGAACTCCAAAATGAAAAACAAAAAGAAGAAATGTCAAATGTTCCTTATCAGATGGCAGTTGAAAGTATTTTATATGCTGCTTAGTGTACTCACCCAGATATTACCTTTGCAGTAGGGGCTTCAAGTAAATTTAATGCAAATCCTGGGAAGGAGCACTGGCTTGCAGTTAAACGTGTCTTACGATACTTGCGTGGAACATCCAACTACAATATTGTTTACCAGAAAAACCGAAATTTCAATGTTATTGGTTATGCAGATACAGATTTTGCTGACGATATGGCTGACAGAAAGTCTGTAAGTGGGTACATATTTAAATTTGCAGGCGCAGTTATTAGTTGGCCCAGCAAGAAACAACAGACAGTTGCTAGATCAACTACAGAAGCGGAGTATATGGCACTTGGACATGCAACACAATAAGCGTTATGGTTTAAAACAGGGATGGCCAACCTTTTTGTAAGATGTGCCACTTTTGAAAACAAAAATTTTGGGCGTGCCATTCATTTTCCGGACGGCAATATTTTATGTTTTTGTATAAGGTTAACGGCGCCGCAAGCAAAATTTTTTTGTGCAAACTGTATTTGTGACAAATGTTTGCGTGCCACTCTAGAGAGCCAGGCGTGCCACTATGTGGCACGCGTACCGCGGGTTGGCCACCCCTGGTTTAAAATGTTAAATGAAGAACTTGGATTTGTTAAAACGCCATTAACAATTTATTGTGATAATAAGAGTGCTATTGACATTCCTAAGCACTCGATGCATCATGCTAGAACAAAACATATTGACATCCAGCATCATTTCGTTCGCGAGGCTATACTTAGTAATTCAATCTGTATTAAAAAAATTAGCACAGAAGAAATGGTTGCAGATTTATTAACTAAAGGATTGGGACGTCAGAATCATCTAAAAGCGTATGACACTGGCTTCTCATCAAGTGAGGGTCTTGAGATTATGAAGGTGTGATTCGGAGCCACCAGTTATATATACATATTATTACTTGTGTTGCATTTATTGAGTAGTCAGATATATTTTTGAGTTTGCAGCTAAGTGTCAGATCTTTCACTGTATTTTCTTACAATTTTAATTAAATTCATAGTACAGAACTTAGTTGTCTTATTCTTACACTTGTCAGTTTAAAACCTTGATTGTCAAATTAGACCGGTCTGAGCGTTAGTGAATCCAGGGGTATTTTTATGATGACTTATGCTAATGTTCTATTAAGTATTTCCTCAGAAGTGCTTGATATTTTTGTTGATTATTTTTGGGTATAATGTTAGAAATCAAACAACAAGCAAATCTAACGTAAGATAAAAAAACGTCTTGAATTATTAATCTGGAAAGGTAACATAGGTAGAAGGTATAGGTTAATGAAAAATAAAAAGTTCCTCGCGTGAAGTTTTTATTTTAAAGAAAAATACATTATTGTCATTGTCATTGCATAATACAGAATTAAAAAAAAACATATACAACAAAGAACCTAAAAATTATAAATTTAAACTAAATGAGAGACGTGTCCACCTTCTACTTCCAAAGATGTTCTCATTCTTCTTTTTACAGCATTAAAGTCATTGGTGAGCACTTGGGGGAAGTTGTTAATCTCCTGAAATTTATTTGTAATTCTAGCCCGCAGGTCTTCTAAATTTTCACAAGGGGTTTTGAAAACCGAGTTTTTAATATGTGGCCATAAAAAAAAGTCGCACGACGTGAGATCGCAGGACCTTGGTGGCCACCTAACTGGCATATTTCTTAAAAAAATTCTTCCAAAAAATGTAATTATCATGAGTTACGTGAATTGGTGCGCCGTCCTGCTGGAAGTAGCCTTGTCGCATCTCTTCATCGTCTAATGCGTTGACAAAATTTTCTAAAATTTCATAACGGTATCGCGCTGAATTGAGAGTGCCTTCAAAAAAAATCGGTCCAATTAACCTTCTTTTCGATATGGCCGCCCACACGCCAACTTTCTGTGAATGCAGAGGCTCCTCTATAAAGAAATGTGGGTTTTCAGAACTCCACATTCTAATTTGTTGAGAATCTACCTACATAACCAGAGAGGTAAAACCATGCCTCGTCAGTAAAAAATTTTTTTCAAATGCATTTTCATTATTATGCAAAACAGCGCCATTACTTGCCGTGCTGACGCATCTTCGATCGGATGATAGACGATTTTTGTTCGGTTAGAAAAGTGAAAGACAATGTTTTTCTTGAATATAATACTATAAACCATTAGTACAAAACATGTAAACTTTGATGATTTGAGTTATCGGTCAGAGAAAAGAAAAAATTTACCACGCTCATCTTAGTGCTTTTGGCTCGCGGTGCACCAACGCATATTCGGTCGGCTGACAGACGATCTTTGTCTCGCTGGAAGAGTGACAAACATGGTTTTTCTTAAATATGTGATAATATAACACTATTAGTACAAAAAGTTTCAACCTTAATGATTTAAGTTATCGGTCGGAAAATAGAAATAATTCGTAGCGCTTGTGGTTCGCACCGCGCCAACGCATTCATCTCTTCTAACAGCGGACAGAAGAACTGTGTTCCTTCTGAAAGACTGTCAGACTCTGCTTTTCTTACATTTTGTACTATAAACTATTAATACAAGAAGTTTCAAGTATAATGATTTCAGTCAAACTACTTAGTTTTTTTAACATACTTACTTAACTGAGACAAGCACTTTGTCCAGGAGGTAAGCTAGCAGACTTGTTTTTTTGGACACTTCATAATATCTGTAAGACATAAAAAAAATTTCACCAAATGGGTCAAATACATTATTATTGTGGTACGCCGCCACCGAGCTATGTTCCGCTATCGCATGGCAGAAACGCAATTCGCCAATCAGGTTATATCCACTATAAAAAACTACTTTCAAAACGTATTGAAATGAGTCACCCAAATCTTTTGCCAGCTCCCGGGAAAGTTAAATTGACACAATACTCCTAATGGGTAGTTTTGATAAAAGTGGACACGGTGTGCCTCGACTAAGTTTAACCCAAAGGTCTTCCCACTTCCATTTTTTCAGATTTTGTTAAAATGGTGTGGTCCAAGTAACTTAAGCCCAAAATGAAAATCCTAGATCAATAGTTTGAAAAGAAAACTTGATTTTACTATTTTTTTTAGGTTAAGCGGCTTTATTTTATGAAAAAGAGTAGTATCAAAATTTCTTAAGGCGTATAATCTTCTTTTTGTCCTGGAAACGATATGTTCTTAGTGGAAATATTTAATATTTTTAAATAGCTTTGATAATCCTCAAAAAAGATGAAAAAACGAATTTTTTCGTCAGTTTTTGATACCCATCTCTTAAATGGTACGTTCAAATATGGTTTATGAATTCATTTTAAAGATAATGGAATTATCTACAAATCAAAAGTAAAATGGCCCCTCTATCTACATCTGTTCAAAAGATATATGAAGGTTGAAAAATTCTAACAAAAAAAATTATGGACTCAGAATGTGATATATCTCAATAATTATAAGGTATGGTTAAAACTGTTCATCATTTTCAAAAAGTTGACCCAATTTCAAGCAAAATAAAGAAAACTCATCTTTTATCTGGAATAAAACCAAAGATAGGATCGTCGGAAACTGTATGTCCGCGCCGACCATGTTAACTGGCCAGCCGTTACTTTAAAGAAGTGTATCGTACGAGGTTGTTTTGTATTTGCGATGTCTCCTCGAGTCTTTCGAATTAACGAAACATCTTTAGTAGAGTTGTTCGAGCTAACTCGCACAAGTCGCAGTCACAAACACTATTAAAACTTTTTCTAGTAACTTTTGCTAAAAATTGTAAGCGGGTGAAATCAGGTGAAGGAATTTTTTTGTAGGATCGTCTTTGAAAAGATAAAGGTCACGTTTCAGGTACCGCACAGCACAAGCGGAAAACGTGAATCGTTTTCGTTATAGTCAAACTTCTGTTCTACTAAAGTCTGTAATGCACCTTTTATAGGATGCATTTCTTTTGTTTTGCCAAGGCAAAACAAGTACACAAAGTACCGATTTTCTTCGTGATTTCTCGGCTTTGTCACTGTTTAAAACTAATGCACAAAATAATTGTTTAGTGTAATGATCAAAATGTAATGATCAAAATAAAACACTTACTGAAAAATCTAATGTACTTTTTTGCAAAAAATACCCGCGGTTTTATATATCTCATTGTACAAGCCTGCCTGATAATACATACGATTACGTTGAAAATTTAAAGATTCAGTATTGCAAAGTATAACAATACAAAATTGAAAATTACTAGATTCATCTCAAATAAGCATACAATAATATGCAGCTATGATTCGCTATGCATAGCGCTCTATGCTGTTGGCACTGTCAATACGGTCGGCGCGGACATACAGTTTCCGACCATCCTACCTTTGGTTTCATTCCCGATAAACGATGTTTTTTTTTTGTTATTTTGCTTGAAATTGAGTCAACTTTTTGAAAATGAAGAACAGTCATAACTATAACTTATAATTATTGAGATATATCAGAACATTCTGATTTCATAATTTTTTTGTTCGAATTTTTCAACTTTCTATTAGCTATATCTTTTGAACAGATGTAGATAGAAAGGCAATTTTTTTTTGATTTGTTGATAATTGCATTATTTTTAAAAAGAATTCATAAACCATCGTATTTGAACGTACTATTTAAGAGATAGGCACCAAAAACTGCCGAAAAACTAATTTTTCATCTTTTTTCAGGATTATCAAAGCTATTTAAAAATATTAAATATTTCCACTAAGGAGATATTATTCCCAGGACTTGAAAGAAGATTATACGCTTTAAAAAATTTTGATATTACTCTTTTTCATAAACTAAATCCGCTTAACCTAAAAAAGTTTTAGGTTCTCTTTTAGGTTTTCTTTTCAAACTATTGAGCTAGGATTTTCATGTTGGGCTTAAATTACTTAGGCTACACCACTTTACCAAAATCTGTAAAAAAATAGAAGTGGGAAGGTCTTTGGATTAAACTTAGTCGAGCCACACCGTGTGGGAGGTAATTTGTTTGGTTAACTTTTAAATTTTACTTTTTTTGCTTGTTTATAAATTTCATTAAAATTGCAATTTCTTACGTTTAAGTTAAATAAAAACTATATTTTCACACCCCATTCAGTGCTTCCTTAAAACCAGTAGCTTCCTTAAAACTTACTATTTATGTTTATAGGAACTTTTTGTACAAGTACTGTCTGGTATATTTTTTGGCACCCTTCTTGCTCATGTGAGTGACAGTGGTTATCACTATTATTTACGACAAATTTAAAGGTCCTAATTTTAATTATTGTTACTTAGATAATTTTTATAGGGAATTGTGTACCGAGACTGCAAACCTGAAAACATATTACTCGATGAAGCTGGTCACGTCCGACTTTCGGATTTAGGATTAGCAGTAGTTTTGCCAGAAGGAGAATCAGTTCGCGGTAGAGTTGGCACAGTAGGCTACATGGGTAATTAGCTAGATATTTATCACTGTCCTGTTAGTATTAAAAGTTTTGTATAAGTATGGCATATTATAATTTGGCTTTGTAAATGGATTGTAGAACTAGCGTCAGCTAATTTTAAGAACTTAATTATACCTCTAGGCGTAACTGGGAGGGGGGGACCCGGCCCAGCTCAGAAATAAAAATGTAAAAAATCGTTGGTATAACCAAAAATTTAAGATAATTTTGTTATAGCGAGGTGGTGTAGCGACACCACGATACACTTACAACGGTATGCTACGCTATGAATTAAAACACGTCGTGGCTGCGCAGGTGACGGTACTTCGAGGGAACATCAAAGTGACTAGGCCGCTTGATTAATGAAAAATCCCTCGCAGTGATGTCAAAATGGGAGTAACCTGGCCAGTCACTCGACGCATCGGCATACCGTATTGCCTAGAATTACAAATTATCATTAATTTTACAATTACACACCGAAATTTTTAAGAAAATGACAAACATATTTTTGATTTTGGCAGGCATATCTCGTTAGTGCCGGTGGTACTTTATTGGTGCTTTGCGGGCGTATGGTCAAAACACTTCGTGTACCTGCATGATTGTCTGAAGCATTTTTAAAATGGCATATTTTATTTTCATTATCTGTTTTTTTTTTTGTTTTGTTTTTTTTGGAAGAGTTGGGATAAACATTACCGTTTAATAAAACAAGTGTTGTATTTCCAAGACATATAGGTAGTAAGAAACATTTAGTTTGTTATAAACGTGAACGTAATGATGGGACCAGTGCGGTAGTGTCGTATACAGTTTTTAACCCTTCGACTAGATTTAGCTTACTGTCGCGTTGCCAAGACTTATAAAAATATTGGTTATAGATCATTTTAACAAAACAACGGCTTTTTATTTTAAGAAATGCGAATTTTTCAAAAAAAAAATTACAATCAACCAAACCGACCATTAGGAACCTTAACTAGTCATTACTAACCTGGAAAATCAGTAGGTGCAGTCGTGGCCATAATGAGGTCTTATTTTTCATACTTTTTCTAATGGAAAATGCAACTTTATTTTGGCCACAACTGTACAGGCTGTCCAGTTTTCGAGACTTTTGCAGGATATCTCGGATATCTTTAAAGATAAAGAGCTGTGGTTTTCGCAATACTGTATCACTTTTTCGTGGTACAAACAGAATTTTCATAGCCCCCTTCGTTTCGGAGATGCAGGGCGATTTTTACTATGTGCCAGTTTCAAGCACCCCTCGTATCTCAGTTCCCTTTTAACTTATCGATAAGGTAAAAACTGATTATTATATAGTTTTTTGCGCAGAATCTACTGTCGTAGTCAATTTTTTTCTGGAAGCAACGAATTTGACGATAAAAACCAAAGTTGCATTTTTTAAATGGTATATTTTGTTTTCATACGATTTCTTTTTTCATAAACTTTTCAAAAATATATAATTGTTGGTATATATCTTTTGGAATATTTGGAATAACTTCCGAATTTTACAATTGTTAAAAAAAAGTGTATAATATTTCATAGTAGGCTGTTATATAATCATTTGAAACAAATGAATATAATACTATCCTTTCATGGCTACTAGTCAGACCACTTGTCAAAATTTGTAAGAGATCATTTAAAAATAGTATTGTTCTCTAAACCCCTACTTGTTTTTAATACTGTGTTTTTCGTTTAAAAAAATGGCTGAAATTAAAGTTTATCAGAACTTTAAAAAGTAGGTATGATATGTTAGTTTGCTATATTGAATCGAATGAAAATTCGCATGATGCCGCCGAACTATATTTTAACAGGTAGTACGATTTTATATCCATTATAAATTTATCTTTGGCTTTTTTTTCTATATTCATTCTAGATATCCAGATAGAAGGCAACCTTTCCCGATATATTTTCTAGAATTAAAAAAATAGCTAATTATGGTGCGTTTATACAGCCAAGACCAAAATCCTGTAATAAGGAAAATCGAGAAATCGACGAGGTTAACGTTTTAGGCTCCAAGAAAGAAGTTGGATTGAACAAGAGTCGAGCACAAACTATAGTACACAAATATAAATTTAGACCATATAAAGTCAAAATCGTTCAGCATTTATATCCTGAGGATGCTGAACGTCGTCCCATTTTTTGCAATTTATTTTTGCACCAAACTCGAGCCAATGTGAATTTTGGAAGATTTGTGATATGGTCCGATGAGGCGTATTTCACAAGCTCTGGTATTTTTAATAGACACAATATCAGACATTGGTATCAAGAAAACAATAATCTCTACTTTGATGATTCCCTTGGCTTGTTTGAACAATATATATTTCCAACAGGACGGGGCGCCTGACCATAATGCCGGAATAATACGCTCTTTTTTAGAAAATAATTTGCCTAAAAAATGGCTATGGGCCAACGGACCTGTAAAATGGCCACCACGATAACCCGATCTTTTAATCGTCCTTGACTTGTTTTTTGTGGGGTTATTTACAAAATAAAGTTTACAAGTCTCGACATCGTACTATATAAGAACTGCGTAAAGCCACTACACTCGAATTTCAAAATTTGCAGGCACGATCGATCATGCTTTCAAATGCCATACGACGAATAAATAAAATGTGCGAGTTTTGTGTTAGAGAAAACGGCAACCATTTTGAGAAACTTTTGATTTATAAAATACAAACAAAGATTTTTTACATTATAAATTTACAAACAACAAAAAAACATGTTTCCTGTTTTATCTAAATTTGTTTGGAACAGTGAATTTTTTTGTTCAATGTTTGATTCAGTTATTTATGCTATTGGGAGTTAAAATTTTAAAAATAAACCTCAATGTTAGTTTAATGTCTCTATTCATTTGTTTCAAATCATTATATCACGGCCTACTCTGAAATATTATACCTTTTTTTTAATTGTAAAATTGGGAAGTTATTCCAAAAGATATATACCAACAATCATTATACAGGGTGTTATGAAATTCACTGCATATATTGAAACCGGTAAACCCTGATATGAATTCAGATTGAATAAAAATATTCATAAATGTCGCTTCACGATTCAGAAAAAAAATTTTTAGTCGCTGCGCACCACTGGGAATAACTATATGGCCATATAAAAAACATTGAACAACGGCAGTCACAGAAAAAAACTGTTGTTTTGACGTCAGTACTGGCTGTGGCGTTGTCACGTCTCTCTCATCCATATTCATATGTTACAAGTTTGAAAAAATAATGTTTTTGTTATCTTTCAAGAAAGAAATCCTACTAAAGGTGGATTTATGCAGACCACTTTAAATCTTATTTAACCTTGGTTTAACTTTAATTTTGCTTTGAGAAATTTGTAGAGCATTCAAAGTTAAAATTAAAGTATAATTAAATTAAAGTTGTGGATAAACCCTGTTATGCCTTCATGTGTATTTAACTGTAAAGTTAAATTAGGGTTAAATTAAATTTAAAATGGTCTTCATAAACCCACCTTAACTCTTTCAAAACTCTCAATTTCAAAAATTTAAAATATTACAACACAAAAAAATCCAGAGAACAGCTGTTCAAACCAAGAGTACAATAATAATGGTCAACTAGGCCGACCAGAAATTTTTGGAGGAAAAAGAGTACCTATACAGAAATTTTAGTTCAAATTTAGCTTCAAACAAAAAAAAATCCTAATACTTAAGCATGTACTTTTTTTTATATACCTATTTCTAATCATGTTTAATAGAAGATTTGACTTTTATTAACAGGTTTATTTATATCGTCCTTAATTTTTAAGCGAAATTCCTCACAACTTAAATTAATAATAAACTTTACTTTCCTAACCTCTTCCAGTGTTAAAACATCATTCGACGTTTTCATCTGTCCAAAAATAATTTCGCTAGAGTCTTTCACAGTCTACGTTAGTACTACCAGGTAACGTAAAAATACTCGATAAGATTTTTTGATACAAGGAATAATTTTTTCAAATGCATCATTGTAAACTTGCCTATTTACGACAAAAAATTCAAAAACTCGACAAAATAGCTATAAAAACGAACCCGCTTCCAAACTACGCACTACGAGGCTCTTGACTGGAATTAAAATCAAAAAATGAAACAAACTTTCTCCGTCGGACTCGCACGCTGTTCAAACAATAATAAAGTTTATTACTATTACTACACAATACAACCCAGCCGTTTTGTTAAAACATGAAAGTCCAACAATCACCACGAAATGTTTTGTTTCCTTATAAATGGTTAACACTATAAACACATACCATAGCACCATTAAAGAACTGAAAAATTGTTCCCACTAGGAGAATGACAGAATTTTAAAAGCCGGCCAGTCAGAGTGCGCCAGAGGAGCTAAGGGACCACTGCACGAGCCCGTTATGACGTCGTGATGTTGCGCAGCCACTTAACGCGCCGCTATGCCAGATATTCAACCAATTACAGTGTGAGCTTTCGTTGCTTACGCGTCCGGGGAAATCAGAAGCGTGACAGTCGTAGTCGCCTCCTCTCGGCGCAAGAAATAGATGAAGAGAGAAGAGCGATAAAAATGAGAACGAGGAAAGAGAGAGCACTGCGTCCGAACATATGATCAAAGCGTGTAGCCTTGTAAAAGTTAAAAAAATTCAATCATTGATTATTATCGAGAACAAAGAAATTGATTTGTAAAAAAAGCGAGCATTAAAAAAGATATGGAGAATATCCTTCAACTGGTTCCGGACAATATGCTGCGGTCGTACGGTTATTTGGAAGCAAATAATGGAAGACATTTTCAACATACCTATTCTCTCCTACTCTACTAGATAAGTATCATTTTTTGAAACTTATTTATTAGTTTTACTTATTGATATTTAAATTATATTATGCAAATATTGGTTGAAACTAAGGCTGCTGACAAAAAGGAGTGATTTCGCAGTGGCCTTTTTACTAATTTTTTTTTCTCTTAGCTTAGGAAAAGGTTTGAATTATTTTTACCTGTGTCTGAAATTACCCTTAAAACAGAAAATACATTTTCTGTCAGGCGTTATGTTGGGCCATGTGTTCGCTCAGCCAGGTGCGTCGAACATGGACGGGTTTTAGGGTATTTTTAAAATTTTTTAAAATGTTCGATTGAAGAAAAAAAAGTATTGGGGATGTCTGTAGACTATCCTAGGGGTCACCCATTCTAATATATGTAACCATTTCCATAACACCCTGTATATTTGAAAAGCTTATGAAAAAATCAATCGAATGAAAACAAATTATACAGGGCGTCCCATGTAAAAAATACAACTTTGGTTTTAATCTCCAAATTCGTTCCTTCTAGAAAAAATTGACTGCGCCACTGGATTCTACGCAAAACACTTATAATAATCAGTTTCTACTTTACCGATAAGTTAAAAGGCAACTGAGATACGAAGGGTGCTTGAAAATGACACATTTTCAAAATCGCTCTGTATCTCAGAAATGAAGGGGGCTATGAAAATTCTGTTTCTAGCATCATAGGTTTCACGAAAAAGTAGCACAGTGTTGCGAAAACCGCAGCTCTCTATATTTAAAGATAACCGAGATACCCTGCAAAGGTGTCGAAAATTGGACACCCTGTACATAAAAAAGTTTAGAAGTTTTCAAAGCAGAAAGTAATGGTCCCAATCTGGCGTCTTTGTCTACTTTGTACAAATCATTATGCTTTCTCCTTCTTGTTTAAGAAAAAAGAAAATTCAAGACAAAATTATACAGTGTTGACGGATTTATATGTCTATATAAGTGATTAATTAGACAAAAATTAAAAGTTTTTTTTTAATAAAGTCGGAAGTCTCAGTGCGTTTTGGTTGTGATTTTTCAGTTTCTACTGATCCAATGGAGATAAAACAGCGTACAGAGAAATTCCTAAAGCATCTTATTTGGTTCTGTATTCAGTCCACTTGACTTTTATGGTTTAGTCGTATTCATGCTTACTTTGCCTAAATTGGGCGACGGGCAGACAGACACTAAAGTGTAAATACATGTACTTGTAGGCATCTGGGACCAGGTCCAACCCAACTGATAATCCTAGTTACGCCCATAATTATGCTACCTCTTCTACGTGTTTTTAAAATGTCACAACAGCAGACAACATATACAAGTATTCTTGAAGAAATCAAACTGTTATGGGAAAAAATAAACAGTAAAATCACCTAAAACTTAAATGCAAGTTGAAATATTTGTTGTCAAGAAATAAAAATTAAGGAAAATATAGTTTCCTACATAGCTTGATATTATTTATCTACTAAATTTTAAAGTAAAATACGGACTTTTCTCCTTTTTTTGTCAAGTACGAGGCGTTTTAGCACTGAGCCTGGTAACATTATTAAAAGCAAAAAGAAATGAAAATATGTAAAATTATCTCAAACAGGTCAGAATCAAAAAACTGCAATAATTATTATTTTTGCTTTTCCCTCGACTCTTTACGGAGTTGTTTGTGAAAGAAATGCCTGACTTCTATACATATATATATATATATATATATATATATATATATATATATATATATATATATATATATATATATATATATATATATATATATATATATACAGTGACCGGCAAAAAGTTCGCAACATATGGGAAAAATTTTTATTAGGAGAGTATCGGAAAAACTTTCCCAGGGGATCGGTTCTGCATGTCCGATAACCTAAAAATCGATTTTGACATACGTCACGTGACCACTGGTATAGCGTCAAATTAAAAAAAAAATTGTTAATTTACAAAAAGTGAGGTTAGTTGACGAGATATCAAAAAAAGTTATTTGAAAAAATTGCTTAGAATTAAATTCTAGGTCCTTGTGCAAAATTTTAAGATTTTATTTTAAAAAATTGGAAAACTCAATTTTTTTTAAATATTTTTTTATCGATTTACAAATTTCCGGTTTTTTTCGTTTAGATAGCTTGGCTAATGTAAAGCCCATGTATCTGGATGAAAATAAACGAATGTAGTAGTTTTTTCTACAATTGACAGGACAAAATTAAAAAAAACAGGGTTTCGCCGGACGCTAGCTGTTGCAATGATTTGTATCTCGCAGCAGTGTCAAAATTTTAGAGACATTTCAATGAGATTACATTGAGAAAACCTTAATCGTCTTAAATATATCTGAAGTTCGACTTTTTGTAAAGTTAAGGGGATTAAAATAGATAATAAACAAAAAATTACCTGTTTATTTAATCGAAATTTTATAAACGAAAACCAATGTAAGAAAAACTTAAAAGTAGTCAAATTCTGTACTAACAACACAAAAAATCATTGTTTTTCCTTGGGTGCACAAAATTTAAAACTCAGTATGACCACCATTTCTCTCCATACATACTGTTGTTCTCGAGCGCAACTCTCGATTAACATTTCGGAGCATTTTACGATTTATTTGCAATACACAATTTATAATGACATTCTCTAAATTTTGTATATTCCTAAAGGGTCGATGTTTGTACACAGGGTTCTTTAGGTATCCCCACATAAAGACATCTAACGGAGTCAGATCTACAATTCTACAATTGACAGGACAAAATCGAAAAAATAGGTGTTCGCCGGACGCTCGCTGTTGCAATGGTTTGAATCTAATGAAATGACTGTATCAAGATTTTATTAAGATTTTTCGCACATAAATTTAACAACCAGGTCTATTTAGTTGTACTTAAAACTACCAAAGCAGGCTCTGAAATTAAAACAACCAAATAATCTAGTAGGTTAAAAACAACAGAAAAATGTCAAACAAATTATAATTTGTTTGATTTCAACCTATGTCATTGGTTTATGTCTCGCATCTTACTAAGTTTGATATTTTACATAAGTTTATTAATATTTTATTCCTTAAAATGGCACCCACACTACTTCTTCAGGAAAAGATAGAAATTATTTTAATTTCTGGAGATAATTACAAAAGCCATAGAGAAACAGCAGCAATTTTTAATGAGAGGCACCCCGATAAATCCCTCCATTATTCCACAGTATCTCGTCTAGTCAATAAATTTAAAGAAACGGGATCGGTAGAAAATCAGTATAAAGTTTCCCATGAAAAACCGGTAACAGGTGACGAAGGTTCTCTGGATGTGTGTTTGTCGATCACAGAAACACCCCAATTAGCAGTTAGTCAAATATCGGAGATCACTAACATTCACGAAAGATCTGTGCGGAGGATATTAAAAAGAAACAAATTTCATCCGTACAAACCTAAATTTGTACAAGTATTAAAAGATAGGGATTATGACGCCCGCTTCGATTTTTGTGCCTGGTTCCAGGGTATGATTGAGGAAGATTTTAATTTCCCAAAGAACGTTCTTTTCTCGGATGAAGCTACATTTACCTCTAACGGAACCGTCAGTTCACAAAACTGTAGATGGTGGGCCACCGAAAACCCAGACTTTGTAATTCAGAGTAAAGACCAATATAGTTTTAAGGTTAATGTGTGGTGCAGAATTTTCAACCTCAGAATAGTGGGACCTTTTTTCTTTAGAGACAATTTAAATTCAGAACGATATTTAGAATTTCTACAAACTGAGATATCTGACTTTTTAGACAATTTGTCATTAGCCGAAAGAAGAAATTTATACTTTCAACAAGACGGAGCTAGCATTCATTCCACAAATGAGGTGAAGAGATGGCTGGATCAAGAATTTGGAAACCAGTGGATAGGACGGTTTTCTGAAAATCCGTGGCCTGCGAGATCACCAGATCTGACTCCGTTAGATTTCTTTATGTGGGGATACCTAAAGAACTCTGTGTACAAACATCGACCCTTTAGGAATATACAAAATTTAGAGAATGTCATTAGAAATTGTGTATTGCAAATAAATCGTAAAATGCTCCGAAATGTTAATCGAGAGTTGCGCTCGAGAACAATAGTATGTATGGAGAGAAATGGTGGTCATACTGAGTTTTAAATTTTGTGCACCCAAGGAAAAACAATGATTTTTTATGTTGTTAGTACAGAATTTGACTACTTTTAAGTTTTTCTTACATTGGTTTTCGTTTATGAAATTTCGATTAAATAAACAGGTAATTTTTTGTTTATTATCTATTTTACTCCCCTTAACTTTACAAAAAGTCGAACTTCAGATATATTTAAGACGATTAAGGTTTTCTCAATGTAATCTCATTGAAATGTCTCTAAAATTTTGACACTGCTGCTAGATACAAATCATTGCAACAGCTAGCGTCCGGCGAAACCCTGTTTTTTTTAATTTTGTCCTGTCAATTGTAGAAAAAACTACTACTTTCGTTTATTTTCATCCAGATATATGGGCTTTACATTAGCCAAGCTATCTAAACGAAAAAAACTGGAAATTTGTAAATCGATAAAAAAATATTTAAAAAAAATTGAGTTTTCCAATTTTTTTAAATAAAATCTTAAAATTTTGCACAAGGACCTAGAATTTAATTCTAAGCAATTTTTTCAAATAACTTTTTTTGATATCTCGTCAACTAACCTCACTTTTTGTAAATTAACAATTTTTTTTTTAATTTGACGCTATACCAGTGGTCACGTGACGTATGTCAAAATCGATTTTTAGGTTATCGGACATGCAGAACCGATCCCCCGGAAAAATTTTTCCAATACTCACCTAATAAAAATTTTTCCCATATGTTGCGAACTTTTTGCCGGTCACTGTATATATATATATATACAGGGTGTTACAAAAAGATGTTAAGAAATTTTAAGGGCAGATTCTACATCTAAAAATATGAAAATAAGTTTATATAAACATGGATCCTCAAACGCTTCTTTTTCGAGATACAGGGTGTTTAATATTTTCACACCTGAAGTATTCCGAAGAGTTAGGAGAAATATGCGAAGACGATTTAGAGCATGTATTGAAGCACGGAGAAGCCATTTCCAGCATCTACTATAAACTTAAATCAAAAAGCACCGTTTCCTGAACAAAAAATATTTAAAAAAAAATAATGTTCAGCATTTGTTGTTATTGTAAGAAATAAAATTTTTTATCTCGAAAACGGGGCGTCAGAAGAAAAAAGCTCAAGAGACACTTTTCACGCAAAATGAATTGGCCTTATAGAAAACGATATCAATTTTGCAAAAAATCAGTGGCGTGTCATTTTTTTTTCGTCAAAAATAAAGACTTGCCAGCACGCCCATCGCTGATGCAAGTACTTTAGAAAATAAATTTTTGCACGTAAATGTACCCTTTGATTACATTCTGGCGTGTACCAAAAATCATGGCAATATCTTAACGCATTTTCGAGAAATTAAAAAGAAACGTTTAAAAAAGAAAATATTAAACACCCTGTATCTCGAAAAAGAAGTGTTTAAGGATCCATGTTTTATAACTTATTTTCATGTTTTTAGATGTAGAATCTGCCCTTAATACATATACATATATATATATATATATATATATATATATATATATATATACATATATATATATATATATATATATATATATATATATATATATATATATACAGTGACCGGCAAAAAGTTCGCAACATATGGGAAAAATTTTTATTAGGAGAATGTTGGAAAAACTTTTCCGGGGGATCGGTTCTGCATGTCCGATAACCTAAAAATCAATTTTGACATACGTCACGTGACCACTGGTATAGCGTCAAATTAAAATAAAAATTGTTAATTTACAAAAAGTGAGGTTAGTTGACGAGATATCAAAAAAAGTTATTTGAAAAAATTGCTTAGAATTCAATTCTAGGTCCTTGTGCAAAATTTTAAGATTTTATTTAAAAAAATTGGAAAACTCAATTTTTTTTAAATATTTTTTTATCGATTTACAAATTTCCAGTTTTTTTCGTTTAGATAGCTTGGCTAATGTAAAGCCCATGTATCTGGATGAAAATAAACGAATGTAGTAGTTTTTTCTACAATTGACAGGACAAAATTAAAAAAAACAGGGTTTCGCCAGACGCTAGCTGTTGCAATGATTTGTATCTAGCAGCAGTGTCAAAATTTTAGAGACATTTCAATGAGATTACATTGAGAAAACCTTAATCGTCTTAAATATATCTGAAGTTCGACTTTTTGTAAAGTTAAGGGGATTAAAATAGATAATAAACAAAAAAGTACCTGTTTATTTAATCGAAATTTCATAAACGAAAACCAATGTAAGAAAAACTTAAAAGTAGTCAAATTCTGTACTAACAACATAAAAAATCATTGTTTTTCCTTGGGTGCACAAAATTTAAAACTCAGTATGACCACCATTTCTCTCCATACATACTATTGTTCTCGAGCGCAACTCTCGATTAACATTTCGGAGCATTTTACGATTTATTTGCAATACACAATTTCTAATGACATTCTCTAAATTTTGTATATTCCTAAAGGGTCGATGTTTGTACACAGAGTTCTTTAGGTATCCCCACATAAAAAAATCTAACGGAGTCAGATCTGGTGATCTCGCAGGCCACGGATTTTCAGAATACCGTCCTATCCACTGGTTTCCAAATTCTTGATCCAGCCATCTCTTCACCTCATTTGTGGAATGAATGCTAGCTCCGTCTTGTTGAAAGTATAAATTTCTTCTTTCGGCTAATGACAAATTGTCTAAAAAGTCAGATATCTCAGTTTGTAGAAATTCTAAATATCGTTCTGAATTTAAATTGTCTCTAAAGAAAAAAGGTCCCACTATTCTGAGGTTGAAAATTCCGCACCACACATTAACCTTAAAACTATATTGGTCTTTACTCTGAATTACAAAGTCTGGGTTTTCGGTGGCCCACCATCTACAGTTTTGTGAACTGACGGTTCCGTTAGAGGTAAATGTAGCTTCATCCGAGAAAAGAACGTTCTTTGGGAAATTAAAATCTTCCTCAATCATACCCTGGAACCAGGCACAAAAATCGAAGCGGGCGTAATAATCCCTATCTTTTAATACTTGTACAAATTTAGGTTTGTACGGATGAAATTTGTTTCTTTTTAATCTCCGCACAGATCTTTCGTGAATGTTAGTGATCTCCGATATTTGACTAACTGCTAATTGGGGTGTTTCTGTGATCGACAAACACACATCCAGAGAACCTTCGTCACCTGTTACCGGTTTTTCATGGGAAACTTTATACTGATTTTCTACCGATCCCGTTTCTTTAAATTTATTGACTAGACGAGATACTGTGGAATAATGGAGGGATTTATCGGGGTGCCTCTCATTAAAAATTGCTGCTGTTTCTCTATGGCTTTTGTAATTATCTCCAGAAATTAAAATAATTTCTATCTTTTCCTGAAGAAGTAGTGTGGGTGCCATTTTAAGGAATAAATTATTAATAAACTTATGTAAAATATCAAACTTAGTAAGATGCGAGACATAAACCAATGACATAGGTTGAAATCAAACAAATTATAATTTGTTTGACATTTTCTGTTGTTTTTAACCTACTAGATTATTTGGTTGTTTTAATTTCAGAGCCTGCTTTGGTAGTTTTAAGTACAACTAAATAGACCTGGTTGTTAAATTTATGTGCGAAAAATCTTAATAAAATCTTGATACAGTCATTTCATTAGATTCAAACCATTGCAACAGCGAGCGTCCGGCGAACACCTATTTTTTCGATTTTGTCCTGTCAATTGTAGAATTGTAGATCTGACTCCGTTAGATTTTTTTATGTGGGGATACCTAAAGAACCCTGTGTACAAACATCGACCCTTTAGGAATATACAAAATTTAGAGGATGTCATTATAAATTGTGTATTGCAAATAAATCGTAAAATGCTCCGAAATGTTAATCGAGAGTTGCGCTCGAGAACAACAGTATGTATGGAGAGAAATGGTGGTCATACTGAGTTTTAAATTTTGTGCACCCAAGGAAAAACAATGATATTTTGTGTTGTTAGTACAGAATTTGACTACTTTTAAGTTTTTCTTACATTGGTTTTCGTTTATAAAATTTCGATTAAATAAACAGGTAATTTTTTGTTTATTAGGTATCTATTTTAATCCCCTTAACTTTACAAAAAGTCGAACTTCAGATATATTTAAGACGATTAAGGTTTTCTCAATGTAATCTCATTGAAATGTCTCTAAAATTTTGACACTGCTGCTAGATACAAATCATTGCAACAGCTAGCGTCCGGCGAAACCCTATTTTTTTAATTTTGTCCTGTCAATTGTAGAAAAAACTACTACATTCGTTTATTTTCATCCAGATACATGGGCTTTACATTAGGCAAGCTATCTAAACGGCAAAAACTGGAAATTTGTAAATCGTTAAAAAAATATTTAAAAAAAATTGAGTTTTCCAATTTTTTTAAATAAAATCTTAAAATTTTGCACAAGGACCTAGAATTGAATTCTAAGCAATTTTTTCAAATAACTTTTTTTGATATCTCGTCAACTAACCTCACTTTTTGTATATTAACAATTTTTTTTTTAATTTGACGCTATACCAGTGGTCACGTGACGTATGTCAAAATCGATTTTTAGGTTATCGGACATGCAGAACCGATCCCCTGGGAAAGTTTTTCCGATACTCTCCTAATAAAAATTTTTCCCATATGTTGCGAACTTTTTGCCGGTCACTGTATATATATATATATATATATATATATATATATATATATATATATATATATATATATATATATATATGTAGTCCATTAAGTGTGCAACAAATGGGATTTTTTTTATTAGTTGCACAACCGAAATATAAATGCCGCCAAAAGTTGGTGCATGTCCGATAACCATATCAGGTGCACTTAGAATGGCTTCAAGTCGAACAGCATACAGGGCAGACCAAAAAATAAAAAAATCGTTCAAGAGTAATGTATTTCGGAAAATACAGAAAATCGTTATTAAGAAAAGTTGTTTAGAATCAAAAAATATGTCCAAATACAAAGTCATAGCCTTCTATTAAAAAAATATATTTTTTAAGATTTTAAATTACCCCTGGATAATGAGTTTTTTATATATTCACATTTTCAGATTAACGACAAGCAAATAGTTTCCGCATAACTTTCATCAAATTGAAGCAAACTTGTAAAATTTATTTATTTATATTTTTTTCAGGAACCAAAAACTTCATGTCTGTTGTAACGATATTACACACAAGTTTCGAATTTTGCAAATATTCTTAAAAATAAGGCAAATACTTTTCTAATAATAATGTGCATAGTAAAAAACTAATGACCATAGGAGTCGATGCCATGTGGAATAAGAAATATTTTAAATTTTCAAAAAAATATATTTTTTAATAGGCCAAATTGTATTTGGGCATATCTTTTAATTCTAAACAGCTTTTCTTAATACCGTTTTCTTGTATTTTTCGAAATAAGGGTACTTTACTCTTGAAGGAGTTTTATATTTTTTGGCCTGCCATGTGTGCTGTTTGACTTGAAGCCATTCTAAGTGCACCTGATATGGTTATCGGACATGCATCAACGTTTGTCGGTATTTATATTTCCGTTGTGCAACTAATAAAAAAATTTCCCATTTGTTGCACACTTAATGGTCCATACTGTATATAGAAAAGCAAAAAATAAGCACAAAAATTTAATCTGATACACCAAACCTCTAGATCATACCCCATCCCATTGTTATCCCAAACTTCACTCATTGTGTATGTACTCATCCGGTATATTTATAATAGTGATACTTCATCCGATCAAGATAAGATATCAACGATAGGAAATAAGTGTAAGGGAAAAGGCCAACGACAGTATTCAATCTGCTTTCAATCGGATGGAGTAGTCGCATTAGAAACGTTTATTATGTTTTATCTTTTGATACTTAATCAATAAGTTTGTGAAAGTAATTTAATAAGCATTCTGCTTAGTTAGCTACTTTTCAGAATTTGTGTACAACCATCATACAACTCAGTCTGGTAGAAACATAGTACTGAATAATTAAATGTTGAATTTTTGTATACATGTTCAACTCATCGAATCAAAAACGGTTTGTTAAACGTAGAGAAAATTCTCAAGTTAATTAAATGCACAATGTGTTTTAGATAAATATCATATCATATCATAAAATTGTAATAAAAATCAATAAACCATAATTTTTTGGCCGAAACGGAAAAAATACTTCCTTAACAAAAAAATGTTAAAACAATCCGGTACTTTGAGAACCTACATCATAATACCTTTATAGCGGTCGCTTCACCCACCAAAAAAATTGGATTTGTTTTCATTTTGGTAAAACATTGTACATTTATCTGTAGAAAAATTATTGAAAATGCAATGTCCTTGTTTTAGCTCCTGAAGTTATAGATAACGAACGGTATAGTTTTAGTCCAGATTGGTTTAGTTATGGTTGTTTGGTGTATGAAATGATTGAAGGACAAGCTCCTTTTAGAGCACGAAAGGAAAAAGTAAAACGAGAGGAAGTAGATCGACGAGTTAAAATGGAACAAGAAAGATACTCAATTAAATTTTCAGAGGATGCAAAGTCATTGTGCCAACAGTTATTACATAAAAATCCTCAGCAAAGGCTTGGTGATAAAGCTGACCGCAATGGAGCAACTTTAGTCAAACAGCATCCCTTTTTTCAAAGTATTAACTGGAGACGGTTGGAGGCAGGAATAATAGATCCTCCATTTGTTCCAGATGTAAGCCCTTATTTTTTTTTGTAAGTTAAAGCAAACACTATTCCAAAATCTTAAGCTTAAAACCATTGTTACCTACAGAGGCTACAAGGATACGTATAAAACTGAAAAAAATTATGCGGTTTAATTTTGTTTTGAAAGAAAAAACTTGAGCAAACCGAGAACAAATCATATATATATATATATATATATATATATATATATATATATATATATATATATATATATATATATATATATATATATATATATATATATATATAATAAAGCTCATTTTCAATTGATTTACCATAATATCCATTATGCAAAACGTAATGGTTTTTGTAGTATTTTAATTTTTGTGTTTTTAAGAAACCCTGTCCTACTACTAATAATTTTAAATTAAAGGATATAATAAATTTTTTGTTGAATATTTCAGTTTCCCTCGTTGTGTTAGTATAACGAGGGAAACTGAAATATTAAACAAAAAATTTATTATATCCTTTAATTTAAAATTATTATTAGTAGTAGTAGTGCGAGCGTTTGTAAAAAAGACTAAAATTAAAATATTACAAAAACCATTAGGTTTCGCACAATGAATATATAAACTATAATGGTTAAATCAGTTGCAAGTCAGCTCTACTAGCACCGAAGGAATACGTTTACTTACCAGTCACCCTGTATGTACAGGGTGTTACGAAATTCACTGCAACGTTAAACTTAACACACTAATAAAACAATAGGTATAGCCATTAATGTAAAAAACGTTCCACTAACTAATTAAAGTACAATACTTAAAAAATTCTACGGTATTTTTGTACTATCAGCACTATTGAAAAACTGAAAACCAAAAGTGTATTTATTCATTAAGAAACACACCTCTCTTAGAGTACGCCAATATTTAATTATTTAATAAAAGGGGTTATTTCTGTAGAAATAATATAGGATTTCGGTTTGAAAATCAGCATTGCAACAAGAAAAAACAGACAGGGGACAGGAAGCAAGAGCGAGATATGATGTATTTTCTATCTAGTTGTCAAAGACGCTTACAAACAAACAAACGTCGGTAATTTTTCACAGTAATAAGATTTAGTGTTATAATATAAAAGACGAAACCGTTTTTTTATGCGAATGACCAGTAATAATGCCGGAAGCAAAAACCCAACAAAAATAAATGCCGGGTACTTTAACCATTTTTATATGATGCGGTCAAATTAAAGCGTCACTGAAAGCAGAACTTTCACGAAGTTTTTGTTTTAAACAAATTTTAAAAAGTTGAAGGGAATAAGGAACCCATATATAAAGTACGTTTTTTGGGAAAATACATCCTGTACCTACTACTTTTTTAAATACATATGAAAGTAATTTTATTTCACGTAAGAAATTTTTTTAAAGTAAAATGCATTTTTGGCGATTATAAGTTAATAATAGGTTATTGTTGGACAATTCTAGGGCATTTTTTTGGTAAAACAAATTTAAAACGTAAAATTCCCCGCAAAAATAAAATGTTGGCAACGTCGCAGCTTGTGTATAAGAATGAGATTGGCGGGCTCGCATATGGTCTGATTTTTGGGTGTTAGAGAGAATTTTACAGATGTTTAGTTAAACCAAAAAAAGTATTGACTACCCCAGGAGTCACCCATTCAAATATATCAACCAATTCTATAACACCCTGTATATGTACGCACAGTGCATTTTTTTAAAGCGGGCCACAGGGTTTTGCATTCTAAAATTTTAACCCCCTGGTGTATTAGAAGATGGGGATAAAAATTTACATGGGTAAATTTCGAAACCTTAAGATTATGTTAATTTGCCAAATAGGCCAAAAAAGTTCCAAAAATACCTAAAAATGCATTTGAAATTGTGACAATAAAGTTTAAAATGCCAGAAGATCTGTGTCACCTTCACTTGGTACGGAAAAGTAAAAAATAAAAAACAGCAATACAAGGGGTGTGAAAAATTAATGTTTTTCAGTAAATGCATTTTTGGAGCTGTTTTGACATAATAAGGAATATGCACATATTTTTTTATTGCATAAATCGTTTAAGGAAGTCATTACAAACCAAAAAAAATAAAAAAATATTTTGAAGAAAATTACTAGGATAATTTAGCTACAAAGAATGTTTAGTTTTCGGTATAATTTATTACAATTTAAAAAGCAGCCATTTGTCCTTAATGAAAAATGCCGTCAGGAGATCAGCAGAAATAAGTGTCAATCTACATGTTAACGTAAAGCGTAACCTAAACTCGAAAAGGTTTGTTTTTCTCGGAAACAGTCAGAGGGGGAGCAATCGCATTTTTTGGGTTGATAGGGAAATAGTTCAACTAGCTTCTGTAAAAAATTCAGTTATACACTAATAACCCGAAAACAAAACGTCAGATCGAAAAACGGACTCATAAGTGAAACTTTAAAATCTCACATACTTTTTTTGCAATACATTTACCTAAACCTAAAATCACTGGAAAATGGAAATATTTGGAGAAAACTGGAAACTTAGATTTTTAACCCAAATATTTCACGGTTTTTAATTTTTTGTGGGATCAAAGTGGTCCAAATTAAAATCCCATATACGTCATCGGAAAGAGCTCGTCAAAATACGCGTTTTTTTTGAATTTTCGAAGATTGCCATGAAAATAAATAATTGCAGTTTATTAACTCGAAATTATCAAGATATGATATGTCAAAATTTCGCAGAAATGTCAGTTTTTGTTGCAAAATTAAAAGGTTCCTGGACCGATTTCGGCTTGAAATATACATGAATAAGATTTTAGGAACCTTCTCCTTTAAGTGCAGGGATATTTCATTGGATGAGTTAAGCATTAAATGCCATTTTTATTATTTTTTCGAGGACCCTACAACACTGGGATTCGCCATGTACTCATGATGAGTCATAAGTTCACTTTTGACGACACAGACAATGGGATCACGTTTTACAAGTTTCGAAATTCGTGCGAAAATTTGCAGTATAAAATCCTTTTTTTTTTGTTAATAAAGACCAAAATAAATGGATAACATAACAGCAACCGTCATAAACATTTAATTTATGTAGAAAATATAAAAAAAGTATATTTCAGAATTATTTGGGTTATATGCATATTCCCTATTGGCAAATTAACATAATCTTAAGGCTCTGAAATTTACCTGTCAAGTTTCATCTCTATACTTCTAATAGAACAGGACCTAACATAGACTTAAAAATTTAACATGTAAAACCATATGGCCTGCTTTAAAGAAAATGCATGAATTATTAATGATAATTTATTTTTGTTGTTTCCAAAACAAAGTGTAATAAAGTAAGTAAAGTAATCACTTTTTTTAATTAACGAAAAGAATTACACCAAGTTGTTTTTAATACCTGTCCTGTGGTAATTGCTAAATAATAAATAAATAAAAAAAAGTCTGCGAGGTCAAAAATAGAAGGAAAAGACTAACTGCCAACTTATTATCTTTGAACCTACAATACATACATAGATATATGTACAGGGTTTTTCCATATATTTTGGAGTACCCCTAAAGCTTTTATTTTAAGAGCTAGAAAAAAGTTTAAATTACGAAAGTTGATGGATTTTTCCTGAAGTGTCAAAATCTACCATCGAATAAAACAAATGAACATCATAAATTGGTTTAAAAACACAAAGATCGGTTTTTTTAAATGGAACGCCCTGTATATATTATTTTATTTAAATTCTCCTATTTTTTCCGATTCTAAAAATATACATATGTTATATGTTTACTTAAGTAGTTTTTGCAATATTTTACTTTAAAATATTGGATATTTGAAAATCTAGATTGCCGTGAGGAAAAAATACTTTTATGTAAAATACTTTATTAGCCATGATTAATATAAATAAAATAACAATAATTGATAACACGGAATTATGGTTCTATATATCCACCACCATTGTCATAGCATTTCTGAATATTATCTCTCCATTTACCTAATGCGTTTGTTACAAAAATTACATTCTCCCTCTTAAGTAATAAAACTTCCTGTTCTATTTTCTGGCGAAGAATATTTATATTTTCCGGTCTGTCATAATAAATTTTATTTTTTAAATATCCCCATAAAAACATATCTAGGGGTGTCAGGTCCGGGCTATTTGCGGGCCACCTAATTGGTCCATTTCGACCTATCCAGAGATTATAATGCGCATTTAAAAATGTAACCACAGATTGAACGTTATGAGGTGGTGCCCCGTCTTGCTGCCAAATTAGTTCTTCGCGATTTGGAATATTTTGCAATTCTTGCTCAATTTCATTTTCCAAAAAGTTTCTGTATCGATAACCATTAAGTGTTCCTTCAAATATAACTGGCCCCAAGACTCTGCCTCCCAATATTCCGCACCAAACATTTAATGACTGCCGACCTTGTATCCTAACAACTTGATACTGATGAGTATTTTCTGTTGACCAATACCGTTTGTTTTTTCGATTAAATATGCCAGATGTTGCAAAATTAGCCTCATCGGTGAATACGATTTTATTTGTGAAACCTTCATCTTCTCTCATAAGACGTAAAATTTCGCCACAAAATTGAAACTTTTGACGAATGTGGTCTTCCGTAAGGCCTTGGACTAGCGTAATTCTATATGGGAAATATTTATGTTTTACTAAGACACTGTGGATTTTTTTCCAAGATTTTTGAAAATATGTAGCTGCATTTGGAATAGAACTAAATGGATTTTCTAAAAGTAAAACAGGAATGCTTAGAAACACTGCAAAAAATAAAAATTTTGGAATAATTTACCTTCAAAATATAAGAGTATATTTAAGGCCGGGTTTATCCAACTTCTTAATTCTTAATTCCTAACTCATAAGCAAGTTCACAATGTACTATTAAGTGACACTGATTACCCAGTTTCTTAATTCTTTATTCTTTATCCTTAATTTTTAAGAACGACCTTGAAAGTTGCCAATTTTTAACTTTTACGAATTACGAATAAAGAATTAAGGAAATATTAAATGCGCATGCGGCTTGTTCAGCTGTTTTAGACAGATCTTGACAAATGACATTGTTATCCGGGTTAATTTGACGTTTGGTGATGGACGACAGTCTTCATGATTTTTGTATTTAAGTTTAATATTGAATTTAACTATTTATAACACAAATAAACAAGTTGTGTTTATATTTCCTATGTCAATTGTGACATGTATTGTCCAACTGTCAAGAGCTGAAAAAAGAAGAATTGGAAAAAGAAGAGATAAAAATTAAGAATAAAGAAACTGGATAAACCTGATCTAATAACTCACTCAAATTTTACGAAATGCTTAAGAATTAAGAATTAAGGACTAAAAATTACGAAGTTGGGTAACCCAGGCCTAAGTCAGCTTCATCTTCAGATACAGTGCGTCTTTTTCTTTCAAGGGACTTGTTTTCACGAAATTGATTAACTATGTTCCTTATTGTATTAATGGAGGGCGTTTGTCTATTTGGAAAAGATCGTCTATATTCTTGGAAAGTCATTTTAAAATTGTTGCGATTGGCATAAAATATTCGTATTATATCAAATTTTTCCTCTTTAGAGTAACCCATTTTGGCCAAATAAGAACAATCAAACCAAAAAATAGTATTAATATCTGTTTGACGTAAGCGAATACTAACAAACAAATTGTTTCTCACGGCAATCTAGATTTTCAAATATCCAATATTTTAAAGTAAAATATTGCAAAAACTACTTAAGTAAACATATAACATATGTATATTTTTAGAATCGGAAAAAATAGAATTTAAATAAAATAATATATACAGGGCGTTCCATTTAAAAAAACCGATCTTTGTGTTTTTAAACCAATTTATGATGTTCATTTGTTTTATTCGATGGTAGATTTTGACACTTCAGGAAAAATCCATCAACTTTCGTAATTTAAACTTTTTTCTAGCTCTTAAAATAAAAGCTTTAGGGGTACTCCAAAATATATGGAAAAACCCTGTACATACATTTAAGATTTGAAAAATTATTATTGTTATTATTATTTCAGCCTCATGCCGTCTATGCGAAAGATGTTTTAGATATTGAACAGTTTTCTACTGTAAAAGGTGTTTATATAGATGAAAATGATACTACGTTTTATAGCAAGTTCAACACTGGATGCATATCTATGCAGTGGCAAATCGAAATAATAGAAACAGATTGTTTCCGACAGCTAAACATATTTGGTGCCAATGGCACAAGATCGCCAGATTTAATACTACAGCCTGGACCAGTGACAAAAAGCCGAGTATGCTTTCCTTTTAGACGAAAGGTAAATTAATTTAGCAAAAATTATAACTAACAAAAAACTGAATTTTAATCGTATCACATAAGGCCCAGAGCGCATTGTGCTTTTTTGTTAGGATGGAATTCACCAGCTCAAAACGGTTCTTTGAATATTTACATAAACCTATAAATCTCAAAAACCTATTTTGGACAAATTAATATAGGTCGCAATCGCGTAACCAAAAAATTGCCTTATTCGCTCGGCTTAAGTTTTTTTAGAACTATTGGAAGACGAAATAAACGCGAGAATGCAGGGGCGTATCGGAAGTACTATATTAGGAGGAAGGAAGGGGGGAGGGGGATTGGAGAAAGAATATCCAAATATGTCAAGATTAAAAAAAATTGTCAACCTATTATTGCAAATTCTCTCCGCGCAAAACTGGTCGGACTTTGCTGGAATTAAACTGTCGACCTTTTTGCGAATTTTTCATAACTTGACTGTCCACGTTTGTTTGGTATGAGGTCCTATTAGCCAATTCTAGCGCATACTATGAATACTTCCTGCCAAGAGCGTTGTAACTTTGCTGATAACTAAAGCTGGATTGTCTTTAAGAACAGGGTAGCGCAATGGGTATTGACGGTTTTTAGAGTGTTATTATGGACATATTAATGAAACGATCCAAATCAAAAAATACATTTTTATTACACATATAGTCTTTTAAATGGCCACCACTCTTTTAAACATTCTTGAAGTCGTAATGGAAAATTCTCTGTAACTCGTTTCGTGACTAATGTTGACTTCTAAAGCTTGTAGCGTTTGACGCCTATTTCAAAACCCTAGCCTTTAAATTTCCCATAGGAAAAAGTCAGGACTGGTCAAATCTGGTGACCTTGACGGCCAATTAAAGTCACCATGTCGCCTCATCCAGGAAACATGTTTCTTAGACCACCCATGCAAATTCGCGCAGTATGGCTTGTTGCTCCATTTTGCTGGAACCATAAGTCGTCATCGGGCCCGTCAAGAGGGGTGTAGGGCAAATTCCTAGGGCCCGCAACTCAAAATTTACTTATCGGCCAGGGGGCGCCAAATAATGTTGAGAAGTCACAGTCACTGTACGGCCATCTTCGAAAAAGTACGGGCCTAGTATTCCGAATGCAGCCACACTGCACCATACGGTAACTTTTTGGGAATGCAGAGGTTGTTCGTTTGCTTATTCACATATCCTGATAAGTGGACATGCGCCTCATCTCATCACACATCATTAAATGATTTAAAACATTAGGGTTAAGTAAATCAAGAAATGTTCTACAAAATTGTATTCGTGCTGGTAAATCTTGCGGTACAATTTTATGAACAATTTGAATTTTATACGGAAGAAATCGTAGATCTTCGTGTAAAATTCGACCCAAACTTCTTCGTGTAATGTCCAATGCTACTGCTTGACGCCTTGCTGAACAAGTTGGACTTCTTGTTACAGCTTGCCGTACTCGTTCTCCGGTGTACACACAGTTTTTACTAAACCGAAATATTCATTTCGTCACTTCCATTATCACAAAACCTTGCAACCCAGAACAAAATTATGTTGCACGAAGGAATTCTACCACGCCTGGGAACATTATATTCACCCCGAAATTGTCGTTGCACTTTAATAATAGACTCCGATCGGTGATACGCCTTAACGCAAAAGCTGTATTGATTCACTGGCCACGGATCCATAGGTACTAAACTGCATAAAATACTAAATAATTTAAGCCATTGGATATACCCCCCACTTTACTCATATTCGAACAGTGACGTTTCACAAATCGTCAGTACCCATTGCGCCACCCTGTATATGAGCCGGTCAGAGGAAAAGTGGTCTAACTGCATGGCGGTTTGCTTGTGCGTTATACCGCTTTTCCTCTGAACGGCTCATATATACAATTATTAAATATGTATATGAAGTATTGATAAAAACTGATTGATGAAATTATATTTCAACTCGATATTTTTTCTGTTACTTATACAGGGTGTCTGGAAAAGGTCTGTACAAAATGCTACCACGTATTCGTGATACTAAAATAAGACGATTTAACCCAACTTACCTATATCCAAAAGTGTTTCGTTAGGGAGATACAGAGTCCCAAAGGGGTCCTTAACGATTTACATTTTTGGCTCTAACTTTTACACCGACTTGTATAATTTAATGAAATTTTAATATTGTATGTTGGCCGTAAAGACTCATAAAACCATACTACAGTAGATGTTTGACATCGTCAGGGAAGTCAGGAACGAACTTGCCACCACACTCGTTGGGCCAAATTTTTGACAGGTATCATTTTACAGAGCTCAAAACTGATTTTTTAAATACTTTGGTCATTCCTCTTTACAAAAGGTACTCTACATTTGTTTCGATAAAATTAGCCGTTTTCGAAAAAATTAAGGTTTTGTATAACACGTTATTGAAATAATACGACAATACTACAATAAAACACCAGTCGTTTTTATTTCGTTAACAATGTGTTATTGACAGGTAAAAGTTAAATCATAAAAAGTACTTAAAACTGAATCTTTTTGATATTTCAGAAATCGTTTGAACAGAAAAATGTTAAAAATGTGAAAGCTCTCCTTTTTCTTGTTTACTTGAGCAGATTTTCGAAAAACAAAAACTAAATTTTTTCGAAAACGGCCAATTTTATCGAAACAAATGTAGAGCGCCTTTTTTAAAGAGGAATGGCCAAAGTATTTAAAAAATCAGTTTTCAGCTCTGTAAAATGACACCTGTAAAAAATTTGGCCCAAAGAGTGTGGTGGCAAGTCCGTTCCTGACTTCCCTGACGATGTCAAACATCTACTGTAGTATGGTTTTATGAGTCTTTATGGCCAACATAAAATATTAAAATTTCATTAAATCATACAAGTCGGTTCAAAAGTTAGAGCCAAAAAAGTAAATCGTTAAGTACCCCTTTGGGGCTCTGTATCTCCCTAACGAAACACTTTTGGATATAGGTAAGTTGGGTTAAATCGTCTTATTTTAGTCTCACGAATATCACGTAGCTTTTTGTACAGACCTTTTCCAGACACCCTGTATAGTACTTATATTAAAAATAAAATTAAACTCAACAGAATTTCTTAAATGCGACGTTTATATTTTTAGTTTTGGTTTAAACCGTGGTTTAAACCATCACGTCCTTGAATGTTTAACATTCACTGTCAGTTTGTGTCATAACCAACGTCTAATCTAATGCGACATAATTTAAACTAAATAATTCTGAGCCGAGAAGAGCGGTTCCTATAAGTTAGCCCCCAGCGGCAAACTACCTTAACTAGCAATTGATAAAAAAGAAATCGTGGGTTTGTCGAATACCCCCTTGTCCAATGTTGCAATAAATGATCTTTTTGCGATCTTTTGGCATGCCACCCGACGGCAAACAACTTGTAACAATTTTCATTTCAAATTATTTACAAAAGTGGGCAAGGAGGCATCCAGCAAACCAACGATTTCTTAACCTGGTGTCTATTTTTCCTCAAAATTAGTTGCTTTTCTTGTACTTGATGGCGTAGACTGCAGTCGCCACTCTGCCTAAATGTATGCAGTCGATCTAAACAAGTTAAAATTAGCAACCTCTGAAACGATATTGGACAGTAGTAAATGCTTGGCTTGTTTAATCTTATTAGAAACTGCTTTATTTTTTATTCATAAGGTCCTATTTAATACATGGGCCAAATGAAATACATTAAGAAATTGTATTTTTTTTTAAAGAATTATCCTTACCATCCCAATTTAAATTTTATGTGATTTAAACTATAAAATTTGTTTGGACTTACTCATGGGTGATAGTTTAAGGTGCATATTTTTTCTGATTTCAGAAAAATCAAATTCCCAGAACTCAGCCAATACCAATTAGTTCTTCATTGTTGTCATCGATCTCCTAATTCATTCAGTGTAACAGAGTGCTTTTAATTTATGTAATTTCTTTTTTTACAAATTTAATTGTCTTCCTTTATAAGCAAGAAGTTAGTACATAGATTAGTTTTATTTGTATAAAGTTGTTATAAATATTGTATTTTTATTGGCGAATGGTATCTGTGTGATTTGAAACAATTTTGGATAGTTTAACTATTACGAAGCGTTTTCAAATGACGTTTATAGGATTTTCTAAAGAATTCTTGAAAAAAAGAAAAATAATTGACGTTTAACCCGATAAGCGTTGATTTTAAGTTTAAAATGATCATGTATATTGAAATAAAGTAAACTAATATATGTATTGTATAATTATTTATAGGCATCGGTCACGCAAAAAGTTTATTCAGCAGGCCGTTTGGCTGGATGATCAATATTATTGACATTACACGTACATTTTTTACACAAGTAACGCGTATGCAATACAACATTTTTAAATACCTCTGCACTGAAATTTAATTTAATATTTTTACTTTCGAACGAAACTAGTAAAGAAAGCATTGTAATCGTCCAGAATTAGACTTCGAGGTTTGAACGGATTTTGGTTCTTTACACCTGCCATATATTGAAAAAAGGCTTTGGAAAAATGTCTGCGTGTATGAATGCCCGCCGCTTAGCATAGCGACAAAACCAATTGCCCAATCTCGTTTAAATTCGATATCTAGAGCCCTGTTATAAATATCTCAAACCATTTTTTAAAATTTTTCTCTACACCCTTTGAATAAGGGTAGTTAACCGGCGATTAAAAATTTTCTGAAAAATAGATGCAATCATTTTGTTCAAAAATCAAATAGTCAATAGTCATTATAAACCTATCAGTATGTCATTATTCGTTTTCCCAAAAAAATTACGTGAGGGGTAGTTTATAGTTCGATTTTCTTGGAAACGGTTTTAACATTTTTGTTTATAATTTATGTTATAACCATACATTTCTAACCTAATGAAATGTCCTCATTGCTTTTTTCCGGCTGCCATTTTATTGCCTAATTTGCTATTATGCACATAATCTGACCAAACCGATGAAGTTTGAAGAGAAAGTAAGTGCAGTGGTGTAACCGTACCATTTATTTTTTGCATTTGACGTACTTCACTAAATGAAGTTATTGCTTTCAGCTTCTAGTTAAGCCTTTTTCATTTAATATCACACTCCAAGATTACTGAGAGATTAAAAGAGAATAAATCCACATCCTTGCTAAAAACACTAAAATCCAAATCAGTTCATGATCGAGAATCAGAAGTCTCCAAAACTTTTTACTTGGTTACAACACGTAACTATGCTGGGGTACATCAAATGAAAGAAAACAAACTATTATTGTGAAGCTGGGATATTTTATATACACTACGTCCATAAAATATGGAGTACGTATAAAAGTTTGTACATTTTATTTGCCCATTTTTCCCTAATATCAAAGCGATTGTAATATTTCTTTGCCTAATTGGTCAGAGAGTTTATTTAGCATATAATATGTAGGAGCTTTGCTGTACGGCGAAACGCAAAATGTATGAGTACACCCGTGGAGAAAAAAGTCATGCATCTAGTTTACAATCTAATTACCAAACCTAAGAAAGTCCTATAAGAAACGTAGATTGGGAATTAGATGTACGACTTTTTTACTACGAGTCAAATATTGGGTTGTACTTTAAAATTTATTATATACGCTACCTATGCTTCAATATTTTTTCGATACAAATGCTAATTTTAATGTGCTATAAAATAATGTTAAAAATAACTACTGTTATAAAGCTAAAAAAGAAACAAAACCCAAGTATGCCAGTCATTATCCACGGCTCGCCTTTTACACAGAAATGCACCATCATCCACTAACAGCTGAAAGCAATCGAGAGTGCACATGCCTGTACGGCACCGATTCTGAAAAATCTGACTGCCACCAAATGCATATAAATGTAGGTACTGTTTCGCCCATGAATTGGACACTTTCGGGTGATGCAGGCCATAAACTGTACGGATCTTCATGTATATGTAAAGGTCATCTTTAACAAGCTTGCACCAACCAAGCTTGCTCCGGGCTGGGTCGTATTTTAAATTGACCTCATAGGTTTATATGGACGATATAAATTCGTAAAATCTAAGAGAGAAACAGACACACGTGATTTAGGAAGTTAAAAAGAGACACAATTGGTCAACGGCCCTCCAATAATATCGGGCCACTCCCACTATGGAAATACACTCAAACCGCCCCGTAAAATATACTCTGTCAAAACATTTGGTTCGGAAAAAGAAAAACTAATTAGCTAGCTAATATGCGCATTGTATTTGCATTGTATTAATAATATTAATTAGCGGTCAAACATAAAAAATTATAAATACGATTTCTGTCAGGCCAGCGCTAGGCATCAAATTTAACGGCATTCGGCAAACGGTTTTCTTACATTACCAGCGTAGTCCAGAGGTAGAATCTCAGCGAGTTGACCAGAAGGTCGAGGGTTCGAATCTGTTGGGGTAAACTTTTTTTTAAATTTTTGTTATTTAAAAAATTAGATCGGCTCTAAAAGGTGTATTGGCAACAAGTTGTTCCTCGATAAAATATTCTTAAAATTGTTTTCAATCTCATATTTACTACAGCTTGCAGCCTGCACTTGAGTAGACAAAGATCGTATTACTATGTCTAGTCGCAGTATTGTATTTATTAAAGAAAACGGAGTTTCGGCAGCGTTCCTATTTATTTTACGAATAATCATACTTTCAGCTCAGAATTTTGTTCTGTTTATTCTGGGCTTTTAGAACAAGGCGTGGCCTCTATTGAGGAGATGCTAAACGTATCAAAGCGGGAAGCAGCTAACAATCTACTAATCTAGAGTATTAAATCACATAGAAAAAAGCCAAAAACATCTAGAGTAGTAATGTTCAATATACTGCAGTACCTATTTTATGATTTTTGCGGTGTTTATTTGTAGGTAAATAATTTCTTGGCACATTATTAATATATATAAAAATATATATATATATATATATATATATATATATATATATATATATATATATATATATATATATATATATATATTATAAAAATTATAAATATGATTTGTCAGGTCAGCGCTAGGCATCAAATTTAACGGTATCGGACCGATTTTCTTACATAACCAGCGGCGTAGTCCAAGAGGTACAATCTCAGCGAGTTGATCAGACCATCGCAGGTTCGAATCTGCGTTGAGGCAAGAACTTTTTTTTTAATTTTTTGTTATTTAAAAAATTAGATCGGCTCTAAAAGGTGTATTGGCAACAAGTTGTTCCTCGATAAAATATTTTTAAAACTGTTGGCAATCTCATATTTATTACAGTACGTGCGTAGACAAATATCGTATTACTATGTCTAGTCGCCAGCATTGTATTTATTAAAGAAAACGGAGTTTCGGCAGCGTTCCTAATTTTATTTTAGGAATAATCATACTTTTAGCTCAGAATTTTGTTCTGTTTACATTCTGGGCTTTTAGTACAAGGCGCGACATCTATTGCGGAGATGCTAAACTTATCACAACGGAAGCCGCTAAAATCTACTAATTTAGAGTATTAAACACATAGAAAAAAGCCATAAACAGAAAAGTGATACTAAAAGTCATAAACATCAAGAGTAGTAATGTTCAATATTCTGCAGTACCTATTTTATGATTTTTGCAGTGTTTATTTGTAGGTAAATAATTTCTTGGCACATTATTAAAAAACCTTTCTTAATTAGTGTATTTTGCTTGTTGCGTTGATATCACTAGTTGCCCACAAAATTTTGACCCACCTGTAAAAAAACTCACGGGCCGCGCCTGGATATCACTAGTTGCCCACAAAATTTTGACCCACCTGTAAAAAACTCACGGGCCGCGCCTGGTATGTACTGGTTTAAATTAAGATCTAGTTGATCGGTTAGGTTTTGACAGGTTGTTATCCTGTCATTGTTATTAAATGGCCATTAAATACTTATGAATTATTCCAATATTTCAACGATGTGCTTGGTTTCCAAATGATTTTTTATCTTGGAACGGGTTTCTAGAACGAATTTAGTTGTGTTATTGTGGAAAGTACGTTCTAAAATAAAATTGTCCTTTTCTTCATAAATTTGCGAAAAAGCTCAGTAAAAAATTCATAGTATAAAACTTAGTCGTCTTTGGCAATTCGTCCACCGAGAAAACCAATACGAGGCAACCGGTCGCTCACGACCAAGACCATTAATAAAAAGACCATTACATTAAAATTCATACAGTACGATCACTCAAATTTTAAATCGTTTGTTCTGCCGCTTTCGAGTAAAAAACCCCCATAAACTGCAGACAAGACCCGTGCCGCGAGATTAGGAAATGGATTAGTGTTGGGAATAATCGGATGATTTCAATAATCGGAAACTCGGCCTCCGAGTATTTTAATAATCGGATGATCATCCGAATAATAATCGCGTCTGAGATGAAAACAACTCAAACAACCGGCAATACAAATTTATCAGATGTGACGCGGTGTTGCAGTGTTGCCGATTTATTTACACAAATATAAAATATTGTTCTTGACAAAGGAGAGTGATTACAAGCAACAACATAATATGATGCCTATAATTAAAAATGGTTTCTTTTTTTAAAATTATGTTTGTTAGGGGAATAGACTTTTTCAATTTTTTCTTCTCTCTCTCTCTCTCTCTCTCTCTCTCTCTCTCTCTCTCTCTCTGCTCTTCTTTTTTTTCAAAGCAAACAAAGTAACTTTAAATGCGAGAATAAAACTATTAATAATAAAATCTGTCCTCCGATTGGCAACATGGCATCATCTGTAAGGCTTCGTCCGTTTCGGGGTTCGGGAAAGAACAGCGGATTTTCAGTAATTTCGTTCTTACAAGCTCAAAATAGTATAATATTAATTGTAAAAATAATATGAAAATTAAAAAGATTTGGCAACACTGCTCCGCAATCTATTCCCAGTCAAGCAAAACAATAATGTTAAGAAAAAGAATTTTCGATAAATTACATCCTATTAACCCGATCTCTAGCTGATTAGTGTTAGACCTTTTTATTCACTAGATAAAAAAAGACTCGAAAAAAGATTACCGATAAGAGCTGATTGAAATTTGAAATACTGTTTTCCACAGCGCATAATAAAGAATAAAATAAACCATAGAATCATTCGTCAATCGGAAATTCCGTATCTAAACACGAACGAATATTATTCGAGCTCGAGTATTAATCGCAGCGATCCTCGAGCTCGACGTTCCGGACACTCCGGACAGTCGTAGTCACCGAGAGCCGAGTGACATCATCGCAGATCGCAGTTGAAATTTGAAATCAGTCGGCAGTAGGCACTACTTTTACCGATTATTTACTATCCGAACATTATCTTTAATAATCGGAATGTTCCGAATATTTTGATAACCGGATGACGGATGATTTTTCATCCGGATGATCCCATCACTAAAATGGACACCTGCGACCAGTGAATTGAATAAGTAAATGTAAAACTATTTTAACGTTGTTGACTGCCTTTAGGTTTTACCTACATATATGCGTACACGAATTTAAATTTTTAGTGTTCTGTGCTAAAATTAGCAAAACGAAACACTCATGGAATCACTTCGGTGTCTGTCCGTCCGTTTGTCTGGCACAGGCGATTTTCTCTGAAACTATTCGACGTAAAAATTTGAAATTTGGCGCAGAGATAGGTGTGGTGGCCCAATTATAGACGTGAAGTATAAAAAGTTGAATTTTGATTTTGGGGGTTAATTTCATAGGGTAAATTGGAAAATGTAAAAAAAAATTCATAGGGTGTCAAATGAAAGCTTACTGAAGCACGAATTCAACAATAAATATAATGTATTTTTTTAAACTTTTTTGGGCAAAACGCTTAAAAATTGCTGTCCCCCACCCTTATCACCAAAAGGATCGCTCAGAAAAATCTGAAAAAAAAATCATGAACTTTGAGAATTAGGTGTAGATTGAGCCAAAATTATCAGGGTTGAAAAATTCTGGCGTGATCAATTGTTATAAAGAATTTAATTGTTTATTTTCTTATAACTTCTGTACCATTGTTTTTAGGAAAAAAAAGATTTTCAACAAAAGATGTTTCTCACGATGTAAGGAACAACTTTTGTCCTTTTCAAAATTTTTAATATGACCCACTCAGCTCCGCGTATACGCGATGTGATACGGGGTTAGTGCCGTCGGCGACGGGTAGCGCGGCAGATGGATGAAGATCGGGCGGCCGAGGTTTGCTCAAGTTAAGTGGGAGGTTGATGGCACGGAACACTAAGTGTGCAAGTATAGCTTGAACTTTACCGAATTTTTTTATGATAAACCCGTATTTTGTAGGAATTTATATATGTGTAGGTACATTTTATTTTCTTTATAAATGGCTTTGTAAATAAGAATTCTGTTCCTTATACAATATAGCATAATTTGATTTGACTAACACTTAAATAAAACCGCCCTTAGAGCTTTGTTTTACCTCACAAAAACTACCTCACAATCATTTTTCATAAATAACGCAGGTAAAACTGGAGTGCGCTTCCTACTGATATATTATATTCAATTTAATTATGAATGAAGTTTACATTCTAAAACAGAATTCGTCCAACAGTAATTTAGTTACTTCTGTGCAATTTTAAAGGATTACCGATGTAGAATCAAAATTTGGCCGAAAAAATTACACATCTACACCACTGTGAAAGCACTTACTAATTGAGATGTCATGGTCACAGATTACTGTGGTTCTAACGCTGGGCAATTAATAGAAGTCGTCTTTTTTTATTCACCGCTCAATAAGGAATTTTAAAAGCGCTACTATAGCCTATAATATTCAAGAACTGAGTCCACGTTGACTTTATTTGATTATTTTGATTACGAGTGGAAATCGATCGCGGATGATCCACTGCTTGGTCTCCACGGCGGTAGTTGCGTGCGATCTTTCACCAAAAATGGTGGTTTGTGATTTTATGCATTTAATAACGTGGCTAAAAATGCTACGACATTTATCAAAAACAGAAAAAAATTTCAATATAAGTTAGAGAAGTATCCCTGTCTCAGCCTTTCTGAAACAGTGACTGCATCTCGGTAGTTGGTGTCGTTCAAAATAATTGGACCTACAAGTCTTTCAAGTTCATGGGAACTCTCTTTACTCATCCTGTAAGTTGCAATTTTGAACCACCGTTTTCCTTATTCTTTTCAAAATCCGGGTGAATCCAAAAACGTTTACATTTCTTCCGTGTTTGTAAAGGTTGCAGCGTTCTGGGGTTAAATTGATAAATTTAACTACCCAGAAGTGCTACAAGTGCGCGGCAGCTTTTCGCCAGGAGCATTTATGGACGTAGGTTTTTTAATTTTCCCTTTTCCTCTTCTTTGTTTAGGTTTTCCAAGGCACTAGGGCGCCACTGAGTTTTTGTTAAAGAAAAATACCCTTACAGCTTAATAAACTCAGAACTTAAGCTGATGTTTGATTTTAAAAAAAAAATGTTATAAAATTCGTTGCATGTATTTTAGCAGGCAATAAAACAAACCATTCCCCAAAATAAAATATATTTATTCTTATTTTAGAAAAGCTTGTCGACAGCTAAAAGGATTTGGTCATTAATAAAATAATACCTACTTGAACATATGGGTAGTAGATACTTAAATTAAATTACAGTATGAAAGGTTATCAAATATTTTTAGTACCATTTTGGCAAGTACAGTTTAGTAAATATAAAATATACACCCTGCTACAAACAGCCTAATAAAACAGATAAGTTAAACCATCAGGTAACGCAACGAGGGTAGATACCAAAAAAAATCATGATTCTTTTCGCTACGCCCTAAAGAAAATGATACAAAACTTACCAAAACAGTTTTATACACTCTATTAAGTCAATATTCACTTGATAAGCCGCATGGTACCAAAAAAATATATATACAATTTTATATTCATCAGTAATCAAAAACATAATACGGCAGATTTAAAATAGGGGTAATTACGTAATAATATTACCTCTAAATACTTATTTTTACAAAATTTAATTTAGTCCACAGGAGACTTTATACTGCGATGCTTTAAATAAAAGGGATTATGTAATAATAATAAATTCATAAATTAACATTTTATATATGCAGTTATAACCAAAAATCGGCGTACAGGCCTTACCCAGAGACAAAATGGAGTACAATCCACCGTAGCACGCGGAACTGAGTGCTTAGGGTGACTATCCTGACGGAGGAAAGCTCTGAAAAGCTACCTTTCTAGATGTGGATCGGCATGGTCCCAAGGTTGTATCGAGGTGATGCGGCTGGACCACCTGGAGTAAGTACCCCTTCAGACTCTATGGTGTTGACGATAGAAACTCATGAGAAGCCACATACATAGGGTTGCATCCATCTCGGGACATCTCTTCGCAAGGAGTAGCGGGAAAAACAGGTACGGGGAATTGCATCCGTCTCACAACATTTCTTTAAAAGGAGGGACAGAAAACCATGGACCGGGGGTTGCATCCACCATGAAACATCCTTTCAACTGTCGAAAATTATTCCTTTACCCGGAAAAAACCCTGTAATACAACAGTACAAATCACTCCAAGAAATTCGGGGAGAATAAAAGCTTTGCTTACCTCATCCCTATTGGAGGGTTACCAAAACGAAAAAACGACCATCGGCCACATTGTGACTTTTGCCACAATCACAAACTAGTAGGTTCAACTTATAAAACGAGGGTTATAACTAACGGCCCTCTCTTGCCAAGACTGTTTGGCCAAGATTGTCCCTCACGACCACCTTGTCCTTCCTTAAATTCACCCCAAAAACCTCCCACGACATCAATTTCTTGCCCCTCACAATTGGAACTCCATGTGTCACATTGGACCAATCAAAGCATTCGACGTCAGCCCGAATGTGCGCCGTTCAAAACTCGCCCTCTACATAATTATATTTTGGTTGTTCCCAAAAGTAAACACGATGTTTTGAAATGGCAATCATATTAGGAAATAAGAAGAAAAGAAACGGAAGATTCTCTGGACTTGCAGACACTGTAGCCTTAGAAAAACAAAGTATTCACTTCGTTAATTAGAATTAGTAATCAGTTATTAATTAGTATTTTATTTTAGCTTACAATTAATCAAAATATACTATATACAATTAAAATGGGAGAAACGTGCTACAAGAAAAGGATTTTTTTTTATATAGAGCAGTTGTTACGTAGTTCTTAAAGTACACGCAATGATATAGGTAATATTCTTAGGAAATGCTAAATTAAACAATGAATACAATACTGTAAATTGATCTTTTAGGGTGTATCAACTCAAGTGCAGAAATAAAATTAAAACATTCTGGACCCGCACAACATTGTGGGGTTGAACTATATAGAATAAAATAGGATGCCAAGTTGCATAACCTACATCCTTGTAAAACATAAATGCTTGTTATTTGTGTAAGAAATTAATAATTTAATAAAATAAGATTTTATGAGATATTTAGTGTTTGCCTTAAAGTAATGTCAAAATTTTCTACAAAATCATCTTCACCATCTTGTCAAGAAAACCAAATGCACTAAAAAGTAATTTCAAGAACAATGTAGCATTTGAAATGCTACAAGGTAGGTACCCAGCAACTACGTCCTCGTCCAACAACGACATCCTTTAAGCTAGTTCCCTTGGTGTGCGGAAAAACATGCAACTAGTCTTTTGCGATTAATCGCCTACGACTAGTTGCCACGGTTTGGTTTTCTCGGTGAACGAACTGCCTTATTCTTACACTTGTCAGTTTAAAACTTTTGGTTGTCAAATTAGACCGGTCTAGCGTTGGAGAATCTGGCCATTACTGTTTTTATTTTAGTGCTTTAAGGACCGAGTAGTAGCTTTTTTCTAAGTTCTTTAACTTTTCATTTTTCACAGAAGTGTAAAACAATGTTTTTTAAATTATTTTTATCGGATCTTTTCCCTTTATAATTATCAAATTGTCACCGCACGCCACTGGTCCTACAACTGATGGGAGATTTTTTGTTAGTCGGTTCTAGGAGATTAGAAGTAAAAGTTCTATAACCTATTAATCTAGTTTTATTTGATATACATAAGCAAACTTTTCGCAGTCTTGTGATATCTAAAGCTATATTATGTATTTAAATAGAGTCTTGATATAGTTGGCCTTGAATAGTTGGATCTACCCATAAAGATGGCACACACTGCTGAAAGTTCTCATAATATGAAGTCATTAAAATATCTGAATATTTGACATATAAATGTGACCAGCGCTGGGATTCCCTTTCACTCGATACGACAGCTATCGTAACGCTTTCGGTACTCGATAGTCAAAGCAATATCGACCAATTCAGTATTCTCAATCGATGTCGTTTATGCCATCGCTTTTTTCGTTATGGGAAACCGTAGTATTCGTAGCACGCATGCGTAGTCAATTATAACCTAAGTTTATTTTGCGGGAAAACTTTTAAAAAATCGGTTGAAAGAACGATCATTTCTGAACAGTGTGTTTATTGTTTTGCTATCAAAAATGTTAAAAATCAAACTTTTAAACTACAACGTGAGGATTCGATTTTAACTGGAAAAGTCTAAGATGTCTTTTTTTAAATACATATTTTTTTATATATTGGTACTACATATGTTACGTATGTGAAATATTAGAAAGGGCACAGTAATTAATAATTTTAATATAGTCGTTAATTTAAACAAAAAAAACTTGCAAAACCTACAAAAACAAATAATTGTAACCTAAAAATATCTGTCGGCTGAAAACGATATCGAATAGCATTTTGGAATGCCAGCACTGTAGTGGGACTCTGCGAGGTCATAGTTTTCTATTTGTAGAGATAAAGCGATATTTTTTCGATCTGTTTTACGGTCGCTGTCGAGTGATCGGCAGACAAAACAACACGATCGCTTTGTGTCTATTATAGAAAACTATAACCACCCGGAGTAGGACTGAAGATGAAAGCGTATTCAAGTTTGGTTCTGACTAGACTACACAGCTTCACAAAAAAAATTCGATAAATTACCCCTGGAATATGACTATATCTACCATATGCTTTTGGGGTCGCTGAATCCAAATTCGGGGTCCATTTAACCCCATTACGTCAGGATTTTTCATAACCTCAAAAGAAAAATCCGAATCGTCAAAATATCCTCTATCCATTGATCACTTAATCCCAATAACCCCATAACCTCTTTATTCCTTCATCCCTTAAACTCTTAATTCCTGAAACCCATAACCCACAAAACCCATAAACCCTATAACCCCAAAACCCATAAACCCCAACACAAGAATAAGTAGTACATGCAAGGAGCAATGATGTCCAAAGATTTAACTTATAAGATTTCGTGCATGAAGCTATCCTTTGCTGGGTTATTGAGTTGTGTGGTTATTACAGAATATGGGGTTAAGGCTCAAGAAGCATGGAATGGCTTGAACATACTGTGTTTCAGTGCTTTAACGCACCAAAGTCTTTTCCTTACGGGGTTATGGGGTTTTAGGGGTATAGCATTTGGAGTCTATGATGTTAAAGGGTTATGGGTTAAAGGAATTAAGGGGTTACGGGCTTGTAAAGTTATTAAATAATATGAGTTTAAGGCTCAACAAGCATGCATGGCTCGAACATACTGTGTTTCAACGCGCATCAGTTTCTATCTTGCTGGGTTATGGAGTTTCGGGGTTATAGAGTTTTGAGGTTTATGGGTTTCGGGGGTTATGGGTTTCAGGAATTAAGAGTTTAAGGGATGAAGGAATAAAGAGGTTATGGGGTTATTGGGATTAAGTGATCAATGGATAGAGGATTTTTTGACCATTCGGATTTTTCTTTTGAGATTATGAAAAATCCTGACGTGATGGGGTTAAATGGACCCCGAATTTGGATTCAGCGACCCCAAAAGCATATGGTAGTATATAGTCATATTCCAGGGGTAATTTTTCGAATTTTTTTTGTGGAGCTGTGCTATTGAAAACAATTATTATTCTTAAGGATCTATTCACGTGCTTTTTGATTTACCGGAGATTGATTGGCAGCAGCTGACACATGACTCCCGTGAGCTGATACCCACCAGTAATTGGTAGGTACCCATTTTTGTGACGAAGATCTAAGGAAATGCATTCCAGTCAGTTTTAGAGGGTAGTAAATACGATAGTATAGAATAAAACAATTCAATGATTTGTAGGCATCTGCGATGATCGCAGAGCGCGGTGTTTTCATGGCGTTTATGTTTCTTTAATTTTAAAGGAATACATTTTTCGCTTAAATAATTTGCTTGTAATGATAACAATAACTATAATAATTATTGTTATTCTCTCTCTCTCTCTACATATATATATCTATATATATATATATATATATATATATATATATATATATATATATATATAGATAGATATATATATATGTGTGTGTGTGTATATATATAATAAATAAGATGCCTTAGTGTGCCTGTTTTTTACATTTTTTTATGTTCTGACAACCCACGAAGACCGAAGTCTAAGTACTATGTACCGTGTGGGTGTACTGGGGAAATCAGACTCACACATCCAGGGCTGGAAACATCCGTACGGACTTCACCAGCCCTTGAAGAGGATGTGTGGGGTGGTACTACCTCGGTCGAGGAAGAAATCCTCTACCACCTTCCACACACATTTGCAAACACTTGACAAAATTAGAAAATCATAGTTCTTAGGATTAGACTGCGTCAAAGTGGAATAACTTTTTGATTTTTCGCCTTCTTTTGCACGAGACGTCTTCAGGAATCTTCACGCTGCGAGATCAAACACTGAATTCAATCAAAAGCGACAATTTTTGTTTCAAAATTGATTTTTAAATGACTATTTCACTCATGCATTTTACACAGAAAAAATTACATAGCAACGACCTGTTTTGATAAGTGGAAAAACATCTACGTTGCAGTTTTTTCGCCCTACCTGAATATTACAAATTCGAGCAAACAACCTACATGGTCTTTCAGGGTCAAATTTTTTTACCTTAAAAAAATTGATAGGTATACCCACCTACTTGTGAATTAAAAACTCTTATTGTTATTTACATCAACAATCATTGTCACTTTAATCTATCAGCTGAAAGTTTTTTTGTTAAATAAATAACTCTGTTTACTTAAAAGTGTTGTTTTTTTCGTGAAATGGTCACGTCGAATACCATTCTAAATTAAATTTTGTAGAAAAAATGTTTCTCTTTTATTATTCAAGTTTGTTGCTTTTGGCAATTTCGCTCATGACATTTTATTCAAAACCACTCGACTGACCTCTCGTAGCATTGTTAAGAATGTCATTCTCGAAAATGCCAAGGAACAAACTTTCATAACAAAAAGATATGTCGACAAAATTTTCTTATGATATTATATCTGAAAAAATGGCTCAGTAATTTTTTATATTTTTACCCGCGGAAAAATTAGACAAGCAGAAGTCAACAACCAAAATTACAGAAATGTATGTATGTTGTACTCAGAAAATAGTCTTACCAAATACCATGCATGCACTGATTTTTCCTGTGGAAAATTAAAAAAAAAATGTGTAACCAAGCAACTTTTGTAGCAAATGGCAGTCGTGCAGTTGGAAAGAAGTCTCGTCTCCGACTAGAATTTTTATAGTCACACATGCCAATTATTAAAAAAATTGCTTATCAACTTATTTTTCGAATTTTTTTCGGAAAAATTAGATGCACCTATTATATTCTCTACGAATCGAACAGCTGAACAGCTTTTCTGGTCTATAATTTGTTGATTTTTTATTTGTGTGTTTTTAGTAACCTAGTTTTGATCTGCCAGTAGGTAATTAAAATCTGAATATTTAATTAAATTAAATTTCAGAAAGCAAGCATCTCATTGGTTAGTCTAACAGTTAAACTGAGAATTGGAGTTTAAACTACCCTTGTAATATCCAGCTTAAGATATCTTCAAATTTCCATGGACCTACTTGTGACGATGACAATATCTACCTTGTGTGCAATATTCTGATGTTTAAAAATTTTCCATTATGACTTTGTGTAGTCATGCAGTAGCATGAGAAGATTAGAAAGTCATTTACCTACACAATACGTGTACAACATCGGTGAAGGTAACTTAACATAAAATAGAGCTCTTAGCTAGAAGAATTTAAAAAACGAAAAAATAATATGGCCAGCCTCTGAAAAAACTTAAGGTTAGTTCAAAACTTGCTTATTTGATGTACAATTTTTTTTTCGGTTACTTTTCCTGATGGCTCTTGTAGAAATCTACAATTTTTCTAATTTAAACATTTTTCTATCTCTTCGAGTAAAAAAGTTATCTGTTGGTCCAAATATAATCAATAACCCTGTATATAAATAGTACTAAATATCTGACTTGAATTGTGAATTAACATCTTCACAGTGCACTGTGATTCTTTTTAGCTAAAAAATTTCTGTATTTCTGTACATACCTACCTAAAGTCTATTCATATTTCACTTGCGGACGATGTAAACAAATCATTACCCCCCGATAGTGGGGTGATTTGCAGATTCTCGACTGCTATTGGTCAATCGACTATAAGATCCTCGAAGCGCCGGGAGAGAACACACGTCTGCATTTAGTGACAAGTGGATCAGCGATCTGATTTGATTTATTTATGAATATTTTATTTCTTTGTGTAATGAGCATTTTTTAAATTCTAATTATTATTACCAGTTTATAGTTAGTTTTATGATGAGTGATATTTGAGTAACATTTTGGCACAGTTCTTGACTTTAGTGTTCAATACTTTTAAACTCTTATTGCTTGGGTATTTTTATAATTATTTGGTTTTGTTAGTGGACCAATTTATATAATTTAAATTTTGTGGACTTTATATTTTGAACATGTCTTCCATTGATACTGCTAACGAAGTGTCTTTTAAACCTCCAAAAAATGCCTAAGAAAGGTCCTCTTAACGTGAGCTCTAAAGAGATGATTTTAAATGTTTCTAAACAAGAACGGTTAGAAAATCCTGAAATGCATGAACTTATTATATTCAAGCTTATCCGAATCCGATTAATTTGCCTTAAAAAACCAAGGTAATTTTTTTTATCATTAACGGAAAATCTGGAAATTTAGCGCACGGTCGATAGTTATTTTTGCCCTACCGTTGGCAATAATAATTATAAATAAAAACCTTTTTGTTGAATATCTTCTCTGCCATAAATCGTTTAAATTTTAATTTTCAAGTTCAAGTTTATTAATGTTAATAAAACAAACAGAGTTTTTTCACATACGTCACAATAAAAGAAAAAAAATCATAAAACTAAACTATCTTAATAAAATATTACAAATTAAAACATTTTAAAACATTGTCACAGATTACTCCTACCAGATGCGAATCTCTTACTAAATTTCCTATATCAAGATTCCGCGGTCTTGGCGCTTCAGACACTGCGGCCGGTCGCTTTGAGCGTCGATGCCGTGAATGGAATTTTCCACGCGTTTGGTAGGTTTTAATTCAGAGAAATTATGGATTATATTTCAAAATATTAAAACATGATATTGTGTGGCGTTTTATATAAAATTATTAACAAATACAAAAACGTATATCGTTTATTAAAATTACACTACAACCTAGAACAACCACAATTTAAACCATAAAATCAACGCAACAAAACTGATGTAATAACATTAGCCTGCTATCTATTCCACCGAGACGCCTGCTATCTATTCCACCAATACTTTGATCTAGATACTAGATCTGATACTAGATCAGTATGGTTGACAGAAGAATCCTTTTTTCAGGAACCAATCTATCTCTGGTCACACACGGGACACAAAATCACCAAGATGGTTACTTTCAGAACATAGGTAGTTTTGCAACTACAGCAGTGGCGGCTGGTGAAATTTCTAAGTTGTATATCTCTGTTCCTACTTACAGGACCCGTATCAAATTTAGAGGTTTTAATATTGAGCCCACTGAGAATGTTTTGGTAAAGAAAAAATCATTTTGTAATTTGCGAAAAAAAGTTGAATTTTTGGTGTGCGCCTCCTAGAAAAAAAAAATGAACACTTCTAGGTATTTTATTTATTATTTTCTCTAAACAAATTTTACATCATTTTGTCGGCATTTTTTAAATTTTGAGAGAAAAAATGTGTTAGTACAAAGTTATAGTCATTTGAATTTTTTTTAAAATTATATTTTAGGCTTAAAAAAATTCAAATGACTATAACTTTCTACTAACACATTTTTGTGTCTCAAAAGTTAAAAACTGTCGACAAAATGATGTAAAATGTTTAGAAAAAATAATAAATAAAATACCTAGGCACATTCATTTTTTTCCTAGGAGGGGCACACCAAAAATTCAACTTTTTTTCGCAAATTACAAAATGTTTTTTTTTTTCTTTACCAAAACATTCCCAGTGGACTCACTATTCAAACCCCTAAATTTGATTCGGGTCCTGTAAAGCCGGCATCCCACGGCGCGTGGTTTGGCGAGCCTAGTTCGTGGCTTGGGCTCGTCAAGATTTGCCCAAGCTCGCCTCGTTAATCAAGGCTCGACAAGTGGATGCGATCCCACGACGTGTGTGAGTTCGGAGTGTGGGCTCGTGTTGGCTTGGCAAATCCTGTTTTTAGTCTTGGCAGTGAGGTAGCACACTTCAGTTCAGTTATTTCAAATTAACATGGACATGAACAATGGGCAAAGACGAGTAGCAGCTCGTTCTGAATCTGTTGTTTTATTTGGCATATAAATACCATGCAAAAACCGGAACACAAATTCACATGCAATTCAATTAGGTTTAAATACATCCTGGGATCCAGACCCAGTTCTCCCTGATGCTTTAACTTTTTGTAGAAGCTTTCGAAAAGAAGCCATTAGGCCGTCCTTTTTTTCTTCGACTCTGTGAACGAAAACGTCACATTTGGTCTTCAATGCGTTTCCACGCATCATGGACCAGGTTCCTGTTTTTGTGGTTTGGGTCCCTAGGATTCCATATTACAGGCTCCCCTTCATAAATTGACCAAAACTTCAACACCACGTCGTTGGACCACTCCATTTTAAAAAAAAAACATAGGTATTTAAGTAATAATTTTAACTCTTTACACTGCAAAATGCCAGACGCTACTGAAACTCCGCACTACGACCCGCTGGTCGTTGGATCAGGTTGAAAGTATATGAGCCGAGCCAAAAGAGGCTCGCCTTCCTTTGACTCGCAAATTTACCGACAAGAAGCGCATTCAGAGCATGCCTCGGGCATCACAGATAAAACCTGAACAGTACCTTCAGTCTCTTACTTCTAAGCTTCGCATACCAAATGATGGCTTTTCTTTTAGAGAGGTTACTTTCATCGAAGTAAGAGATGCAATAAATGGCATAAAACAAAAAACTAGTAAAGATATCTATGGCTATAGCACAACCCTTTTGAAGAGACTGAAAAATAACTTAATTAGTCCACTAACACACCTAATAAATTCATGTATAAAGGAGGGTACCTATCCTGATGCATTCAAAATGTCCAAGGTAGTCCCAATTCATAAGAAGGGTGACCCTGACGACATGAACAACTATAGGCCTATTACTCTTGTGCCTGCCCTGTCTAAGGTCTTCGAACATCTCTTGAAGCCTCAACTATATGCCTATTTTGAAAATAACAATCTATTTGCTGCTAACCAGTTCGGTTTTAGGAAAACTAAGTCAACGGCGAGTGCTTTACTCACTATATTGGAGTATGTAGTTGGGGGCTTTGAGGAGTGTCAGCACGTGGGGGCGGTCTTGTGTGACCTCTTCAAGGCTTTTGACTGTACATGCCATGACACGCTTTTTCAGAAACTTAAGTATTACGGACTGAGTGATCAGAGTGTGGGATTGCTTTATAGTTATCTGACAGACAGGGTGCAGCGGACCTTCGCTGGGGGGCGGCTCTCTGGGTCGTTGCCGGTGAGGCACGGGGTGCCACAGGGGTCCATATTGGGTCCTCTGCTGTTCCTCATTTATATCAATGACATAGAAATGTCTACGGATGATAAACTCGTAATTTTTGCTGATGATACAACAGCACTTATGAAGAGCAAGAGTCTGGATTCTCTGTCAATACAAATGCGGGACGCCATTCACAGACTGGAGGAATGGTTCGGTGCAAACAAACTGTCGTTAAATATTAATAAAACGGAGAAAATATGTTTTACTCTTAGAGATGTGGGTCGGGATGGGGGCGCCGGGGACTTGCTGTCAACAGACACGGTTAGGCTGTTGGGAGTTCATCTCGATGGAGCTCTTATCTTTAATAATCATATAGACCAGTTGGCTAGCAAACTATCTAGTACAATATTTCTCCTAAAAAACCTTAAAACAACCGTTGAGAGAAAGGTGTTATTGATGGCCTTTCATGCTTTATTTCAGTCTCACTGTAACTATGCCCTGTTAGTCTGGGGTCATGCTGCCCAGGCAGCTAGAATTTTTAAACTCCAGAGGCAAGCTGTCCGAGTGTTGGCTGGCTTGGATTTTAGAGCGGAGGTCAGGCAACGATTTGTTCGGCTTGAGTAAATGACCTTGCCCTCTCTGTATATTATGGCATGTCTTAATTACATTAAAAGAAATATCAATGACTATAGCCTCTGCAATGACCGTCACGGCCATGATACGAGGTTTAATTGTGATATAAATGTTGATTATCTAAGATTGTCTAAATCATTCATTAGCACAAATTATTATGGACCTAAATTTTTTAATAGGCTCCCTGTACATATAAGAAATAAAGATGAAAAATCGTTTGCTAGAACAGTAAAAAGTTATCTGCTGGGACAGGCATTTTATAGCATAGACGAATTTTTGAATTCCAATGTTCAGGTCGCATAGGACTTTCTGGTCTGGGGGCTGTGTTTCTCCGGGGTTGGAGTGGACGTTGAGTCAGGTGTGATTGTTTTGATTAGGATCATTTTAAAACTGTTATGTATAGAAAATATTTTAATGTTTTAAATTTTTAATATGTTGACTAAAAGTGTGTCTGTGTAAACTATGACTGTTATTGTGAAAATTATTTTTGTACTTTATTACTTATGACGAATGTAAGACTTACCTATGTTGAGAACAGGAATAAATTGATTTGATTTGATTTGAAACTCCAAGCGGCGCCAGATATGACAAGCGCTCCCATTCCCACGATGCGTGACTCGGCGAGTTCTGCTTGTGACTCGCCAATCCACGCACCGTGGGATGCCGGCTTAAGTAGGACCAGAGATATACAACTTTGAAATTTCACCAGCCGCCACTGAACTACAGTACACACCTCATAGATAGGTACCTAGTACCTTACTTACCTGGCAAAAAATAAATGCTAAACTTTTTTTTTGCTTATACATTTATTTAAAATTGGTTACTTCATCAGACTTTTTTACAAACTTTAACGAATGGTTAACTAGTTTGATGAAGACCGTCATTTTTACTATGTACCTATTAGATCACTTTTTAAATTTCTTGTATTCCAGTTTCCTACTACTTTCCAAAAAAGTGCTGTATTTTGTAGTCTACACAAAATGGTTTTCACTACTATAAAGGGATTTTTATACTAGACTTTTAAATAAAACAAAAACATAAATAACAATTATGCAATTGTACACTAGGCTTCGAAAATTAATGTTGCTTAACAGCTTGGGCTGGTGGCCAACTCCACTGGCCTGGAGGAGGTTGTTTTAGAAGTGGCTCCCATGGTTTCCAAGTTAACATCTTACGGGCCAAAGCAAGCTCATTCTCAGCCTGAACTATTACTTCCTCAATTTGCCCACAGTTAATTTTTCTTTCAGCATCTTCAACTGCAGGGGTTGTTTTTAATATATCTGATCGTTCTTTAATAATAGCCTCTGTATGTTTCCTATAGGCGGCAGTTTCGGGCATTTTCTGAAGAGTTCTTAATATTTTACTGTACAGTACTCCTAATGACTGGTAAGGGTTTTTTGCCACCGCGAGGCCAGTCAGACCAGTAGATTTTTTTATCGCTCCAGACATATTCTTATAACTATTTCTTTATATCAACCAAATTTAGTACGGCACCTCCGTAAAACAATATGTTTTTATGTAACTTCAGTTAGTCTTGTGCCCAGTGTTGCCAACAGAGTCAACAGACCGAGTTGCTTCCCCACCAGATCCGCGTGATTTCCGCCAAACACCGGTAAACCAGAGTTGTATTCAGGGGCGTACCGAAAGCGCTATGTTGGGGGAGGGGGGAATATGCAACTATGAGAAAATAAAAATTCAAAATTGTCGACCGTTTTTTTTTTGCAAATTCCCCCCGAGAAAAACTGTCGATTTTTTTATGGACTGGTCGAACTTTGTTACGTTTGCTGAAATTAAACTGTCGACCTTTTTGCAAATCTTCCCAAAACTGAACTGTCGACGTTTTTTTGGTACGAGGTGTTCTAATAGCAATAGCCAACTCGTACTTTAATTAGCCAACTCAAGCATCCACGGAGGGGACGCCCCCCCCCCCCCCATAAGTACTCCACCGGTTGTATTCAGGTGGTGTTATATTAAGCGCACAAAATTGATTATTGTAGTAAACAGTAGTACAAAAATAGAAACTTACTCCTAGCCCTTAATAAATCGCTTACTCATTTTATAATAAACCCTGCAAATTTAAAACAAATATGTAATTACAAAACCGAAAATGGCAAAAGGCAACTAATTCAACCCGAGGAGAATGGAAACAGAAACCGGGGAATCCCCTGGACCATGTAAACATAAACAATAGAAATAAATTTCTACTTTTATCTGTTTTCCTTCTTGGTTGGAGAGAGTGACCCTTTAGGCCGCGGGCCGGCGCTGCCTTGCACATTATATAATGTCAATACCAATCGATATTTAGGAGTCGTTGCCATACAATCTGTGTCGTTGCCATGGAGACCGAACGTTCACCAAGCTTCTCTTTCCCGCACGGTGGGGGCAGTATTTTTAAAAAAATCTGATAAAAATTTTAAGAAAAATCTTTTGGGGAAATTTGATAAACCGCTAATTTATCACTAAAATATCATATAATACTGCTAAAAAATCCGCTAGCCGCTAAAATAGTTTTGAACCCGCTAGGCTAAGAATTATTCCGCTAAATCTAGCGGGAAATCCGCTAGGTTGGCAACACTGCTTGTGCCACTGGTGGTCAGTGTTGCCAACCCAGAGAAAAATCCCTATATGACCTCTCGAAAAATCCCTAGAAGTCCCTAGTTTTAAAATATAGCATTTTTCAAAAAAAAAAACAATGAAACTAAGCAGATATTTGGTTCTAACTAGGTACAGTTATGCCCTAGGAACTAAAATCTGAAATAATATAGGAGCAAGGAACCATGTAAAAATATAATATATAAAAAAACAAATCTCTTATGAGTACCTTCCATACCTGTATCACAGCCACGGATTTCGTAAAATAAACTGGATGGCTGACATTTATGGTGAAAAGTGTCTCCAGTATGCTCGGCGCCATGTTGGGTGCCAGACTTATGGCAACACTGAATTTCATTGTCCCCAATGCATAGGAAAATAAAAATTGCAGGCGGGATTTTTGAATTGAAAAATTTTAATTGGTGGAAATTGATCTTCTTTTTTTTAAATTTTTGCTTACTTTTGTTTATTTCACTATTACTAAATGAACTTAAGGTGAATCTTTCTTTTGTATGCCCCTAGTGTACGAGAACGTAGTATTATGTATTTTTTAAAATATAAATAAACCTAAAATGAGCTTTAAAAACCTATTTTTTTATAAATGTGTTAATACAGATAAATATTAAATTGTTTAAATTCTGGAAAAAATTAATGTATTTTTTAAAACGCCTGGGACACTGTACATTTGAAACAACTCTGATTTCAATATTCTATGAAAAATAGTGTAAAATGTACACATTATTTAAACTCGGTTATGGACGTTAAAATATTTTAAATGTGTGGAAATCATTTCGTGTGGAAACGACATAAAATATGTCTATTACTACAAACACAGAATTTCTGGTAAAACTGGCACAATGTACCTACCCAAACTTAAAAACGTACACATCTTATCTTAATATATATGGGCGTCCATTTTCCTTCTCTGCCTGTAACGGTTAAAGGTATTCATAAATCTGATCTTTGTTTGGCACAAGAACAAACTTAGGGCGATAGATACCCCCACCCACCCTTAGCAAATAAATATATGGTGGCACTTTATAATAATAACTAGGTTTTAGTAGTCATTTTGTTCCTCTTGGAAACGTTTCGAAATGAAAAGAGACAAAAAATTAATGCTTTTTTTTTATTTCAAAAATAAAATAAATACAAATAAAAAATCCTTATACTATAATGGTCTGGTCGTTTGTGCTGCACAAACTGCACTTACAATATTTTTGAAGTTGTAGAAGACACTCGTACAAAAAAACTAGTGTAGTTTCGTGCAACATAAACAAACAAATCTTAACATGAAAGTAAAGCAAGAAAAATTAATTTCTATTGACTACAAGTAGAATAAACTTAATTCTAGAAGGTTTACAATTACTTTACCAAGGAGACATTGTGACATACTAATAAATTACATCATACAATTCTGGCAATGCTATTATGAATAAGAATGTCCCTAAGAATGTTTTATTATCAATCAGTTAGGGATCGGACTGTATTAGACATAAATCACAAAAAAATAAAATAAACAAAATAGTATACCGAGTACAGGATTTACAGCGATTTGCTAACACAAAATTCTCTGACATTTCTCTGACCCACTAGGTACAGGTTCATCTAAAGGTTTATCACACTTGGAAACTGAACTGATTTCTTTATTGACATTATCAACCAAGAACCCAAGTTTTTTCTTAATTGGTTGTATTGTAAGTTCAGTTTCAGTTACATTCCCTTTAACTGGCAATTTTAAAATTCCGCCATCTTCACTAACACATGCAATATTGGTAAATTTTGCTCTGGTACTACGTTAGGATTTAAATATCTTCTGTTACCACTTAGTACAATATCATCTTCAGAAAAATGATCTGAACATACTCTTTCATATATGATTAAAGGTTTAGCCATTGAGATCGCAGTTGGGTGTCTTTAGGCAAGCTAAAAAAAATTAATTCAAACTTGTATCACGCTCTAGCATATTAAAAACCTAAAAGCATAATTAGGTACAGATCGTAAATAATGCTTTATAAACCTACCTATGATAAGAAAGCCCATCTCTTGCTCTTGTGTTATTAGGGCACCCCAATACAAAATAGTGAGGCATCTTATAACCCACTTTAAATGAAGTCTGAAAATAAATATTTTATTCTCGGCTTATAACTTATAAGCACACACAAAACTAAACGTTGCTGATACGAAAATCTCCAAATAAATAATAAAACAGTAAACAGTCACAAGTGACAATTGACAAAGTTCATGGAAGCACAATGTTGCCAACCACTGAAAAAAAAAAGAAATTAGAAGTTTCAGTATTTCCACCAATTACAATTTTTAAATTTAAATATCCCGCCTGAAAGTTTTGTTTTCCTATGCATTGGGGACAATGAAATTCAGTGTTGCCATAAGTCTGTGCACCCAACATGGCGCCGAGCATACTTTTGAAATGACAGCTCCATTGGCGTTAGTAGTCTGTTTTATTTTACGACGTTTATGCACCGAATATATAACACATAGAAGGGTCACTCCTGCGCGGCACTGTGATGTTCTAAGATCAAAGCATCGGCATCGCCGGCAGCAGCCGAATGTATTTTCTCGAATTGTAAGACTTGCGAGGTCGCAGACGGAAATCCCAAATTACGAGGGCGATACGTGCACGCGATATGTGTAAGCGGGCCGAGCTGTTTTACGAGGGTTACTCTGTAGGAACGGAATAAAACTAAAAGTAAACCACAGTTTTTAATTAATCAGTTGTATTAACATAAAGTTACTTAAAAGAACGCAGTTCAATTTGTTAGCAACAACACTGCAAACTATTATTTATCTACAATAAAGTAGTTGCAATAGAAACAACATTAAAGTGTGTTTTATATCGATCAAATAATAAAGTTAATATATCGGATAAAAAGAAACTGAGATAATATATTTTTTAAATACATGTAGGGAAAATTTTTTATTTAAAAACACACAGTTGAGCTGCGTTCTTTACTTATAGTTAGTTAAATTTGAAATAAAGAAAAAGTTATTGAATTACTGTTTTTTCTTAACCTAAGTATATATAATATAATTTGCGTAAAGTAAGTTGCAGCACCTACAAATAAATTAAATACTAAGTTTGTTTTTTATTAGAAATCAGTTAATACTGAAAAAACGAGTGGTAATATAATATACCTAAAATAACTAAGAAATTATTAACGGCGTAACAGACCTTCCGAGATTTTGACAGATGTTACCGTTTTGGGATTCCTAGATGACAACAATGAATGTTGTCCATGTCCGTCTTCCTGTCTGTCGGTCTATCTGTTAGGCCGACAGCTCAAAAGCTAGTTGACGGAAAAGGATCAAATTTTGTATGCAAAGTAGGCATTAACAATACTCGAAAAAGTATATCCTTTGTGTTCAATATATACACGGTGAACACTATAAAAAAATAAAATGTTAAGATTTTTGCTTAAATTTTATAATTTAATATGACGGTTATAGAAGAATAGTTAAATATTTAATGAATCCAACCATATTGTGAGAAAGTTATACTACTTACCTACTGTTCTGTTTACATGTCAAATATGTGCAGGAGAACACAAAGCAGCCGATTGTAACTCGACTGAAGTATGCTGTATAAACTGTAAATATGCAGCGGAAGTGTTGAAAATACCACAAATTGACAGTAAACATAAGGCATATGATAAAAACTGTGAGGCATATAAGAGAGTAGTCGATCAGCTGCAAGAAAAAGTAAAATATCCTGAACTACGTAGCAACAAAAACATAATATAGCAATCAAGATCAAGTATTTTATACCTTAATATACAGGGTTTGAGTACACATAAAACAGAATTATCGTGGATTGCAAATCAGAACAAACCAATTATAATGTGTCTTTCAGAAACCCATGTTACTAAAGATTTTACCCCATATGAAACAGACATTGTTGGTTACAACACGGTAACTAGTTTTTCTATGAGTGCTCACACAGGAGGGACAATAATTTACATAAAAAAAGGATATAGATTTAAAGAAATTCTTAATATAAATGATAACAGAAATATGTGGATAACAGGAATTGAAATTATCTTGGAAAAACAAAAATACCATATTTATTCTTTATATCACTCACCGAGCACAAGTAATGCAGAGTTTTTAGACAAACTTGATGATTTTTTGGAAAATCTGAACCAGGAGGTAGTATTTATAATATTGGGTGATTTTAATATAGATTTGGCAAGTAACCACTTCTATGGTGACAAACTTAATAATTTAACGCTAAACATGGCATCTACCAGTTAACCGATAAGTATACTCGCGTAACAAGGACATCTGCTACAAAAATTGATCTTCTCCTTACAAATGAAAAGAATATTAACATCGAGGTACTATCAACCCCTAAAATAACGGATCGTTCAATCATTACAGTGGATCTTAGAAGCAAGTACATTGAAAAATGTGAAACAAAAATTTATAGGAACTACAAATCTATGGATGTAACAGGATACCAACTTAAACTTATGGAAATGACATGCCTGAGTTTCGTACAACAGACGTAAACAAACTAGCTGATAGTTTAATAGACAATCTTATATATGCACTAAACCAGTTCGCTCCAGAACAAACACTGATATGTAAAGAAAAATGGGGAGATAAAATGTGGTGGAATGAAGAGATAAGTAATGAAATTAGAGTAAGAGACTATCTCTATCAAAGAGCTGTTTTATCAAAGGCTGATGATGATTGGAAGAACTTTAGACAACAAAGAAACATAGTTGTAACAATGGTCAGAAATGCAAAATTTAATTATTTCAATGAAAAGATTGACCAGTTGAAGGACGACTCAACAGAAATGTGGAAAACAATAAAAAAACTTATAAATGTAAAAACAATAGAGGGTCCTAAACCGGAAATAATATTTAATAATAAAAGAATCACAGGAAAAGAAATAAGTGAACATTTTAACATATTTTTCCTGGACAGTATCAAAGAAATTGTACAAAATATTATTCCAAATAAGATACCAAATGAAATTGTTAGTAATATAGAAGTTAAATGTAAAATGGAAAAGTTTGAAATGTTAGAAATGTCAGATTTGAGAAAAATAGTAAAAAAGATGAAAAATAAAGAAAGTAATATTGATGGCATCACAGTACAAATATTAAAAAACGCCTTTGAAACAATTGGAGACAAATTTCTCAGTCTAATTAACAACAGCCTGGAGAATGGAATCTTTCCAAGATCTTGGAAGAACAGCATGGTCATTCCAATTGAGAAAGTTAAGGGTACTATTGAATGTGAAGAATTTAGACCCATAAATATGGTACCTCCATATGAAAAACTCCTTGAAGTATGTGTTAATGATCAAATAGTAAAATATATTGAAAACAATAAAATTTTTAGTGAATATCAAGCAGGCTTTAGAAATAAAAATTCATGTGAGAGTGCTTTGCAAACTGTGTTGTTTAACTGGAAAGGAGCATTAGAGGAGGGTCATATGGTTGGTGTTGTTTTCTTGGACTTTAAGCGTGCTTTCGAGACAATAGACAGGCAGCTACTATTAAACAAAATGGAAAAGTATGGATTTGGAGCTTCCATTCTCAAATGGTTTAAAGAATATTTAACTGATCGGACCCAAGTAACAAAATACGATAATATCTCAGCTGCTGCAAAAACAACGTATGGTGTGCCGCAAGGAGCAGTATTAGGGCCCACTCTTTTTATTCTGTACATAAATGACATTGTCAAGGCTGTGAAAAAGTGTAGAATCCAATTATTTGCTGATGACACAGTGATATATGTTGTAGGTGATAGAATTGATGAGATAATGCAATCATTAAATGATGAACTTAGTAATTTATTACAATGGTTGAATAACAACTCTCTTAAACTGAACATTAACAAAACAAAAATGATGATAATTAAAAATAAATATAGTAACATAACTCTTACTACAAATAATGAAGTTAAAATTAATAATGAAATAGTAGAAAGAGTGGCTCAATATAAATACTTAGGATGTGTGATAGATGAAAATTTATCCTTTTCAGAGCACTACAAATTTATTACAAACAAAATTGCTAAAAAAAGTAATGTATTAGGACGCATGTCACGAAACTTAAGCTGCTGGTCTAAACTGACTATTTATAAAACGATTATTGCTCCACATTTATATTTTTGTTCCACATTGTTATTTTTAATGAACAATACTCAGATAGATATTTTGCAGAAGAAACAAAATAAAGCATTACGTATGATTTTAAGATGTAATAAGTATACCAGGATAGCTGATATGTTAAATACCACAAATCTTTTAAGTGTAAGGCAAATTATAACCTATAATACTATGATATTTATATATAAAATGCTGAATAATTTAGTACCAGAACATCTTATCCAGAATTGTAAATTTGTCAAAGATATACATGATTATAACACCCGTTCGCAAAATAATTTTTACTTGAGTAGAGTTTCTACTAATTTTAGTCAGAATAGCTTGTTCTATAAAGGGTTAAAACAGTACAATGAACTGCCTGTTAACGTTAGGGCCTCAAATAATCTCTTACAATTCGAAAGGTCGTGCAAAATATATATTAAACAAAATGTTAGTATTTAGATAATAGAGTTTAAAGCTGTTATATTTTCTTAGTTGAAAGTGTATGAATGTATTTGAAGTTTGTTGTTTTATGTAAGTATTTATGCTAGCCAAGAGCTAATAATAAAGATTATTATTATTATTATTAAAGGTAGGTATTTGCCGATTTTATAATTGGCAAGTTCCAAGTGGTATATATTATATTCATAAAGAAGGCACATTAATTTGTAATTATATTTGGATCATAATCGAGTATTTCGGTACATGCCTTATTGTCATGGCAGTATGTTTACGATAGGAGCAAAACAAAAGGAACGTTGTTTGTCATTCTAAATAAAATATTTAAAAAATCGACAAATACCTTTGCACAGCAGTTGCCTTGCTCACAATGGGTTCACCCTGTTGTAAATATGTAAACTGTTTGCTCGGATTTGTCAAATGCCAAATATTATTCTAAGAGAAATAGTCTAAAGCCCGGAAAAAATATCGTCAAGATCTGTCTCGCAAGGTGATTTGTTTTGCAATTACAATAAACAAAAACGTAGTGAGCCGTAAAATAGTTTTAAAAGAAAAATTCAATTCAGATGGTACATTAGAACGAAGAAAAGCTAGACTGGTTGCAAGAGGTTTCTCTCAAAGACCAGGCGTAGATTTTTCAGAAACTTTTGCTCCTGTAGCAAAACTTAGTTCAATCAGAATGTTACTAGGACTGGCTGCAGAACAAAATTTAAATATTGGTCAATTAGATGTTACCACAGCATTCTTAAATGGAGATATTGAAGAAGAGATATATATGGAAATACCAAATTATTTGAAAAAATATATTCAAAAAATTATATGCCAAAATGGTGATGCAGAATTGTCGCATAAAGCAAGAATAATGCTAGAGCATTTAAGAAAAGGCTCAAAAGAAAAAGTTTGTTTACTTAAAAAGGCACTATATGGGCTGAAACAAGCAGGTAGACAATGGTTTAGAAAACTTGATGAAAAACTGAAACAATTTGGACTTAAAACATCAACAGCTGATCCATGCATATACACATCCACAAAAGAGGGAGAAAAATTGGTAGCAGCTGTATATGTGGATGATTTAATTATTGCCTATTCTGATAAAAATGTCTATGAAAAGCTAAAAAGATGTCTAACACATTTTTTTGACATACGTGATTTAGGAAATTTGAAATATTGTCTTGGTTTGGAGTTTACACAAGAAGAAAATTCAATAAAAGTAAATCAAAACAAGTATGTTAAAGATATCCTAAGAAAATTCAACATGGAAAATTGCAAAATCGTATCTTCACCAATGGAAGTAAATCTGAAATTAAAAAAGGCAAATGAAGAAGAAAAAATAGATGTTCCTTACCAAAATCTCATTGGTTCTTTAATGTACCTATCTGTCGCCACTCGTCCCGATATTTCATATGCTGTGAGCTATCTCAGCCAATTCAACAATTGTCATGGAGCAGCACACTGGACGGCAGCAAAGAGGGTTTTACGTTATTTGAAAGGAACTCAAAATTATAGTTTGACGTATAAGAAAACTAATAAACCATTGATTGGTCTAACAGATGCAGATTGGGGTTCATGTTCCATAGACCGAAAATCATACACTGGCTATTGTTTTATGTATGCAAATGGTATAGTTAGCTGGGAATCTAGAAAACAAAAAACAGTCGCACTTTCCACCGCCGAAGCGGAATATATGGCACTTACTCAAGCTGCAAAAGAAGCATTACATTTGAAAAGTTTAGCTATTGATATGGGTATATTTTTGGATAAAGTTTTGATCCTCAATGATAATCAAGCTGCACAAGCTTTAGCTACCAACCCTATCATTAATTCAAAATCAAAGCATATTGACATCAAGCAACATTTTATTCGAGACACTGTTCAGAGAGGAGAAATTGAAATTGGATACCGTCGGACAGAAGATATGTATGCTGATGTTTTGACGAAATCTTTGAATCCGAAAAGGCATGTTTACCTATGCAAACATTTAGGTCTTCAGATACATGGTGCGTGAGAGGGAGTGTTGTTAAGAAGAGAATCCACTCACCATATTTGAATTCACCAGTTACCTTATTACCAGTTATTATTTTCAGATTAACTTGTTGTAGTTGTCATTGTTAGTAAATAAAAAGTTGTTAAAGTTAAACGACAATATTTTATATAATCAGAAATAAATGCCGTCTTGCTATCAAATACAACAGTATCTACTTAAATATTAAGTAATCGTTTTTTTATGCGTGCGGATATGTATGAGCTATAGTTTTTTAGGAAATATGTGTTGCGATGAGAAGTAAATTGTAGAAAATAAACGATCTTTTGTTATGTAAACAGGATTGTTTTAATAACGTTTGTTAACGATTAAAGTCGACAGTATTTTCTTTAGTACTTTTCAGCTTATTTCCTCAAAAATTCTTCGATATATGTTTAGTAAAGTAAAAGTAATCAGTAACGATAAAAAGCCAACTTTGCTTATCTTTACATTACAACTTTTCTTTACTAAAACTAAAAATAAATAAATAAATTTAAAAAAATCTTGTCTGTATGTCCTAACTCCTAAAAATATCGGTCGGTACTTATTACATTATAATTTGATACCTAAAAGATCAAGTTTTATAATTGTATAGGCAGGCAACAGGCAATACGCATACGCAAAATTTAGTTTTACCTAAATTCATAAATTCAACCGTTCGTCTTTTCATCCGTTCGATCGTGCGACAGCGTTGCAGCAGCAGCAAAATGAAACAAAGTACAATGATTACAATCGTATCGTTTGTCCCTCGGTCGGCTCGCGCGATCCGATGGTGGCACTCGTTACTTTCGTATGAGTCGTTACTTTCGTATGTCGTATCGACGCACACGTTCGTACACCGATACCGAAGTAATCAAAGTAATCGATACGCTTTCAAATCGGTATTCGTTACTTCGGGTATTCTAGAGTAACGAGTACTTTCGTATCGTATCGTTACTTTGTCGACATCTCTACTCTACGTCGACCTTGAAAATATATAGCCATTTTTAAATCAGTGACCAAATCGTGACCTAGTCAGACCATTGGGCAACGCTGTCTCATTTAATCTTAATACTTTGATTTTTTAGGTTAAACATTGAGTATATGGAGCAACGTTGCCAAATAAGGTGATGTAGTCATGACTAGGTCACTGATTTAATGACCTCGTTAACGTCAGTTGGGTGTAGAAGTCAGTGCCGGATTTGGAATAATTTAAAAATATAGCAAAAATAAAGCACATTTTTTAAACACATTTGTAATATACCGTACTTACCTTCTTGAATCAGCAGAAAATCTAAAGAAACTCTTGTTGCAAGAAGAGTAGCTCTTATTTGAACAATTTTTCACAGCACATACACAACCCTGTTTTGGTTTATCCATTATGAATAAAAAATATATATATATAACGGTCTAAACAATAGGTAAAAGAAAAAACACGTTTACTTGTCAAATAACAACAAGCAACACCACCGTATACAGACAAAGACGCAACACCAACTAAAATCTAAACCGACCCTGTTACTTACTGGCTGCATTTGAAGGCTTCTACATCAAACACTGTCTTGCGCGAAAATATGCGGAGTTGGTTAATAATAGTAATATTCCTTTCAGGTGTCTGACGCCCCGGAGCGACTCGCCCCGGAGTCACTCGACACCGTTCTGAAAGGAACAAATTGACAAGTTTGACATTAAGCTCAATTCAAGTAATGCATGAGAGGGCAGGGGGGATAGGGCTCGAACGGTTCAGGTGCTTGATGCCCCAGTTGAATGGAACAACTGTGTGCGGCTCAGGAGCTGTACGGGAGGTCCTCCTTGGGGTGAAAGGAAGATACCTATTGAGGGACGTTAACGAAAATCCCTAGAACTAGGGACAAAATCCGTAGGTTGGCCACACTGCTGGTGGTACTGGCTGGTTATGTAGTCGGCATAAAAAAGTTTATGGGGGCAGTGTTGCCAGATAACCAAATTATCGTAAAATGCTCTAAAAATGATCGTATTTTACATGATTTTATCGTACAAGATGATCTCACTAATATGACGTCATCCGGCTGACCTTGATAATTCAGTAAAGTTAGGTAAAGGCGATTTTTAATGATTAGTATTAAAATGTATGCATTCAAATTCAAAGGTATATTTAAAAATAAAACTCTAGATACAATACAAAAGAAAAAATAATTCTTGATAAACTATTCTTGTCCGCTTAAGCTATCAAAAATAATCTCTTTTTCTAGTTCTTCTTTCTGATTTTTATTTTCCAAATGTAATAATGAAATTATCGTACATTTACCATTATCGATCGTACATCGTATCCTACACGTATACAAATACGATAATTATCGTACGTCAACATTGTTGGGGGGGGGGGGGGGGGGGGCGTTCTTTTTTACACCAGGATTTTTTGGTGGATTTCATCACATTCGGTCTGATGGATTTATGGTAGAAACCTGATGTCTATGACGTCACTGTTTGGTACTTATTGTAGGGGTAATTTAAGAACGAGTTGTTGGATATTTTGGTTGTAAACATAACCTGTACTTTTCTTATAGTCCATAGTTCGAGCCGAGCTGAGACTTTTTCTATTTCAGATGGGCTCATTTTTACTATATGTAACATTGTTATAAACAAAATTTACATCAAGAGACTTTGACAATTGTTAAGGTTATGTGTTCCATCCAACGCATAAACCAGAAGAACCACATTGCCACATTCTATTTATGGTGAAAGGCTGGTTGCATCAGGTGTAATCAATCGGAAATCCTCCAGTCTTTTAAGAACGCGTTTTGATGGGGCATCATCATCAGGGTTGGGTAGCAGGAATTGCTTTTCTTACATTTGCTACGTTTGTTACATTTTTGCAACGTCGCAAATAAAATGTCGCAAAAGTCACCTCGCTATGTAGCAAAATTCTGATTGGTTCAGTGCTTTCTTATTTTGGCATTTGACATCTTGTTCTTTGCGAAATGAAATAAATATATGTTGCATTTTTATCATCTTCTTAAGTTTACCTGAATAAGTACTGCTGTTCTGACTTTGTTTTCTATAATGGAAAATGTGGTTATGTAGCAAATGTAACAAATTATACAATTATGACCATGTCGCAAATTACATTTGCGACCGTTGTAAATTGCGTAGCAAATGAATAATTTGCGACGGCCCCATCCCTGCTCGCACGTCAACAAGTGATTCCCCGAAATGTATACTAGGGATGGGCAGGGGGCTACGTTATCGACGGTAGTAAATTTCAATTAGGGTAATTATATAATTTTTCATGACATATTTTTTTTTTCAATGATGCTTTTTTGAACTAATAAATTTATTAATTCTGTCCTGACTCTGACCATTTGATGCGATAAAATCGGGACAATTTTATTTTGTTCAAATTTCGGGACGTCCCGCCAAAATCGGGACGTCTGGAAACGCTGCTAGTTGCCTACAAAAATTTGCCCCACCCCAGCTGTAAAAAACTCACGGGCCTCTCCTGCGTTCTAGATCAAATTCGTGAATGCACCCACTCAGCTACATTCCTTTAAGCCGACGTCCCATGTGCGGAATTAAAGACGGAGGCGGAACGGAAAAGGCGATTCTATTGGTCGCTGGGCGGCCATCTTACAATTTTTGACGTCAAAAATTGTGAGATGGTCGCCCAGCGACCAATAGAATCGCCTTTTCCGTTCCGCCTCCGTCTTTAATTCCGCACATGGGACGTCGGCTTTAAAGTCCACTTGGGACAGTGTTGCCAGACGTACGTCATTTACCGTACACACGGTAATTTGCGCAAATATACGGAAAACGGTACGAATGTCAGTACCGTACGCACAAATACGGTAATTCCAGAGAAAAAAATTTCAAAAATGAAATACTGTTTCGTCTGCATACCCACTTAGTATTTTTAATTCTAAACGCGGCTTTAGATTAGTTTCATAGAGTATTTGACGATTTCGTAAAAGACGGGTTTGATCCTGATGTACGAAAACTATTGGTACTCGAAGAACTAACACTAATGATTACGAATTTTCTATAGAATAGACTAAATACGTTTTTTTATGATTCTATTCTATTTATTGTTTTTAAGGCAATGATGATTTCTGCGAATATCTTTATTTTTGATTGTGCTTTGTACTGAAGAATATTTTTGTTTGACTTTGTTAGGTTAATAATGTATTTTAGTATAAATGGTTTATTTTTATGGGTGCGTTTTGTTTAGTTGTTCCAACTAAAGCTTATTTTATACTGTGTTTTCAATAAGAATGTAGCAACATCTTATTTTCCTTTGTACGGTAATTTAAAAGCAAATACGGTAAATTTTGTTGGCAGACATCCAGAAACACGACTCGGAATCGGAAGAATAACGATCAAACGATCGGATCTTTATTCAGTGCCTATCCTATAACATAACCAATTTTTGTGTTTGTTTGCCTTTTTCTTATACTTAAAATTTACAGAAAAGAACCGGTATACGTAAAATATAATGATGTTTCTTGGAGTTTTTGTGTACTTTACGACTATTTTTGTCATACAAAATGTAGATGGAGAGTGGAATACCAAGGATTTTATGAAAAGAGAACATGCACTCATAAAACCTTATTATGGTAAGGGCTGATGTTTTTATTTTCTATGAGTAAGTAAAAGTTGTGGTACGATTAGGGCTCCTGGGAATAACGGTACGATAATAGATCATGGGAAAATAACGTTCTTTTTAATAGACATTTATCGCAAATCGTATATAAAAAACATATACCGGGGTGTATGCGTATGTTGTAGAGTAAATATACGCGGGGCGACAGAATGTCACTAGACTGCCACGTGACCTTCAATTACGTTGGTGTCCTTGAGCTATTACTATGTTTTCTTAAATGTAGGTGTATTGTAAAGTAATGTAAAGATTGGCGTGCCGCGTGACGTACAGGGGCCGAAACAGCGCTTTCTCGATGTTTTTATGCAGTTTATTGTTTTGTCTTTTTTTAAAGGTCCCGAGCAAAAAATTAATCGTGTCTAGGTACCTTAACCTAAAAATTATGTTTTGTTTGTTGTCCAGAAAATCTAGCGAACGGTGGATCGGAGGGCACGCTAAGGTCGGAACAGGGTTAGCACCTGGTTAGGGGCCCTGACCAGTCTCTTTTCTCGCAAGCGAAGAGGGATCGGTGCGAAAAAATCCACTATTGTTCCTTCCTCTGCCCATCCCCTAGGCCCTAGATCCTAGTCTTGTCGCTCACTGTATGAATGACAGAAGAAAAAATACCGTTATTTTAAAATCTTCGAGCTATCGCACAAGTCTAGTGACATTTTGCCCCCTCCCCCCGTATATTTGCAACAATTATACGCATCCATCTCAGTACATGTTTATTATACGATTTGCGATAAATGTCTATTAAAAAATAACGTTATTTTCCCATGATCTATTATCGTACCGTTATTCCCAGGAGCCCTAATCCTACCAAAGTTGTGAATTTACGTTCTCGTCGTCAGCGATGGGCAACGCTTTACATGAGCCTGGAATTTCGTATACCTATATATATATATATATATATATATATATATATATATATATATATATATATATATATATATATATATATACATGCATAGCTATCTTTTCGGCCTCCGTATGCCACGCAGGCACCCAAGCCTCCACTATAACCAATGCGTTTTACGGTGTGTATTTTGCATATTTAGGAACGATAATTTATGGGCTATCTCGGCACCACTCGAGGGGTAGCAAATTCATTAAAAAAATATATAGAGCTTTTCGGTAAAATGTTAAATGTAACACGCTTCCGAGCAAATAATGTCTTACTTGCCTTCGATTTGTATATGTGTAGAAGGGCTACGCTCGTACTGGCCTCCGACAGTGTTGCCTCTGTTAACGCCCGCTGATTTAAGGCAAATGAACCGGTTTCATGACCTTGATCTATTTTTAGCTCTCGAATACCAAATATCTAGTAAATTTATTATATTTTTGCATGTCGGGTGTTATGCGTGTCTACGCTTGAGCATATACACGGTGTTTCGGCCTCCGGATTTAACGTTCGTATTATTTTATATTATTTCTTGTTCGGTTCAGAGGAAGCTCGTTGATTTGAGCTGGTTGAGCTGAGCTATAATTTAGTTTTAATTTGAAAATATCTTTATTTTAGAACTAAAATAATAGGCTCTGAAATTACAATAATTTTGAAATCATTTTTTTTTTAAGCTTTTATTTAACTTCACCTGTTAGTTTGCTTGTATGTGTGTATGTATGTATGTATGTATGTATGTATGTATATGTGTATGTATGTATGTTTAGGATAAATATTGCAATCAAATTTTCGACTGGTAACTAATTAAGCTAGAGCTTTGAAATTTTGCACACGTGTACAAATCCGGTGACAATACTTTATGGTGCGTTTGAGATTAGCACTCTTTTCACTCCGGAAGTACCTAAGTGCACTCCGTCCGTTCGAGTATTAAATTCGGAGCAGAAAGAGTGAATCCGCTGGCGTTCGGGTATCGAAAACAGAGTGAAAAGTGTCCACTCCAAAAGTCCCGTCTCGCTGAGAGGTGCTCTAGGAGCGGGCATGCGCAACTGCGTTTGCAAATTTTATGGTTAAGTTAGTTTTTTGTTTATGTCGGTTAAATGGGAATGTTTTCATTCTAAGCTGGGTTCATCCTAAAATGCATTTTAAAGTTTTGGTCCGTCATTGATGGGACCGTTATTTCCGCAGAATTCTCAACTATTTCTTCAGAAATTTATTCGTTTTCGGAGCTTTTCACAAAATTCTTCCATGGCAAAGTTTAAAATGGGGATGAGAGAATTGAACATATTTAATAATTTTAATTAAATCCTTGTCTAAAATTTAACCCATATGCAAGTCAAACACATGTTTATTTTTAAGGGTATGTTTTTGCACTTTTGGCGTAGAGCGTCCGTCTTTGAAAGATTTACTCCCAAAACTCCGGTCACGTGACAAAAATCTACTTGCACTCCACTCCAAATCCGTTGGCAATCGCGAACGTAGCTAATATAGTATTATGTAATATTGTTCTAAATCCAATATGGCGGGCGCCCCAAGATGGCGGATTACCTTTTTCTCTACAATCCCCTTGACATGGGTATCAAATGAAAGGGCTTGACGAGTAGAATACGACAAGCTACATGACGTCATTCTTAACCCAACATGGCGGACGCCACATGATGGCGGATTACCTATTTCTTCACAACCCCCTTGATATGAGCATCAAATGAAAGGGTTTGACGAGTAGAATAAGATAAGCTGTGACGTCATTCTGAACGCAATATAGCGGACGCCACAAGATGGCGGATTACCGTTTTCTTCACAATCCCCTTGATATGGGTATCCAATGATAGGGTTGGACGAGTGGAATACAATAACAGGTAAAATGTCTTATAATAATGAGGCATTATCAGAAATGCATAGAATAAGACGTAACTAAAAATTTAAAAATAAAATGTAAAAAACACTTTTTAAAAACAACCTTTTATTATTTAGATGTACTAAAACGAAAAAAATAAGTATATTTTGTTCATTGTGGCATGCGTGGATCTTAATAAAAGTAGTATCAAAGTTATCACTAAAACAGATATAATATATTATGTTAAATTTACTGTCTTAAAAGCTTGTAGCGCGAATAGGAAAGAAAAAAATACATACAGAGGTATGTACTTACAATTCCTGCCAAACAAAATTAATGAACTTTTCGCGCGCGACGAGCTTTTAAGGCAATAAATTTAACATAATATAATACCTTTGTAATAACTTTGATACTACTTTTATTAGGATCCACCCATGCCACAATGAAAAAACTATACTTATTTTTTTCGTTTTAGTACATCTAAATAATAAAAGGTTGTTTTTGAAAAGAATTTTTTACAACACTTTATTTTATTATAATTTAAAAACGATGTATACTAAAATTTGGTACATTGACATAATTTTATGGGACAAAAATACCAAATCAAAATTATGATAAATATCAATCCATAGGCATAGAAATTGTTTTTTTTTTTTAATAATTTAATAATTTTATAATGAAATTAAACTCTAATTGTTATCTCTTGTTAGTTTGGGTAAAAACCTTTTAAGCTAGAGAATTTAAATTCAGTTGCTCAATATTTTTGGTAACGTTTCATCAATCATACTGCCGGCTTCTTCATACAACCCTCTAAAGAAGCCACTAAGATCATATTTATGCAAAATGTCAGTAATACAATAATTGTGGAGACAAAATTAAACAATTTCTATTATGAGTTTTTTTTCAGCTGATCCAGGTACACGTAAATTGTACGATTATGATTTTTTGTAAGTTTAATAGTTCTTTCAGTTAAAGCAATAAATAAGCTTAAAAATGTATTTTGATCATTTTGAATACGAACAACCATTTTTGGGAAAAACTTTAAAATCTTCTTTTAAAGTCCCTGTTTGATTTTTATAAAATTATAAAGGTGCCCAAAATATTGGATACCTATAGAGATAAATTATGGGATCCAATAAAATTAAATATCAAGGACGTGAATTGAAGACCATTATTATATTTTCTCTAAAACGGTGGCTTATCATAAAAAATATACGGGGTGTCTATTTGGGAACTGTATCGACCTATATAGGAAAAACTAAAATGAAATAAAATTAAAAATTTGGCAGGTAGTATACTAAAGTCGCTGGGGGCCCTTCGGCTAAATTATTTTCGAGAATCTGGTGCTTCCTATTATACCGGAAAAAGATGTCAACTTGCTTATTTGAAATAGGACCACCCGTATATTATCTCCTTTTTAGGTTGTACTTAATATTCAAAACACATTTCATGTATAATAATATTGAACTTTTTTACAATTATGACTGTTGGATAGTTTGAACTCCTGTAAAATCTAAACGGCTTGACGTAGAGCAAAACGGGTTTCATATCCCCATCTTAGTTTTTAATACTCTATTTAAGGACGTTATCTACCTACCACTACGTAAACCAAAAAGTGTGATACTTTTAATCGGTCTTGTTATTGACGCCATTAGATAAATTATTAGAGCTTTATACAGGGATGTGAAAACCATTTTGCACTAAGTCAAACCGCTTAGACTTTACAGGGGTTGAAAGTGAAATACCAATTGCTAAATAATAATATCCAAATTGCTAAAGTGCTTTTCGAAATAATTTGAAAAAACTGAAAAGAAATTGCAAAACTTTAACACCCTGTATCTCGAAAACCAAGCGCTTGCGCATCCATCTACATATTAACTTTTTGTCTTATTTTTTTACAAGGAATCTCCCTTGAAGCAATGGCACATCTTTTTTGAAACACCCTGTATATTTTTCTAGTTTAAATAGTTTTATTTATTTAAAAAAGATACTAAACTGACAAAAAACATTAGCGTACTATTTTTTTCTAACCTAAGAAAACCTATTTAATACACGAAAAATGCGGTCTCCAAAAATACCTACTATTTATTTAGGTAGGTATGTATATCAAATATTAGATAAACAGATTCTGCAGTTTTCCAAATAAAAAAAGAAGCTGTTTTGTTTTTAATTTGACGCTTTATGCTTTACGTACTGGAAACAAAGCACTTTCCATGAAATATTGTTGTGAACTTTTTTTTTGCCTAAAATCAGCAAAGAAATCATTCCAGAAATAGCTTGGATTACTTAAGATATCCCGCGTACAAGTTAAAAATGACTACCTATAACTCATAAGAACCAAATAAACCCTCCTAAGATACCTATAAATCCTTAAAATTCATTACTACAAAAAACCATTTCAATAATTTCTACTGGTTTAATGTAATTTTGCAACCAAATAAGATTCGTTATAACCAAATGTCAAAATAATAAATATCGAAATGGGTGTATCTTTAATTGATATTCTCTTCGTACGTATTTGCCTCCTAGCAATGTTGCCAATTTTCCGGAGGTATATAATGCAATTCCTATTTGGAGACCAGATCGTACAGCAGATTGGCCTAGTGTATATATGTATAAGATCGTAGCGCCACGTGGTGGAATTATGGTGAACTACGTTGTGTAACTGTGCGTGTGTACACTACCAAAACGTCTCCAGACGAAAATTGGTACAACGCATTTATGACCCTACGAACCGTTTGCGACCATTATACATGGGGATACGCTTTGGCCTCCGATTTTTCGCATTCGCCTCCGATTTTTCGCATTCGCCTCCGATTTTTGAGGCGTATGCGGCCAAAGCGTATATATTTTGGAGGCGTGTAAGACAATGCATGTATGTATATATATATATATATATATATATATATATATATATATATATATATATATATATATATATATATATATATATATATATATATATATATATATGGTAATTATTCGGATTAATGCAAACAGCGAATTTTTTCAAGAAATTTTGCACAGACCCTAATTTTGGGTCGTAGAACACGAATCCGAAGTCAGTTTTTGGCGGTCTCGAATGGTTTTTCCAAAAATTTTTTTTTTACTTTTAGGTTAGGTTTTTATATAGATTCCTAAGTTTCGACACTTTCACTTCAACGTATCTGTACACTTATAATTTTTATTATTTTTCGTCACACAAAACACCACATTTAGGCAAAAATAGGTAAGAAAATTGCTTTTTCCTATGGAAAATTCCATTTTAACGCGCTACTAGCAGCCATTATTTTCCCAGCTGTCAAGTGTCCGGCGTTGCCAGGTTTACTTATAAAAAGTTGTAAATTAGGAATAATAAAAAACCATAACAAACTAAAGTTACTATTCTGTCCAACTTAGTCAACAACATTTTTTAATTTTAACCTACATCAGACCTAACCAAAATCCTATTTATCAGTAATCCAACACCTGCATGCTGATGCATGCAACCATATCTGAACAAAAAGGTGTATACCCAACCCAAGCAAACCTGAGCAAAAAGGTGGTCAGGTTTGCTCAGTTTTGATTGATATAGATACATATATATCTATATCAATCAAAACTGAGCAAACCTGACCACCTTTTTGCTCAGGTTGGATGAGCAAAAAGGTGGTCAGGTTTGCTCAGTTTTCATTGATATAGCTGTATATGTATATATGTATAAATACTAAACTAAAGGACTGTTACTAGGAAAAATAAAATGCCAATTTTGCCATCTCTTTTTCGGATTTATTCATGGCCGGAAACTGTTAAAATTTGTGGGAAAAACGATTTGTAAATTTGGCAACAGCGTGTCTTTCCATCAGAATGTGTACCACAGATGGCGTGTTTATTTTCTTTCAGTTTTTTGATATTTTCTCTGTTTTTTTTAATGTGTATTTACATAAATTTGCCTAAATATGGTTCAGAAAAATAGTGTGTAATGACTTGTATACCTTGACACCTAAAAGTTAAAAAAAAAATTTTGGGAAAAACCATTCGAGACCGCCAAAAACTGACTTCTGATTCGTGTTCTACGACCCAAAATTAGGGTCTGTGCAAAATTTCATGAAAAAATTTGCTGTTTGCATTAATCCGAATAATTACCATATATATACACTCTGTCCCACAAGAACGTTGGAATGATATCTCGAAGAGTAATAACACAAAACAGTCGCGATTGTTATATTACTTAGGAGGGGGGTTGTACTACGTCGCGTCACAGCAAACATGTCAGTTCATGTTAGTGTGTTATCGCAATCGGACGTAATTGAAAATGAGTTCCGCATACGTGAACAGATTTGACGCTGTGTTTCTCTACACCCATCCTAAAGGACCTAAAATGAGTTATTCAGCAGCTGCTCGTTACATAAAAAGTCGACCTAGGTTGTAAGGAAGTGGGTAAACCGATATAAAGCTGTGAAAAACGTCGATGACTTTCAGAAGAGAGGTAAAAAACGAGTAACGAGTAGTAGAGAGGACAAAACGATTTTAAATGTGTTTAAATCAAATCCTAATCTAACATTATGCCAGGCTCAAAAAATTCGTCATAAAAAAGGAATTAAAGTCAGTCTCATGACGATAAAAAGACGACTGGAAGAAAATCAGGTCTCATATCGAAGTGTTTTACGAACACCATTGCTGACCGGAAAACACTTAAAATACGACTAAAATGGGTATGATATTCAAACACTAAAATGGCCTTCACAGTCACCTGATGCAAACCCTATCGAAAATGTCTGGAGTGTTGTCAAGCATTATCACAGAGGCAAGCGTATACACTTTGAAGCAATTAGGTTCTCAAATAAAAAAGTATGGCGATCTTTACCTGTGCAGTATGCACAAAACCTGGTGGAAAGCATGCCCAAACGTTGTGAGGCCATTTGTCGAAATGAAAGAGATTTTATTGTATATTAACCATAACGCGCTGTAATACATTAATTAATAATTAAACTTGTATGTGGTTTTCTTCAGTATGTTACTTATTTTCCTAGATATCATTCCAACGTTCTTGTGGGAAAGAGTGTATATATATAGTTTATGGTTGAATTCTTGAGAATTCTATGAAATGATAGAAATTCAAAAAAATCAAAACAGTATAAACTCCAAAACCGATACAAAACACCTAAGCAAAATCTATCACAACATAATAAAATAATCAAAAAATGCCAGTAATTAACAATTAAAATTCTGAAGGAAAAATGTTAATCAATAATATAATAAAAAGAATATATAAAATTAAAAAAATAATACAACAAAAAGCAAATTCCATTGCCAATTTCTTTGTCGTTTCGTGTTCTCAGTTCTGCAATGAACCCAAATTAATACAGCCGCTAGCAGTAGTTCTGTATTAAGTAAAAGGTCCCCGAGATAACTTAAGTGCATTGTGTTTCTTGATGTTAATATTATTGTTTTTTCTTTGTTACCATACAAGAATATGGTCACTTTAGTTTTTATAAAATTACTAGACATATAGTAGTAAAAAAATTAGCAACACTGTACAAAAAATTAATTTTCTGCTATACTTACCTATTTTACAACTTTTCTCATTTAACAAAGTTAACTACATTCATTAGTTGCTCCCTGACTATAACATAATTCGCCTCCCTGACTATAACATAATAATTTTTAACACACCGTGATCGTGGTGACCGCCTTATTTTGCCAGTTCGCGCCGTTCCGGTAGCGAGAAATAATAAATCGATTTATTATTATTCTTATTATTATTATCAAATTATATTCTTCAATATGGTGATTTGTTTTGGTCTGAAGTTGAACTTCTATGTAGTGCTACGAACGCAGGAGAATATCACACTAACCTATCACAATCCCATATACATACATATGTATATTTAGTTCATCTTTATGTACCTACATGTACATATGTAGCATATCGTATGCAGGGAAAATGACATGTGAAAATATTTTTATGTAATAAATGTTTTAAAAGAGAGTTAGATTTAGACATGTTACAAAACCATGATATAGAGGAAGCAGATACTCGAATGATGTTGCATACAATGCACGCATCAGATAAAGGACACGAGAAAATTTACATCCTGTCTTCAGACACTGACATAGTTGTTATGGCGTTATATCATCTACAAACCTCTAAAGTCAGTGGACTAAAGGTTTTTTTTTATCACACTAACTGTTGAATAATTTAGGAACTTTTGATAAGAGCAAGATCAAGAGCTATAAAAGGAGATGTTCCACTATATATTATTGCTGCCCGTCACGGTTCAGCATTGTGCTCAGTTCTTGCTGCACTTTATCGCCTATCTGAAGCTGACTATATGAGCAAAGTTGGAACCCAAAAAAAAACTGCACGGACAAGGTACAAAATATTGACTAATTTTATTACAAATATTCTAACATTTTTTTTTGACGCAGGTGTATCTGAATTCGACGTCGAAAATTCAGTTCGATGCGCAGATGAGTATTTGATACAAGTGATACAAAAGGATAATCCTTCCAAAACTTTCGACGACTTAAGGTATTGGAAGTTTCATCATGGGAAGATGACCTCCTTATTAGAGCTTACACCTACGACTGCATCTATTATTGGACTACATATTTTGAGAACACTGTATATTGTTTATACCCAAAATAACTGTTGAGCAAAAAAAATGGTACCCCTTGATCCTCTTTTATTAGGGTACAAAGAAGACAGAGGATATCTGGCACCAACATTTTCTCCTCTACTGAAGAATTAGTACCAAGCTGCAACTGTGTCAAATGCTCTCGAAAAAATTCCTGTTGCTGTCGCGTCGCGGGCCTACCATGTATCTCTTTTTGTAACTGTCATACTGCAGACCAGTGCCAAAATCCTTAGTGCTATAAAGTGTACGTAAACAAATATAATTTTTAAAATATGTTTTACATGTATATTTTTATTCATTTATTACAAACCCTGATGTAAATATTCTTTTCGAAACTTGGATGACTTCAGACCTTTAGTGTCATACCATGGTAAATTAAACCAATAAAAATAGTTAACTTTAAAATATGAACATAATATACGAGTTATATGAGGAAGTAGAAGCAAAATTTACGAATATACAGTGTGTCTGCTTAAGTTCGCAGCATATGGGAAACTTTTTATTATTAATTTTACGAAAAAAAGTTATTCTTCATAAAAAGTTCTGCATGGTCCAAAACCTAAAATTCAACCATCAGATATCGAAATTTCCCAGTCATATACGAGACCTGTCAGAAAATATGAATTTTAACAGTAAAATACTTTTATTTTTGACAATAGCGAAAACTCTTATGAAGAAAATTTATTTAGAATTGTAAACTAATTTCTAATAAATAGTTATCTCTTTATTCATTAAAAATTTGATAACATTTACGTTTCTTAACCTTTGTCTTGCAGTATTTTGATGATGCATCAAAATAATTGATACATAACAAAATAATTTATTTTACAATTATCAACTTGGAATACAGTACTAATATTGTAACAGTTACGTAAGAAGGTAATAATATTTGACGTTTAATGGCAGGTATGTAAATATCATGGCAAGCGAATTAGAAATGCATTCATATCAATGTGTTCACTTTGTAGGCTAGAGAATGGGAAAATGTACAAAATCATAACAATTTTTATTTTCATGAAATTTTTAATGAATACAGAGATAACTGTTTATTAGAAATTACTTTACAATTCTAAATAAATTTTCTTCATAAAAGTTTTCGATATCGTCAAAAATAAAAGTATTTTACTGTAGGGTAAAATTCATATTTTCTGACAGACCTCGTATATGACTGGGTAATTTCGATATCTGATGGTTGCATTTTAGGTTTTGGACTATGCAGAACTTTTTATGAAGAATAACTCTTTTTCGTAAAATTAATAATAAAAAAGTTTCCCATATGCTGCATAAGCAGACACACGGTATATGTTGAAAAGCCTTTAAAAACATAACTAACCATTTTTCAGCCTGGTAACAAAAAAAATATGATTTCTTAAACTTATTAAAATGATTTGCAAAAGAAATATATCGGGGACCTAAAAAAAATACAGGATCGTACCTAGCGTATGGACTAATCAGTCTTACTTCGTTCGCCTAAGTAAAACAATCGTTGTGATAATTCAGTTTTGTGACTTAAACTTTTGTTGCTTGGAGATTTATTGTAAAGGTATGTACTCTTTTATACCCAATATTTTTTATTTTCTCTGGTATGAATCACTACTAATTTTTGCTTTAAAGCTGTGTACTTACAATGATATTTTTAAAGCTATTTTCAAAATTGAAACGTCTTGCAAAATACAGATTCGGCCAGATTCGATTAGATTTATTTATTTTTTTAATCAGCAATTATCTCAGAGTCTAGTGAAGCCAAATTCATCTGCAGCGAGTTGCACCAAACTGACATTTTTTGTTGTTTCAGGATCATGGCTATATCAAAGAGGGAGCTTTTCTTGGTTTGGTATAACGAGAACGAAAGCGAAAAGAAAAATTCTTCTGTTCTTGCATATGTTTTGAATAAGCTAGGAAGTAACGAGTGCGAGGAAGATATAAATATTGTTAATTCTAAAAAAAAATAGTGAAAAATTTTTTCAGCAAATTAAGCGAAAAATGGAAAAGTTGCCACAGAGTCCTACATAGATTTGAAGCGCGTCAGGCGGAATGGTTAGAAGATAATATTGTATTTACTATTCAAAAAACATCAGCGGACTCGGTTAAACCCGGCAGACAGACAAAAGAGTTTTCGGAATTGAGTAGGCAGTCTAAAAGACAGAAGATTGCACCGTTATTAGAAAGTTATAGTACCGAACAGCTATCATTTTCCGCTAGTACAAGCCTTCAAAAATCTGGTTTAAGAGATGCTGCTACCATAGTAAAAACAGTAACTGAAAATTCGCCTACAAGAGCAACACAAGTAAAAAAATTAATATATACCCAGAGTTCGATTCCCGTTAAATACACGCCTGAATAAGCTCTTGCATTGTACGTAGATGGACGATATACGAAACATTCGTACATTTTAATGCAGTCTGGAGCAAAACAACGTAATGCTAACATCTATCCTTCCTACCACGCCCTTCAAAATGCAAAAAGGGACTGCTATCCAGATGAAAAATCAATGATAATATCGGATATATGCGGCGAAGTTAAAATTCAAGCTTTGGTGAATCATACATCAACAAGGCTTGTGATGTTTCAAAAAAATGTTTTAGAGCACAAAATATCAGAAATTCGAAAAGGTGTGACTCTTATTTATAAGTGGGGCTGCGATGGAAGCGCATGTCACTCCACTTATAAACAAAAGTTTAGTAGTGAAGGAAGAGAACCTCGCACGGACTCATATTTATTTGCTGTTTGTCTTGTACCTCTAAGATTTCAAACAATGGACAATGAAGTTTTATGGAATAATCCGCGCCCTTCTTCGACGAGGTTTTGCAGACCAATCAAAATTATGTTTGAAAAAGAAGCTGCTGAGCTTTCGAAGAAAGAAATTCAAAATGTGGAAGACCAAATTAAAAAGATTTTGCCAACAAGTGTTGTGATTTGTGACCAGGAAGTGAACATTAACCATTTGTTTAAGTTAACTATGATAGACGGAAAGATGTTTAGTGTCATCACCGAGTCATCTTCTCAAACATGTGGGATTTATCGAGCAACCCCTAAGATTATGAATAATTTAGATGAAGTATGGAAGCGTGTTTCCAAGTCTCAAAACCTAGATTTCGGAATGTCTACTTTACATACTTGGATAAGATGTTTCGAAGCTTTCCTTCATATATCTTATCGTCTTAACATACAAAAGTGGCAAATCCGTGACGCTGCAGATAAAATTATAGTGAATGAACGTAAAGCACAAATAGGAGAAAAATTAAGATCAGACATGGGATTATTGGTAGACACTCCGAAACCTGGTTTTGGTACTACCAATGACGGTAATACTGCTAGACGGTTTTTTAAGCAGCCTTTTCTCGCAGGCCCTATTACTGGCATAGATGCAGGCTTAATAGAACGATTTTGTGTGCTATTACGAGCACTGTCTTCTGGATATACAGTAAATATAGATGCTTTTGGAGAGTATGCCAAAGAAACGTCTCACATATGTTGCACTTTATCCATGGTATTTTATGCCCTCTAGTATTCATAAAATACTTATTCATGGCGCAGATATAATACAAAAAGCTGTTCTTCCAATTGGAATGTTTTCGGAAGAGGCCCTCGAATCAAGGAACAAAGATCTTAAAAAATATAGAGAATTTAATACCCGGAGATTTTCTCGACAAAAAGCTATGGAGGATTTGTGTAATTCGTTGTCGCTTTCGTCAGATCCTTTCATATCAAGTTTATCCAAGTCCAACTCTGCTGTGCGTTGCTATCGAGAGCCTCTTGATAAGAATGTAATCCAGTTATTGTCTGATCCTGCACTTCCTGCGTTTACAGATGTCCCCGGAACATCTGATGAATCAAATGAGGGATACTCAGATATTGAATAAGAATATGTGTGTAGTTTAGTTGCTTCTTTAATGTAACATGACTTTTTTTTTGAGTTTCAAATTTTTGTAATAATAACTTTAATTTATCATTACGTGCATAAAATGGATTATAACTTGTTGCATAAAAAAATTGTTTAATTTAGGTATATGTTCATGAATCGTACTATCATTATTATTTTATTGATAAATCGTCATTTAAAACTAGAAAATGTAATAAAATGTATAAAGTTAAAAGTTTTGTAATAGTTTTGAATTTCTATTTGCTAGATACCATGTTTGACCCACTGTGCGTTGCACTAATATTTTATGGTATGAATAAAAAAGATAGTAGCTGGCAATAGTTGAAAAATAAATTAAGTCGTGCAATCACTCAAATTATCATTCAAAGTAAAGGTGTTTATTCACTGTTTCTTGGAAACGCAAGAAAAACAAATGAATTTAGTGAAATATAATAACTGAATGGTCGATTAACAAAATATGTTTACATCGACATTCTAGTTAATTTCGTGAGAAAGATAAAACGTTTAAAAAAAGCAACCCTTTAATTATTTTGAGAAGTATATATATATATATATATATATATATATATATATATATATATATATATATATATATATATATATATATATATATATTATAAGAGCGAAAGAAGAATATCGGCTTGCGGACTGTCTCTACTTTATATATATATATATATATATATATATATATATATATATATATATATATATATATATATATATATATATATATATATATATTCACTGCCGCTCATATGTATTTGCCCGCCCTACTTATTGGGCTATTTTAAAGAAACTAATATCAGTAACACAATTGTAATAATAATACTTTATTAATAATACCAAAACAAACTAATATTATCCGAAAAAATCAAATTTTTATTTACATAGTACCTAACTAAATTTTTGATTCGTCGATGTATCCACCTTTTGCTTTAATGACAGCAGTACACAGTTCGGGCATTCTCTCTATTAATTTTAACAAATAATCAGGATTAATTTTATTCCATTCATTTCTTAAAATGGTCCAGAGATGTGTAGTACAAGTCGGGCATTGTTTCCTGACTTCTCTGTCCAATTTATCCCATAATAGCTCGATATGGTTAAGATCGGGCGACTGTGAGGGCCAAATCATTACTTTTAACACATTCTTGCGTTCTAATTGCTTCAAATATAAATATTGTTGGCATAAATTGGAAGTATGTTTAGGGTCATTGTCCCTTTGAAATATAACATTTCCACCAATTAGCTGACGACCGGAAGCTATAACATTTTCCTTTAATATTTTTTTGTAACCTTCCTTTCTAAGAATTCCGTCTATTTTTACCAAATCGCCTGTAGCACCGCCACCGAAACATCCCCATATCATAACAGAGCCCCCTCCGTGTTTAACAGTGGGTACTACACATTGATCCAACATATGCTTCCTTGCTGATCTGCGGACAAATACTCTTCTTTTTGAACCAAAAACTTCATATTTTGACTCATCACTCCATAATATTTTGTCCCACTGTTCAAGCGTCCAAAATTTATGTTCCTTGGCCCACTCTAATCTGCTTTTCTTATTTTTATTTTGAAGCAACGGTTTTCTGATAGCTACGGTAGAAGTGCTTAAGGGTATTTCCCTGCGTTGATTTATCTGCGCAGCGATTTCAGGTTGCTTCTGTTTAGTTTGTTAAGGCTTACAATAAGTGATCGTTGTTCAATGGATAACTCTTTCATTTTGCCCATGGTTACTTTTAGGTGTTATCAGTAATGGAAACTTTTTATTACAAGAAAGGCACAACAGTTTATCGATTAAAAATTTAGTTTTTCGTAAAATATTAAAATAAATAAATATTTTATTAACGGATTAGGTAGCCATTTTACATTTACAATAGATGCCAGATAATTATATATAATTATTAAAATTCAGTCAGAGATATAAAATATAACAATATTAAAATAAACAAACAAAATCTCAGCCACTAGAGATAGCGCCTTAAAAAGTTTTTAAACTGAGTCAACGACATATTGAATATGTCGAAGACTGCATGTTCTCTGGATATTTTATTAGCCAGGCTACACATTCTATTAATAGGGCCATACATTTCATAATTTGTCCTATGCGCATCAACCGAAAATATTTCAACATGCCTTATCATTCTTTGAGGGACATTAAAGTCTATAATTTCAAGTAGTTGTGGACTGTCAATGATACCATTTACAATCTTAAAAAGACAAAGCAAGTCAAGATACTCTCGCCGGCTCTCAAATTAAGTTGAAGCAAGAGAGAAGTATAGTCGATGTCATCCTTGGGTATACCCATCTTATAACCCAAAAATCTTAAAAATCATTTTTGAACTTTCTCCAACTGTGATTTATAGATACCGTAGTATGGCGACCATACTGATGATGTGTGATGCGTACTCCAAAATGGAACGGACAACACAACAATACACATTCTGTACACATGGAATATCATTAAAATCCGATAAATTTCGGGAAATAAAGCCAATGAGTTTTAGCCCCCTATTAGCAATATGACCTATATGCTCACCAAAAGTCAAGTGATCATCAATCAGAACCCCAATGTCCCTAATAGATTCCACACCATCAATCGAAACATCGCTCAGTTTATAATCAAAATCAAGTGTTGTCCTCTTTCTACAAAACCGCACAACCTTGCATTTTTTGACATTTAAGTTCATCTTATTATTAGAACACCATGAAAAGGATGAATCCAAATCAGCTTGCATATCAATGCAGTCTTGGATTGTTTCAATGCGTTTAAAAACCTTTAAGTCGCCACCCATGAGAAGTGCGGTTCCATGTGAAAAGGACTCAGTTATGTCATTAAGAAACAGATTGAATAGAAGGGGAGCCATGTGCGCCCCTTGAGGGACTCCAGACTCCACAATAATCTCGCGAGACAAATAGTTCTTATAGCGAACGATCTGCCTTCTCCCAGTTAGGTAGCTCTGCATCCATGAGAGAAGAGATCCATAAATTCCGATAGATCCCAATTTTGATATTAAGGGACCATGATTAACCCTGTCAAAGGACCTGGAGAAATCGGTGTACACAGCATCTACTTGACACCGACTCTCCAGTGCCCCCAGCAGCGCTTCTACATAAATTAAAAGATTTGTTGGATCTGCCGGTGCAGAACCCATGCTGCTCGGAAACAATGTAATTCTTAAAAAGAGGTGCCATATTATCTGTCACTATAGATTCAAATATTTTAGAGAGAATAGAGATTTTAGAAATTGGTCTGTAATTTTCAATATGCGCTCTATTTGAGCTTTTATAAATGGGGCTCACATAACTCCTCTTCCATTCACCGGGGAAAATTCCACTATGAAGGGATAAGTTATACAGTTTACACAAGATCAATGACAACACAAAGCGACATCCCTTAATAAGCACAGTCGTTCCGGACCAGCGCCCAGACTATCTCTCAGTTTATCAATCTTATTAAAAATATCAACCGCTGAGATCTTATACATAGATACAGCATTTCCAGAATCAAAGTTTTAGTCAAAAATTAAATCATTATTACTAGATGAGATATAGGAAGCTGAGAAATAATCCGCAAAAAAGTTAACAATACATTCGGGATCTTCGCTAGTGATGCCATCATAGCTCATCACACTAGGGATCATTTAAATCGATCGATTAAACTGATTTTTAGTTTCTCATCATATGCCTCGAACCATTTACCCAAGAGAAAATTACTCCAACAACTCAGTAACTATCAACAAGGTCCTAAGGTATATTGGATACAAACTCCATATACCTGCGGATTCTATAGACTACTCCCAAATCTTACAATTACTAAAAATCAAGACATTGGAACTTAGGCGAAAAAATTTCGATCAATTGTTAATATATAATATAGTAAATAGTACTATTGAATGTTCAGAACTGCTTGAGATGATTAATTTTAATGTACGACCTAAACGATCTCTGAGAACTGCAAGGACGTTTAATCTTGAGCATCACCGAACCTTATATGGACAAAGAGCTCCCATTAATCGTGCAATGGTGCACGCAAATGAGGTCCGGATTGACGTTTTTGCAACATCCTTGGAGAGACTGAGGTCGACACTGTGACACACTGTGTGTAACACACGACACTGTGTGTAATTGTTGTGTAATTCCTTTAAGCCGTGATCTGTTGTTATTACTTTTTAATTCTGATTTTATTTTATTAGTACGTATATGTTTTACTGTTTTGACTAAATTTTAAGAATTTTATTGTATATGACTTTGTAATTTTTGGGCATTGCCCGTTGATAAATAAATAAATCTAAATAAAACAAGACTATAACTGATCTATGAGTAATTTATAATGCGCGATCAATTATAAGATATACGTACTAAATGAAACCAAAGCATCGAAAGCAAATGTTTATAGTCTATTTGGACTTGTTATGACTTGCATTTAAAGTCCAGTGGCATAGCTTAAAAATCAATTTTAATTTAAACAAATTAAATGAATATCTTGGGGAGGGCAAATACTTATGAGCGGTAGTATATATATATATATATATATATATATATATATATATATATATATATATATATATATATATATATATATATATATATATATATATATATATATATATACACTGTGTCTACTTAAGTTGGAATCATATGGAAAACTTTTTTATTATTCGTTTTACGAAAAAAGTTATTCTTCATAAAAAGTTCTGCATGGTCTAAAACCTAAAATAAAATAATCAGACATCACTTTTTTGCAGTCGTATACGAGGATTGTCAAAAAATGGGAATTTTGCTCAAGAGTAAATTACCTTTATTTTTGACAATATCGAAAATTATTATAAAAAAAGTTGATCAGAATGGAAAATAACATTCAAATATGCAATCATATCCATTTCCGTTAAAAAACGTTTTTTTTTTACTTTTTCGAAACTTGTCTCTGCAATTACAATGAAAATGTAACTGTAGTTACATGTAATAATGTAATGTAATGTAATTTGGCAATAGAACGATTAAATGTTTTGAAAAAAAGGGTGGCTCTGTCGAGGCATTAGTGGAATGACTTAAAATTAATTAAATTATATTTATTTATATTAATGTTATGTTAGTTACACAACTTTTAATTTGTATGTGTTTTTCTATTTTTAAAATAAATGATTGTTATGCATTAAATTGCGAAATTTTTAAAAAACATATTAAGAAACGGAAAGGTTATCATGTTTTTAATAAACAAAAGAGAAAAATGTTCATTATTGAAATTAACAAAACTTAAATTACCTAATTTATAATGTAGAAAAATTTATAAAAAATATCAAATCCTGATTTTTCATGGAAGATGGATATGATTGCATATTCGAATGTAGTTTCCAATGCTGATCAACTTTTTTTATATAACAATTTTCCATATTGTCAAAAATAAAGGTACTTTACTCTTGAGCAAAATTCACATTTTTGGACAAACCTCGTATATGATTGCAAAAAAATGATGTCTGATTATTTCATTTTAGGTTTTAGACAATGCAGAACTTTTTATGAAGAATAACTTTTTTTCGTAAAACGAATAATAAAAAAGTTTTCCATATGATTCCAACTTAAGTAGACACACTGTATATATATATATATATATATATATATATATATATATATATATATATATATATATATATATATATATATATATATATATATATGTTACGGTTAATTTGGATACTTGGCTAGTTTGCAAACTAACTAAAGACACTGTTATTTTGAAGGAATCAGCCATTTCCCGCAAAATAGCAGATGGTTTATAAACTAGCTGGTTAGTATGCAAACTATCGATTTGCTTCAGTTAAGATGAGAATTTTATTGAGGTTACCTTAACCTAAAAATCATGTTTTGTTTGTTGTCCAGAAAATCTAGCCAATGGTGGATCGGAGGGCACCCTAAGGTCGGAACAGGGTTAGCACCTGGTTAGGGGCCCTGACCAGTCTCTTTCCTCGCAGGCGAAGAGGGATCGGTGCGAAAAAATCCACTATTGTTCCTTATGTACAGATTTTTCATTACTGCATGCGCAGAGGAAGGAACAATAGTGGATTTTTTCGCACCGATCCCTCTTCGCCTGCGAGGAAAGAGACTGGTCAGGGCCCCTAACCAGGTGCTAACCCTGTTCCAACTTTAGGGTGCCCTCCGATCCACCGTTCGCTAGATTTTCTGGACAACAAACAAAACATAATTTTTAGGTTAAGGTATAGCCTCAATAAAATACTCATCTTAACTGAAGCAAATCGATAGTTTGCATACTAACCAGCTAGTTTATAAACCATCTGCTATTTTGTGGGAAATGGCTGATTCCTTCAAAATAACAGTGTCTTTAGTTAGTTTGCAAACTAGCTGGTTAGTTTGTAAACTAGCGAAGTATCCAAATTAACCGTAACATATATATATATATATATATATATATATATATATATATATATATATATATATATATATATATATATATATATACCGGGTGTCCCGCTAAGGTCGACCACCGGCTGTATCTAGGAAACTATTTGCCCTACAGCTTTCAGGAAAAAAATATTATTACAAAAGTGATCCCGAGAAATCTATTAAAATTATTTTCCACTTTGTAATTTTACCACTAGATGGCGTATCGAAAAATAAGAATTTCTCTATAAAATCAATGGTGAAGGTAAGTTACGCGGAACGATTTTGGACTCTCTTATTAGAACTCTAAACATTATTTATATGACATTTTAGCCCATCTCTTAAAATAAGGGGTGGGGGGCGGGTGAAATTGTATTGCAGAAAAAGTTGGATAACTTTCGGCTACGTTAACCGATTTTAGCAAACTTGGTCTTGTTTTAAAGCTATTTGATAGCCGAATGACAGCCTGTAATAATACTAAAGTTTTTGTTTAAGCCTGAACCGCCAGATGGCGTATTTTGATCGCTTCAGGAGTTTACCCAATTTTCGACGAAGTTAAATGGAAGGCTATATTTTTTATATTACTTCCTTATTACTTGTAAAATTACCTAAAAAATGGCAAAAACCGGAAGACGCTATCGTTTTTCAAACTTAAGTTATGAGCAAAAATCTCTTTAGGAAATATTATTTGTAAATTTCAACGTGAAATTCGAAAATTTTTCGCATAACCAGTACTAATCGACCTAAAACTTACAAGCTTCTGAAAAAATATTGTCATCGCAAAGTAGTAACACTTGTTGTTCTGAGGTTCTGGAAAAAATCGACTGATACTTTTTCATTTGTATTTTATTTGTATTTGTATTGTATCTCTTTTTAAATTAATATTAATTAACATTTCACTTGCAAAGATCATTACTTTTTTAGCAAATGTTCAAAATGTCCGCCATTATTGTCAATGCCACTTTGAAGTCATCATAAGGTAAATAACGAAAATGCAATAAAAGTCTAACAGGAAATGTTTATTAATAATAAGTAAGCCATGGAAAACGAAAGAATGAAATTGACAATATTTAGCTGTCATCAATTTTCGCCTTTAATAAGTTATTCGTTATTTTGAAGTCGAATCATGTGTTTTTGTATTAAAAACAGTTTAATCTGTTCGAAAAGTATGTCTTATACTATTGCTGAAGCATATGACATGCCGGCAGTTTATTTTCAAGGTTTTGAAAATGCAGTTATTGGCTCTCGGGAGTACGCTTTAAGATATCCTGAGAGACGACATTTTTCGCGAAAAGTTTTTAGACGCTTAGCAAGACGTTTGCGAGAAACTGGGCAAGTGTTGCCGATACAAGCCAAAAACAGGATTCGCAGAACTCGAAATGAAGTCAATATCATAAATGTGCTTGGTTACATTGAAGATTATCCTCAACGTAGTATTAGGGATATAGAAAGAGATCCGGTAATTCCTCGATCGGTTGTACAAAGAATTCTCAAAAAAGAAAGATTACATGCATATCATGTTGAACTTCATCAGGCGCTCACACCACTTGATTTTGACCGAAGGCTAGATTTCTGCCACTGGATGCTTGAAATGACCAGAGAAAATCCAAATTTTTTGTCCCAAATTTTATGGACAGATGAGGCTACCTTTACTAGTAGAGGTAAAGTAAACTTACATAACATGCATTATTAGTCGGCACATAATCCGCATTGGATGATAGAAATCGATCATCAAAATCAATTTAGCGTAAATGTCTGGTGCGGCATTATTGAAGGTAAAATTATTGTTTTTATGTTTGAAGAGACGCTTAATGGAGCATGGTATTTGGAGTTTTTAAGAAACCATTTGCCAATTCTTTTGGAAGAAGTGACTTTAGAAACTCGTGTAAACATGTGGTTTCAACACGACGGTGGCCCCGCTCATTATGCTCTCAACGTGAGAGAATATTTGAATATCCAGTTTCCCACTAGATGGATAGGAAGGGGTAGGTTATTTCCTTGGCCACCCACCCAGGTCTCCTGATTTAACCGTTTTGGACTTTTATTTATGGGGAAGGCTTAAAGATATTGTCTACCAGACCCGGCCAACCACACGAGAAGACATGATTCTTAGAATCCGAAATGCGATGGCGTCTATTTCTGTTGCAGAAATCGAAACTTCTGATAATGGAACACGGCGAAGACTTCAAACTTGCATTGACAATAATGGCGGACATTTTGAGCATTTGCTAAAAAAGTAATGATCTTTCTAAGTGAAATGTTAATTAACATTAATTTAAAAAGAAATCCAATACAAACACAAATAAAATACTAATGAAAGTATCAGTCGATTTTTTTCCAGGACCTCATATCTACAAGTGTTGCTACTTTATGATGACAATATTTTTTCAGAAGCTTTTAAGTTTTAGGTCGATTAGTACTGGTTATTGCGAAAAAATTTCGAATTTCACGTTGAAATTTAAAAATAATATTTCCTAACGAGATTTTTGCTCATAACTTAAGTTTGAAAAACGATAGCGACTTCCGGTTTCTGCCATTTTTTAGGTAATTTTACAAGTAATAAGAAAGTAATATAAAAAATATAGCCTTCCATTTTCCTTATCATGGAAAATTGGGTAAACTCCTGAAGCGATCAAAATACGCCATCTGGCGGTTCAGGCTTAAACAAAAACTTTAGTATTATTACAGGCTGTCATTCGGCTATCAAATAGCTTTAAAACAAGACCAAGTTTGCTAAAATCGGTTAACGTAGCCGAAAGGTATCCAACTTTTTCTGCAATACAATTTCACCCTCCTCCCACCCCTTATTTTAAGAGATGGGCTAAAATGTCATATAAATATTTTTTAGAGTTCTAATAAGAGAGTCCAAAATCGTTCCGCGTAACTTACCTTCACTATTGATTTTATAGAGAAATTCTTATTTTTCGATTTTGATTTAAAAATACGCCATCTAGCGGTAAAATTACAAAGTGGAAAATAATTTTAATAGATATCTCGGGATCACTTTTGTAATAATATTTTTTTCCCGAAAGCTGTAGGGCAAATAGTTTCCTAGATACAGCCGGTGGCCGACCTTAGCGGGACACCCGGTATATATATATATATATATATATATATATATATATATATATATATATATATATATATATATATATAAATATATATATATATATATATATATATATATATATATATATATATATATATATATATATATATATATATATATATATACAGTCAACTTCGGATATAACGACCCCCGCATATAACGAACCACCGGTTATTACGAACAAAAATTATGGTCCGGCCAAAACGCCATAAGAATGTATGTATTTTTTGTTCGTTTATAACGAACCCGGCTATAACGAACTATCGGCTATAGCGAACCCTATTTTGATTAGTTTTTGCTTGTGGAAGTTCGGTTATAACGAACTGTCGAAATTTCACGTACGTATCACTTCCATATTCGTAAAGTAACGGCCGAGAATAGCAACCATAGAGAAGCGACAAAGACAATACAAGATTTCACAGGGCATGTGCGACGATAATGTGGACTTCTGTCTATACCGCATCATTAGTGTGACGAAATATCTTTCTCCGTTCAATATTGTGGATACGTGTCTGCCCAAGGTCAGCAGAACTGGTTACCCTAAATATCAAAGGCACCGACACGTTTTGTCGCTTCTCTATTCTCGGATAACGGGTCGAGTAGCGACCTGTCAGGCGCCATTTCAATTTGTAGTTTAATTTCGGCAATAGGCGAGGGAATATTGTTCTAGCATGGAGCAGAGCGCGGCAAAATTCAGCAAGCGAAAAAGCAGAAAAAGTTGACATAATTACAAAACTGCAAAATGGGGTTGTAAATGCCTAAATCTGTAGGGACTATCAGTTACAAAAGTCAAAGACTATTAATATTCGTAAATTTTAATAATAATAATTTTGACAACAAGAGTGTTGATTGAGTCTGGTGATTACTTACAAATTAAAATTGAAAAACATGTACTAGAAAAAAGAAAAAATTTCAAATTACTGATTTTGTATAAATTATACAAATATGTATGTTTAATAAGTACATAATTTAAAAATACTATTATGTATTGATTATAATAAACGACTCATAAAAAGTACCATACAGTACATAATACATATTTGTTTTATTCTCTGCACTTCGGATATAACGAACGCCCTGCTATAACGAACTGTTTAAAGATCCCCTTGGTGGTTCGTTATATCCGAAGTTGACTATATATATATATATATATATATATATATATATATATATATATATATATATATATATATATATATATATATATATATATATATATAGAGGAAGGACAGTAACGGGGTACTGGTAACAAAGTTACACTATATAACTATGGGAATACCCCAGTGGTTAAAGGAGGAAGCAATAAAAGATGTTGGGTGCTTCTAAAGTATTGCTATTTATTCCACGTTCAAGCTTTCGTCTATGATTATAGACTTCATCAGGACTACAAAACAAGAGAAAATTCTGTTACAAGTCTTTCTAATGGCTACAGTCGGTAACACCTACCAGAATACAGTATTAAAGCTCCTTCAGTTGGTTATTGCAACAGGTGTATGGAAACATAACCTCATATTTGTACAAATTAAAATTGTAAAACATAACATTTAAAATGACTAAAAGTTATAAAATAAGGTCACAAACTTGTTAACAATGTTTGAAAATATATAAAAGTAACACAACAACTTGAAATACTTTTCTTACATACAAGATGATTATTGATTTTTAAAAAATTTCAAAATTAATACACAATACTAAAAATGCTGTCAAATTGCCGGAAGTAACATGGCTGACAACTGACAACAGTGACAAACGACAGGAGTGAGAGGTAGCCAACCAAAAATATGAAGAATAGATGTAGTTATTCAAAACAGCACGTTCACCAGTTAATGTGTTCTCATTTATATATATATATATATATATATATATATATATATATATATATATATATATATATATATATATATATATATATATATATATATATATATATATATATATATATATATATATATATATATAAAGGTAAAATACCCAAAAGTTGACAGTTCAATCAAAATTACCTTAGAATAAGAATTTTAGTCTGTTTAGCTCATTAAAAATTGCTCGATTTGACTTCTAGTGCCATCTTTGATCCAATATATAAATTTAACCTTGACAGCTCTTGTCGTTTTAAGATGGCCGCAAACAGAAATTAAACAAGTGCATGTGCTAAGAAATTGTACAATATTTATTGTGCAAAATCTTAAGAAATTGCTCGCCGGAAACTTGTTATAAATTAGGTAAGTTTTGGATTTAATTGATAGCTAATATTTATCATATAAAAGGAATTATATGAGAATGTTTTTCAAACTGTTTTGCTTTTTATTTACCAGAGGTAAGGTTTTTAGGAGGTTGTGTCAAGTATTGGTTCCAAAATATGTATGGGGTCCAAATGTTGACAGTAGTGTCAGCTTTTGGTTCCGGGACGGTTAGTATCGTTTAAAATTAGTTTTCATCTCTTTTTGTTTCTCTTGATGAAAAGCATCTTCTAATAAGACTTTAGCAAGTGTAACGTGCTTAGATCCAATAGCTGACACACTTTTGGTGCCTTGATGTCAACTTTTAATTCTTTTTAGGTTTTGACTTAGACAAGCGAAATAAAATGGCGTCACATGGACGAAAACTAAGAAATTATGCTCCAGAACACACCTCATACAACCGATGGACGTAGCCGTGTTCTGCACCCTTAAAGCTGGATGGAGAGAAAATACTCAAATATGTCGATTAGAACGTAATAATTGTCCATTTATTAAAAAGACTGACTTTTCCCCACTTCTAAAAAGAACAATGGACGAAAGACTAAACCCAGAAATTTTACAAAATGGATTTAGAAAATGTGGCTTATTTCCATGGAATCCCAACGCCGTACAGTTAAAAAAGGAAGCCACAATAAAAAACGCTGAAAATAAAACTGACGAATTACGGCAACTGGAAGAAGGAATGCAGTTTTTAGAAAGGCACTGTTAAGATCATTACCTGAGTCATTCATTTTCAAAATGATTAAGCTATAAAAACATTAGACATTTACATTAGTACCAAGCTATATGTGGTGTACGTGACCAACGCAGACGACGAGCGACGGCGCGACGGGAAGAGGCAAGGCAAGACGGCCAGAAAGCAGAAGAAGATGGTCGATTAAAGACACAAGAACGTACGAGTGTTTTCTGTGGCGATGTAGCGCCAAAATAGTTAAACTTTTATTTGTAATAAGTAGCAAGTAGAACCGTTAATAAATCAACAAAAATCCATAAGTCTGTATCAATTTATTACCGAATCGCAACATTTTACATGGTCCTTCGGCCGCATGGTTTAAAGCCTGTGAAAAATACAGTGTCATCGAGCAACAAGGTACAAAAAGAGGTAAACAATCCCCGATATGCTAGTTACAAAAGTGGTCGCTAGAGGCGCGGCGACTTATCCGAGCCGACAAATCCCAGACATACGTTCTGAACACATATAGATGACAAAGTGAGAAGTAATATACAATGTCTAAATTGTGTGCTCGGACCGTTCCACGCGTCAACTCGAACTTCTCCGCCATCAGCTGCTTGAACGGGGAAGCAGGGCTCACCTTGACGACAAAATTGACAAAGATGCCGAAAAATATTCTAAAGACAAAGACGAAACAAAAACATTACCCGTTATAGTAGTTTAGCAAATCGACTGATGAGGACGCCACGTTCTTAATTTGAGTCGCCACGCATTTCATAGGAAAAAATGAGAAAAAACGTTATGATATCCAAGAATTACAATGAATTGTTACACAAAAATAATAATATAACTTAGAAAACTGTTATGGTACACTATTTCATAACCTTGGGCGGATATTATGCCTTAACATCAACGAAACACTCAGCATAATTTACCGAACAACGGGGGCAAAAAACTGCTGTGTACACAAGGTATTTCAAAATGATTTTTGAGTTTTACTGTTGTTTCTGTTGTACTTCGTAGTCATACTTATATTATACTTAAGCACTCCGAAAGAAACTTTTTAAATAATACTAAATTCGATGTTTCAAAAATGCTACAAAAGTTATATAAAACGTAAACATTCCCCGTTATACTAGTACCAAAACGGCCGCTAGTTGGCCAGAACGGTGTTGCCGTCTCCCTAATTGGAGTCGCCAATTACGCTACAACTAAAATTACACCATATTTCGATTCGTTGCTGTTTGATTTATTCCGAACCAACAGCTTGTATAACAATTTTTTACATTTTTAGGATCTGGAATTGATATTCCATATTGGCAATTCACAGGTAGTACAATTGTAACGCCGAATTATATACGTCTCACTCCGGACCTACAGAGCAAAAGAGGAGCTATTTGGAATTCTGTCGTAAGTACATACTTTGTGTCATTCTAGAGAGACGCGATAATTGTCCTGTTAATTTTCGAAAAATTATAAATTGCATTGGTATAGAGAAAATAATATGTATCTTTGTATTTCCAAGAAACTTACTGATTGATTGACATATCAACACACAGTCCACACCGCTGAGTCTAGAAACTTAAAATTTTGCACAGAGGCTTCTTGTATAACGTAGGCAACTACTAAGGAAGGGTTTTTCAAAATTAAGCCTCTAAGGGGGTGAAACCAGGGTTCAAACTTGATATGGAGAAAAAATATTAGATGATATTAACTCAAAACTTCATAGAAGTACTCTAAAAAATAGACGTTTAAGGGTTTTTCAAAATTAAACCCCTAAGGGGGTGAAACCAGGGTTCAAACTTTATATGGAGAAAAAATTTTAGATGGTATTAACTCAAAACTGCATAGAAGTACTCTAAAAAGAGATGTTTAAACACGTGTTTTACAATTTTTAATAAATCAACCCCTAAGGGGGTGAAATGGGGGTTCAAAGTTTGTAATGGAGGAAAATTGTTATACCGCTGACGAAGTTGCGGGCGGAAGGTAGTTTTATATATAAGGATTGTATTAGTATTGTTGTTTGTTGCATTTTAATAAATATGAAGGGTCTTGCAGCCACAAAGAAGAGTTGCCACTGCCTTTATACCATTTCATTTTCAAACATCCTTTATTATTCATAATTAATATTTACAATGCTTTCTTACGTCTAATATATAATAGTATTTGTATATGTACAAAGTATTTGACAATAATTAGCATATAACAATATATACAAGATTGCCAAGGGATGCAGGTGGCTGGGGCTGGTGTTAGTCCTGGGTAAGGGTTGCATTGCTTAAATTACGTTAACGGATTCATCCGTTGCCTTTATACCAGTGTTTTTCTACAATAACTCAAAAATCGATGGCTTTCACCATAAAACTATTCGTGATTGTAAAACTGTTTAAATTGAGAAAAATTCTAAATAACGTTTTTGTTCTAGGACCTGGCCATTGTTTCTATCAATAGAAACATTTTTAAAAGGATTTCGGTGGCCGATTTAGTACGGTGGTAGCTTCGCAATCGATAGATCGTGGATTGAATCCCACTTCGACCATGGATATTTTGTGTTTGTAATCGTCAGTATAAATGCAGTGTGTGTGTATTGTGTATGAAGGGAAGAGTGCAAAATGAATCGACGTCGAAACTAGTATTGTAAATATCCATATTCTTTAGATATCCGGATAATACGGAATCGGAATCAACTAATATCCGTATCCATCAACCGAATACGTATCCATTTCTTGAGGCGCGCGAAAGCGGTTGCGAAACATGTATAATATGCGAAATTATTAGGGATACGGGTAGATAGGTGGATGCGATATCGTATGATTCGAAGTCAAAGGTTAGGGATAGTAGGGCGCCGTCATTCGTTCTCATTCGGATGAGGCGGGCTGAGTTTAACCAAATATCTTATCCCATATGATACCCGTTACTGTTGCCACCCGATAAGTATGCTATCTTTTTTTTTAAGAAATGTCATTAGAAAGAGAAAGCATTAGATCAAATAGCAGATCGTGTTGTTCGCTTACACTCGATCCCGATTCCATTTTCTCTTTGCACTTTGCATTAGTAACCACCCGAATGCGTATTTATTTTGATTCCGTATCCGTATTCAAGTTCTCGACCGGTTACGGATAATACGGATTCTTTTCATATTCAACGGATTTTTGAATACCTTTACATCACTAGTCAAAACCGTCCTAGTCACGCCGGTTAATGGTCGGGTGAGACCGGATGTCTTGTAGGATGAAAGCGCCGTTTCGCACTCCTCAGTCGGTAGACTGCATTGATGATTGACGATTGCGCGAAATCAGGGGGGTCAGTGTAGTTGAGGACCGGTATAATGTGACCCACGCCCATAAGAATGAAAGATGAAAAAAATATTTAATCAAAAAATAAATTTAAATTTATTCCGTATTAGTGTTCTAAGGATACGTATCCAAAAATCCGTTGGATCCGAATATTAAAAGAATCCGGATTATCCGTAACCGGCCGAGAACTTGATTCGGAATCAAAATAAATTCGCATCGGGTGGTTACTAATGCAAAGTGCAAAGAGAAAACGGAATCGGAATCGAGTGTAAGTGAACAACACGTTCTGCGATTTGGCATATTTGATCTTATCCTTTCTCTTTCTAATGACATTTCCTAAAAAAAGATAGTATAGTTATCGGGGTAACGGGTATCAAATGGGATGAGACCCATTGGTTAAACTTGGCCCGCCTCACCCGAACCGAATTCAAACGAGAACGAACGACGGTGCCTTCTTATCCCTGACCTACGACTTCGAATGATATGATACCGCATCGACCCAACCCAAACCCAATCAAACTCTTTTATTTTCCTTGCATCGACCTACCTAGCCGTATCCGGATAGAAAATGTTTTAGTGTTGCATACGTATACATGATTTGTAACCGATTTCGCGCGGGTCAAGAAATGGATACGTATTCAGATAATGGATACGGATATTGGCTGATTCCGATTCCGTATTATTCGGATATCTAAAGAATACGGAATTTACAACACTATTCCGTATTAGACTTATTAATGAATCCCCCGTGTGCCTTTGAACTAAAATCATTTCAACTGTTTTAGCAGAGGAACTTAATACTGGATTCTCCGCTTAGTTTCAAAAGAGAAATGTATAGGTTGAATCGAGTTGAATTACTTTAATTTATGAATAGTTTTATATTTTACTAGCTCTTGCCTGCGGCTTCGCTCGCGTGTGCCCTGATGTGTGTACTCATCAGGGTTCTTTCACTAAACACGGTCGACAATAATTGGCTTACTCGCGCCGCTTACAGAGCTGCCCGCATCTGGCACCATATTACTGATGGTTACGCACTAGTGATTGCAATCCCGTAGTGTTTTAAATCCCGCAGGACATTTGCGGGATTGGTTCTAATCCCGCGGGGTCCCGCATAGGATTTTTTATTTAATAAAATTCGATAAATTAATGTTTATTTAATTAATTATTGAACCAACTTTAATTTTTTATTATAAAAATCAACAAATAAAAGTTTAAAAAATTATATAATTTAAAGTCTAGCATCTCTTAACTATACTACTATGACTATAAATCAGTCAAATTTCTTCTTAATTAAAATAACAAGTAACGTTGGGCAAATGAACCTCAAATGTTTATACGCGGGATCCCGCACAGATTTTTTAATTTTATAAAATTCGATAAATCACCGTTTATTTAATTAATTACACATGACCACAAATGGGAACCGAAAAAAGTCCTTTGGCGAGATTGATATCCTATATGTATTTTGGTGCGCTGATTACGAATCCGAGGTCCATATAACCCCAGCACATCACGTTCAAGGTCATTTGAAGGTCAAATGCATATAACGGAAAAACAGAAAATCTGACCACGGATTCGGAAAGAGCCGGAAATTTTACGTCCAAATATGTAGTTTTTAGTTTTTCCAACATGACCCTCCACGGTCATCTGGGGGTGAAATGACTCACCGATAGACCAAATTCTTATTTCCCATATACATCATCACCTTGAAAGTGACGTGCTGGGATTATATGGACCTCGGATTCGTAATCAGCGCGTCAAAAAACCTAAAGATACCTGACTAAGTTGTACGTAAAAGTCTGTAGTTGTGATGATGTACCTATATGGGAAATAAGAATTTGGTCTATCGGTGAGTCATTTCACCCCCAGATGACCTTGGAGGGTCATGTTGGAAAAAATAAAAACTACATATTCGGACGTAAAATTTCCCGCTCTTTCCGAATCCGTGGTCAGATTTTCTGTTTTTCCGTAATATGTGCATTTGACCTTCAAATGACCTTGAACGTGATGTGCTGGGGTGATATGGACCTCGGATTCGTAATCAGCGCACCAAAATACATATAGGATATCAATCTCGCCAAAGGACTTTTTTCGGTTCCCATTTGTGGTCCTGTGTTATTAAACCAACTTTAATTTTTTACTATAAATATTAAAAATTAACAGTATTTTAGTCAACAAGATTATGTAATTTAAAGTCTTGCCTCTCTTAACTATACTACTATGACTATAAATCAGTCAAATTTCTTATCAATTAAATTAACAAGTAACTTTGGGCAAATGAACTTCAAATGTTTATACGCGGGATCCCGCATAGATTTTTTAATTTTATAAAATTCGATAAATTAACGTTTATTTAATTAATTATTAAACCAACTTTAATTTTTTACTATAAATATTAAAAATTAACAGTATGTTTGTCAACAAGATTATGTAATTTAAAGTCTAGCCTCTCTTAACTATACTACTATGACTATAAATTAGTCAAATTTCGTATCAATTAAATTAACAAGTAACTTTGGGCAAATGAACTTTAAATGTTTATTATTTTTCTAGATAAGATAAGATAATAAGTCTTACTAGTTTTTATAGTAAATCACATTAGTTTGATTGTAAGGTAAGTAAGATATTTATAATACCTAAGCAGTCTTATTAATTTTCATATTATAATACCACGGATATTTGGCAGATACACGTTTTCGCGTTTACGGCTTTTTCATGGCTGCAGGATCCCCCAGGCCGTCAAAGGATGCGGGATCCCGCGGGATTGCGGGATTGCAATCCCTATTACGCACTCCGCTCGATTGTCTCAGTTTTTACCTAACCATCAAGTGGAGAAACATTTTGGAAGTCTCTATTTTCACATATCGAAGGTTTAGGAATAATTATTTATTTAGCCTTTTTTCGTTTATTCGTTTCAAACAGACATATACAATTTCCATAACATAAATATCCGAAAAACGAATGTATGTACAGACTCTGCAATTTTATAATATAAGTAAGATTACAGTTTGTTGACCAGTTTTCCAAATATTTATTAGGGGCATTTGGGAAAGGGGGTTTTTAGGAATGCTGAACATGGTATAACTCTACTGTACTAAGGAATGAAAGTTAAGAGATGATAATGATACTTTGCATCCCACTCTTCTTACACAGTTCATGGCAGGCCGAACACCTTTGCGAATTTTAACAGCCTGAACTGTTGAACCTGCTTAATGTCCTGGGCTGTCAACATTGTTTTTCCAAAGTATGCCAACCTATTAAGCGCTGGGCACTTGCTAAGACTATGAGAGACAATAATTTCACCCTCTTCCAGGCACCACCTCAATTCGGAGTCATCATTGACTCCGATCAGACAGAGATGGACTTCCTTAAAAGGGTAGTTTCCTCTCAGTGAACCAGCTACGAAACGAAGTTCTTTTTTTATGTAATAAAGAAGTTTTGTGAGGCGTAAGCTCGGATCTTTATATGATCATTAGATTACCCCATTCCTGGAGCCTCAAAGTCAGCATTCATTAACTTTGTATTTAAATTAAGTACTAACATTTTTTTTTGGAAAATTCAACTTCCTTTTTATCCTTAAAAGAAGCTCGCCACTAGGAAAATTAAATTTTTATGTAACCGACATTCTTACTTGTCTTCTAAATGTCAACTAAATCGCATACGAGACATGCATGTACCCATGAAAAGCGGGACACACGCTGTATGATTAAATTATTATTTGTATATATTTACAATGAATTCTCGCCAGAAAACTTCTTTCTCTCGCTCACCCCCGCGATGTGGGCGATCTCTCTTCTACAAATATCTTCTCGGATTCTGCTCGAAAGAACTAGCTCCTATCTTTCCTTCTCTGGCTATTTTAACAAAACCTGAACAAATCTGATAGTGGAGTTAAAAGCTGTTCCTATTGTGTCATCCCGTTTGCACTTTATTACTAAAATGTAAGACCCATTTTATATCATTCAAATTGACTTTTCGTCAAAAAATTGTACTGTGCAGGGGGTGGTAGGGGGTGATTTTTCAAAAATTACCAAATTTTTTTTATTGCATTTTTTACACTATGCCACCTGGTCATCAATCTGCCTGAATCTTATTTCAAAATTTTAATCAGATATATTTTTTCCTAATTTAAAAACCATCGCGCGCCATGCTTTTATATGGAGCGCTTTAATGAATCGCTCGCCCTGAAAACTCATAATTGTGATATACTTCAACTCGTTATAACTCCCGAGTCCTTTGGCTAATCGAAAAACGCTATGCATAAACGTTGTAGATCGAACATCAGGGATTACAATGCTTTTTTAAAAATTATCAGTCCGATAAGTAGTTTCGTCAAAAAATTAAAAAATGTAAAAGCACGTCACCGCCAGCGCGGTCGGCCGTGGATATGCGACGAAGTTTCACATTTCCATGGCCAGGCCAGGCGATAAACGACTCTATGTTCCATCGTGCGTGTAAGTTCATTTTTCGGATATTATTGCATCTTTACTGCAGTAGTTAAATTTAACGCCAGACTCAACGGCAGCAAGAAATGTTGGATTGTGTATTCCCGTTTTCTATTTTATTGTATTATTTTTCAACTAACTTTTAACTATGAATTGTTATTTTTCATAAAAGTTTACATTACAAAAAATATAGGGTACGTACTGTGTAGTTACAGTGCTTACATAGACTTACTGGACATTGCTAAAAGTCTGAAAATGTTGTGCGGGTGCACTGCATTAAATGAGTGACTGTTGTAACAGATTTGTTATTAAGGAGAAGGTTTTAGTTTCTAGGTAAGATTTTTTTAATAACAGTATTGCCTATTAATGTTTATATGAAACACTTTTTATAGATCCGTTTAGGCAATGTATTTTGAAAGCAGTACCAGTTCCGACAGTGAATTACAGTCAAAAATCAAATTGAGACCATTTAGAAAAAAAGCTGCTAAAATGCAAGGCAAAATATTTAATTACCAATTATGTGACATTTGCCAAGAATCAGGAAAATTATTTATATCCCAACCAAAATCTAAACAGGTTTACTGAATGTACAAAGGATCGAATGGATATCTGTCAAGAAAATGACGTTATGTTGTTGCATAATATATTTTCAAACTTTAACGATTTAAAAGAGCGAGAATATTTAAATTGGCATATAAATTGCTACAAAACGTATATCAGCTCACAAAATATTGCCTCATACAAATCAAAGTATACGAAAATAATTACTAGTCTACTCCCAGCTGATACACCTTAAAAGCGTCCTTTACGGATTCGATTTGATGTGCACAGATGCGTATTTTTCCAAAAACGTTTACGAAATCAAAACCTATGCCAGGTTATGAGCAATATCATAGAAAATAAAATTAAATGTGTAGCGCGAGACAATCCAATATTTTATTCCAGAATAGGCGAAAGCGATTTAATTGCATCTGAAGTAAAATTTCATGTCTTCTACCTGAACAGGAAAATAGCACAAGTGGAAAAGGAAAATTGGACATGGAAAATGAAGCATTACAACAATTACTTAGTGAATTGGAGCAAGATTTTAAAAAAGAAAAAGGGTATTCTACAACAACAGTTAGCAAAAGATATGGTGAAATTAGTGGAAACGTAGATTTAAGCGACCGACTCCTAGTTGAAAAAATTACAAAGTATTTTAGCGACAATATTGAATGAGTGAAATCTCCTAGGCAAAACGAACCAAGGGTGTTCTTCAAAAAAATTTTCAAGCAACACGCTATTGAAACAATCGTCCATCATACTTAAACCGAAGTTTCCAATTTATCCTGTGGTACGTCAAAACTACAAGTGTTGACAAAAATTTGCCGAAATATAAAAATGGAAATAAATAAAATACCAAAAAATGCAGAATTCAAAAATTTCAAAATTTCTGATTATAAGAAGCATATTCCAGACGATTTATATTTTCTTATTAGTCTTCTTAAGTTTGCAACGAATCAAGCAGTGCCACAACACACAGAAACTGAAATACTTAATATTTGTCAAGACATCATTTTTGCATATTCAAATGGAAGAAAATATACTCTAAAACTCATTGGTCGGGGACTATTAGTTCACCAGGAAACAAGGTCGAAGAAACTCGTTGAAACAATACATGCTTGCGGTTTTGTCCATATCTTATACTGATACGCTAAGGGTACATAACAGCATTGCCCAAGAAGAAATTGAACTCTATTTGGAGAATGATCGTGTGACAATTCCGAGACGATTAGTACCCAGTAGATTCATTCAGTTTGCTGCGGATAATATAGATATTCTAGAAGAAACTTTAGACAAGACACCCACATTTCACGGAACACAAATGGCTGCATTCCAAAGAGGACCAATAAAAAACATACCTGAGAAATTAAGATTTTTGCCATATCACGTGAAACTCAATATTCCCAATGATTTTTATTCGCTCGAAAATAGTTTTTTTAATAAAATTGAAAAGAACCTCGATTTTATGTAGTTTTGTCACAGCTATCAAGAAGTGAAATTCGCTTTGAGAATTGCTGACAAAATGGAATGGATGAAGCAAAATGTATATAAATATATGCTGCTGCAGCTACTTCCATATTTTTATAAATTACAGGTGTTTACCCAGTTAGTTTCCAAAACACACTGAAGTTTCGCGGCTCGCCAGAATGTTTGTAAGTTTGTATGTTTACGAGGTTACCGTAAATTTTTGCGAACGTGCCCTTGGTTCGCGATGATGTTACGTTACGAACGAGGTTCGGTTACACGTCTAGATGCACCTTAATAGTACTTACTTTCAAACATATATATAAATACATAATATATATATATATATATATATATATATATATATATATATATATATATATATATGTATATATATATATATATATATATATATATATATATATATATATATATATATATATATATATATATATATATACAGTGACCGGCAAAAAGTTCGCAACATATGGGAAAAAATTTTATTAGGAGAAGAGTATCGGAAAAACTTTCCCAGGGGATCGGTTCTGCATGTCCGATAACCTAAAAATCGATTTTGACATACGTCACGTGACCACTGGTATAGCGTCAAATTAAAAAAAAATTGTTAATTTACAAAAAGTGAGGTTAGTTGACGAGATATCAAAAAAAGTTATTTGAAAAAATTGCTTAGAATTAAATTCTAGGTCCTTGTGCAAAATTTTAAGATTTTATTTAAAAAAATTGGAAAACTCAATTTTTTTTAAATATTTTTTTATCGATTCACAAATTTCCGGTTTTTTTCGTTTAGATAGCTTGGCTAATGTAAAGCCCATGTATCTGGATGAAAATAAACGAATGTAGTAGTTTTTTCTACAATTGACAGGACAAAATTAAAAAAAACAGGGTTTCGCCGGACGCTAGCTGTTGCAATGATTTGTATCTAGCAGCAGTGTCAAAATTTTAGAGACATTTCAATGAGATTACATTGAGAAAACCTTAATCGTCTTAAATATATCTGAAGTTCGACTTTTTGTAAAGTTAAGGGGATTAAAATAGATAATAAACAAAAAATTACCTGTTTATTTAATCGAAATTTTATAAACGAAAACCAATGTAAGAAAAACTTAAAAGTAGTCAAATTCTGTACTAACAACACAAAAAATCATTGTTTTTCCTTGGGTGCGCAAAATTTAAAACTCAGTATGACCACCATTTCTCTCCATACATACTGTTGTTCTCGAGCGCAACTCTCGATTAACATTTCGGAGCATTTTACGATTTATTTGCAATACACAATTTATAATGACATTCTCTAAATTTTGTATATTCCTAAAGGGTCGATGTTTGTACACAGGGTTCTTTAGGTATCCCCACATAAAAAAATCTAACGGAGTCAGATCTAGAATTCTACAATTGACAGGACAAAATCGAAAAAATAGGTGTTCGCCGGACGCTCGCTGTTGCAATGGTTTGAATCTAATGAAATGACTGTATCAAGATTTTATTAAGATTTTTCGCACATAAATTTAACAACCAGGTCTATTTAGTTGTACTTAAAACTACCAAAGCAGGCTCTGAAATTAAAACAACCAAATAATCTAGTAGGTTAAAAACAACAGAAAAATGTCAAACAAATTATAATTTGTTTGATTTCAACCTATGTCATTGGTTTATGTCTCGCATCTTACTAAGTTTGATATTTTACATAAGTTTATTAATATTTTATTCCTTAAAATGGCACCCACACTACTTCTTCAGGAAAGGATAGAAATTATTTTAATTTCTGGAGATAATTACAAAAGCCATAGAGAAACAGCAGCAATTTTTAATGAGAGGCACCCCGATAAATCCCTCCATTATTCCACAGTATCTCGTCTAGTCAATAAATTGAAAGAAACGGGATCGGTAGAAAATCAGTATAAAGTTTCCCATGAAAAACCGGTAACAGGTGACGAAGGTTCTCTGGATGTGTGTTTGTCGATCACAGAAACACCCCAATTAGCAGTTAGTCAAATATCGGAGATCACTAACATTCACGAAAGATCTGTGCGGAGGATATTAAAAAGAAACAAATTTCATCCGTACAAACCTAAATTTGTACAAGTATTAAAAGATAGGGATTATGACGCCCGCTTCGATTTTTGTGCCTGGTTCCAGGGTATGATTGAGGAAGATTTTAATTTCCCAAAGAACGTTCTTTTCTCGGATGAAGCTATATTTACCACTAACGGAACCGTCAGTTCACAAAACTGTAGATGGTGGGCCACCGAAAACCCAGACTTTGTAATTCAGAGTAAAGACCAATATAGTTTTAAGGTTAATGTGTGGTGCGGAATTTTCAACCTCAGAATAGTGGGACCTTTTTTCTTTAGAGACAATTTAAATTCAGAACGATATTTAGAATTTCTACAAACTGAGATATCTGACTTTTTAGACAATTTGTCATTAGCCGAAAGAAGAAATTTATACTTTCAACAAGACGGAGCTAGCATTCATTCCACAAATGAGGTGAAGAGATGGCTGGATCAAGAATTTGGAAACCAGTGGATAGGACGGTTTTCTGAAAATCCGTGGCCTGCGAGATCACCAGATCTGACTCCGTTAGATTTCTTTATGTGGGGATACCTAAAGAACTCTGTGTACAAACATCGACCCTTTAGGAATATACAAAATTTAGAGAATGTCATTATAAATTGCGTATTGCAAATAAATCGTAAAATGCCCCGAAATGTTAATCGAGAGTTGCGCTCGAGAACAATAGTATGTATGGAGAGAAATGGTGGTCATACTGAGTTTTAAATTTTGTGCACCCAAGGAAAAACAATGATTTTTTATGTTGTTAGTACAGAATTTGACTACTTTTAAGTTTTTCTTACATTGGTTTTCGTTTATGAAATTTCGATTAAATAAACAGGTAATTTTTTGTTTATTATCTATTTTACTCCCCTTAACTTTACAAAAAGTCGAACTTCAGATATATTTAAGACGATTAAGGTTTTCTCAATGTAATCTCATTAAAATGTCTCTAAAATTTTGACACTGCTGCTAGATACAAATCATTGCAACAGCTAGCGTCCGGCGAAACCCTGTTTTTTTTTAATTTTGTCCTGTCAATTGTAGAAAAAACTACTACATTCGTTTATTTTCATCCAGATACATGGGCTTTACATTAGCCAAGCTATCTAAACGAAAAAAACTGGAAATTTGTAAATCGATAAAAAAATATTTAAAAAAAATTGAGTTTTCCAATTTTTTTAAATAAAATCTTAGAATTTTGCACAAGGACCTAGAATTTAATTCTAAGCAATTTTTTCAAATAACTTTTTTTGATATCTCGTCAACTAACCTCACTTTTTGTAAATTAACAATTTTTTTTTTAATTTGACGCTATACCAGTGGTCACGTGACGTATGTCAAAATCGATTTTTAGGTTATCGGACATGCAGAACCGATCCCCCGGAAAAGTTTTTCCAATACTCACCTAATAAAAATTTTTCCCATATGTTGCGAACTTTTTGCCGGTCACTGTATATATATATATATAATATATATATATATATATATATATATATATATATATATATATATATATATATATATATATATATATATATAGATATATATATATATATATATATATATATATATATATATATATATATATCACCTAGGAACTAGAAATATTTACAACACAAGTGGTGGCCCGGGTTACAGCCCCCAACTGGGGAGGTCCAACCCGGCAGCGCGACCAGGGTGTGGCCGGAGCTGGTGTTAGCCCTTGGTTCCCACCCGATGCAGGGGTGCGACTCTTCCCGCCAGGCTTACAGAGTCGGTGGTATAATATACACGAGGTTTGAATGGTGTTTTATTATTTACAATTTACTACTAAAACAATTGTATAACTAACTGACTGGTGTTATTTTCAGGTATCCAGCAACACGCTAATAAACAACAATGGACAACAATATAAATTCGAGGTTATTCTCGACCGATCAATAATGATAAACCTACTGCGTGTTCCTGGACGCCTAAAAAAACACTATTATACTGTAGGTAGGTACTTACAGAACGTATAAAGCCTGTTTTCTGTTATGAAAAAAAAATTAAAATTGTACGTTTTTTGTAAACAGTCTGTGTACAAATAATTGGACCAATATTATTAATTTTTTCATTAAAAAATACGTTTTTTGCATAAACTTCTCTATTAATATTATTATTGAAAAAATTAAGAGAAACTTTAATTAATATAAATTAAATTATTCAAAACAACCCAATCAAATCATCATTACTAACCTTTTTTAAGATATCACGATCACGACTCAATTTTTTACAAGAACTAACTCATCATAATGTAATAGGATCCAGGCGCGGCTCGTCCATAAGGTCATTTGGTCAATGACCCACCTAAATTTATTTTCAATGATCCACCTAATAATTTGTTTTTTTTTATCAAACTTTTCTTTGAAAAAAGTGCAAGTCCCACGCGAAAACTTCCCAAGAAAGAATCAACCCAAGCCATCGTCGAAAGATATCCAAACTTGCTCCGGGCTTGGTCGTATTTTAAATTGACCTCATAGGTTTATATGGCCTATAAAATGCATTAAAACTAAGAGAGAAATAAACATGCGCGCTTTAGGAAGTTGAAAAGAGACAAAATTTGTCGACGGCCTACCAATAATATCGCAAAAAATGATTTTACTTGAGTACTTGTATTAACAGCGGCTTCAACAGTGCAATAAACTGCTTGCATGTAATTTAAGAAAAGTCACAGCAAATATGAAATTTTAGTACGTGTAGCATAGTCGAATAAAATAATGAAACGGAAAAACTGTATAAAAACTTATATTTATTGTAAATCACTAAAAATACATGTTTAACGAAAATGGCTTCATGGTAGAGGGAGAGAATCCTTCGTTGTATTGCCTATTTACTCTTAACACATTTCGAATAATCATACTTTTAGTACAAGGCGCGACCTCCATTGAGGAGACGTATCAAAACGGGAAGCCGTTAACAATCTTAGACTAAAACACATAGAAAAGCAATACAAGTCATAAACATCTATAGTAGCAATGTTCAATATACTGCAGTACCTACCTATTTTATGTTTTTTTGCGGTGTTTATTTGTAAGTAAATAGTTTTTTGGCAAAACTAGGCACATTATTAAAAAATCTTCCTTTATTAAAAAAGTTTATTTTGCTTGTTGCGTTGATATCACTAATTGCCCACAAAATGTTGACCCACCTGTAAAAAAATTCACGGGCCGCGCCTGATAGGATCCTAATTACACCAAGAGCGAACGAAAAGCGAACTTACATGCGCGATGGGACATAGAGTCGTTTATCGGCTGGCTTGGCCATGGCAATGTGAAACTTCGTCGCATCTCCACGGTCGACCGCGCTTGCGGCGACATGGTTTTACATTTTTTAGTTTTTTGACGAAACTATTTATCGGATTAATAATTTTAAAAAAGCATTGTAATCCCTGCAAGCGTTATTTTAATTAGCCAAAGGATTCTAGAGTTATACCGAGTTAAAGGTTATCACAATTATCGGTTTTCAGGGCGAGCGATTATTCATTTAAGCGCTCCATATAAAAGCATATCGCGCGATGTTTTTAAAATTAAGAAAAAAATATTTGTGAGTAAGATTTTGAAATAAGAATGAAGCAGATCGATGACCTGGTGGCATAGATGTAAAAACCGCAATAAAAAAATTGATAATTTTTGAAAAATCGCCCCCTACCACCCCTTGCACAGTACGATTTTTTGACGAAAAGTCAATTTTGCTTCCTTAAGATATATGGAATGATAGGGTGAGCCAAAAAAACTAACCTATCGAATTATGGGTTAAAATGAACCTATATACCGAGAAAAAAATTTCCCTGCAAGGCAGGATTTTTTGCTCAATTGTAAAAGGTGTCGGTGAGCATTCAAAGTTTCCCATTTAAATAACACGTAAAAAAATCTTTTTTCATTAAAAATACCATAATTTTGAACCGTTTAGGATAAAAGTTTTTACGTCGCGGATTCTTGTAGAGCATCAAATTTCCTAAAAAATCTATCCCAGGATTATTTTTTTCAATTCAAAAATTCGTATATTTGAAAGCTTTGAAAAGTGAAAAAATCAAAATATTCAGTTTTAGTGTTTTTTGACTAAAAATGTTTATATTTAACACAAAGTTGGATTTAAATAATATAAAATAGTTAAAAAATATCGTTAATAATCTAGATTTGTCAAAAAAAAAAGTTCTTATAGTCATTAATTTTGTAGGAAATTTTATGCTCTATACGAATCCGCGACGTAAAAAATTTTATCCTAAACGGTTCAAAAGTTGTGGTATTTTTGATGAAAAAAGATTTTTTTACGTGATATTTAAATGGGAATCTTTGAATGCTCACCGACACCTTTTAAAATTGAGCAAAAAATCCTGCCTTGCAGGGAAATTTTGTTCTCGGTATATAGGTTCATTTTAACCCATAAATTCGATAGGTTAGTTTTTTGGCTCACCCTAATGGAATGATATAAAATGGATCTTACATTTTAGCAACAAAGTGCAAACAAAAATCTTTTTTAGAAGGTATTTTCGGGCTGGTAAACTACTATGAGCAACAAGCACAAATCAATAACAAAGATCTAGAATATTCCACAGTGGCGGCTCGTGCCCTCGAAATTTAGGTAGGCGACAGTGCAACCTAGGCATCTTCCTCCCCTCACAGCCTAGCCCTAACCTCACAGCAATTACTGCTGATAACAAATATGAAAGTAAATATAAAAACATTCTAAAACCCAAGATACTTTCTTAAAAAATGGATAATTTACAAAAAAATTTAATTTCGTACAACAGAAAAATGTGTTAGTGCCTTGCTACTTTTTATAAATAAAATTAATGCGTCTATCGTTTAATAATGAAAACTTAGTTATAATGGTTTCCGTAAAGTCATCTGATTTTTGTACTGAGCAAAACAATTCTTTTTCAACTGACATAAGGGCAAGCGATGTTAAACGGAAATTTTTCATTGAATTTCTACTGTACGTTTCAAACCAGAAAAATGTCTTTCAACTGAAGTTTTGTTGCTGCAAGTGGAATAGTGGCAATCAAAACACACAGTTTGAATGCCTCGCTAATATTTGTTGAAAATCTATATCGACAAAAAGTTTTAATATTGACGTGTTCGTCAAAAATATTTTTATAAAACCTGGTTAAAGAATCTATTACATTAGACGCAAAAATTTACCTGTGGCCTATAGCCCCTTCCAAAATGTACATATAATTAATAAAATAAACTAACACGAACAAGGTATTATGCAACTTCAACAGTTTACCGTAAAAGCCACAATTCAAAAATAAAAATTAATGCAGCTCAAATTCCTTATTTCATGTAAACTTCGATAAATAATGATCATCTGTCATCTACTGATACGGATGTTTATCGAGTCGTATTGAATTGAAAACGAATGCTCCACGATCTGTAGCGAAGGCGAACGAAGATTTCGCCTAACCGACGGCTTTTGTTTTGGTTTTGATACCACGTCAGGGATTTTTTAATAGCGTTTTTCAATGTTGAACTGACGTGCCGAATATTGAATAAATGGCGTTAGGATAGAGCGCCTACCCTTGAGAGTTTTTGCGGTGCGATACGGTATATTATACATACATACTGCCAATACGGTGATGTATAGCAAAATATACATTACATTAATTTAAATTAGTATAACTATTATTGTATCTTTTTTTGAGTCTTTTTACTGGAAACTCGTTGTCGTAGTTTTACTATCAAAGGGTAGGAGAGGACAGAATAATCAAGGGTAGGCGCCGCCTACCGTGCCTACCCCGACGAGCCGCCGCTGATATTCCACTACTCCCGCTCATTTATACCTAGTCTCCAGATCGCATTAATAAATTGTCTCTCTTTGCTCTTAAGACACCCACCCACGCCACGATACGCTAGCCCTTGGGCTTGAAGTCTAAGTAGCCTGTTCCAGATAAAAAATGCTTACTGTTAGGTCTTATGTAAAGTGTAGGAATTTCAAAAGTAAACAATGTGTGTTTTTAGCCCGTTACAAGTCGAAACTGGGAGCTTCAGATACAGTTTAAAGTCTATGGAAAAGGTAAAGATTTATTTGGAGATGGCTTAGTGATTTGGTACACAAAGGATCGTCTAACAGATGGACCAGTATTTGGAAGTGCAGATTATTTTCATGGATTAGCAATTATATTGGATACTTACAGTAACCATAATGGACCTCACAATGTAAGTAATCTAAATTCCAACTCACAAAAAGCTTTGCTGTCCAGGATTTAGTATGTTATTGACAAAGCATACAGCTGAATTTTTAAAAGTAGTACAACAAATACAATATATACAATTAATATTTAATATAATTAAGCAGACTCAAAAATATCAATAAAAATAAAAGACTCAGTGTTATTATAAGGGCATCAAATATTTTTGAAATACTACAAAATATACATGGACAAAAATGACAACAAAATATAAATATAGATATAAAAAACTTAACTCCTGTTGTAAAAAGTTAAAAATTACAAAAACTATCTAAAAGACAAATATGACAAAAGTATGACATAACAGAGCCTTAAAACAAAAAAGACCAGTAATAGGCCAGATGCCAAGTGTGAAGAAATTTTGTTTCATTAAATTAGTCCTTAGGATGATACTAAAATCTCCTTAAGGTTTCCCCCTCGAGTGGAGCCAAAAAGGAACCAAAAATCATTTTTTGTCATTTTCTGTTTTCTTTTAAGTTTACGCCAAAAGCAATTATATACAAAATGGAAGATAGTTATTTTATTTTAAAAAAGATATATGCATATTTGTCATCAGATTAGTATGTCTCAAAATAATGATGGTTCAAATTGGAATAAAGTAAATCTAACACGTTGTTGTTTCGCTTTGATTACGACTACGGTTGACAGATAAACAATGGATTAAATGTCATTTGTCACCAATTAGGTTGACAAGTGAAGTTTAATTCATTGTTTAGCTGTCAACCGCAATTGTAACCAAAGCGAAACGAAAACGGGTCTAGTGTTCTTAACTAAAAGTTAGTATATTGTGAAATTTTATCATCAGAACAGTAATAAAATTATTTTCTTAAATTTTTAGAACAATTCAGTTAGTTATCAGCAGTTATATTTATATTATTGTTCTATCACAATAAGAAGCAAAGGGGTATCAGTATTATCAGGAAGCCCTCGAAGCGCGTTTCAACTTGCACTTGACCGGATTTATTTTTACCATCACTGAATACAACGAGTAACACTTTTTAAAATTAAATTGGTAAGGATAATCGATAATAATATAAATTGAGGCAAACACAGAGTAGAAGTCACCAAACTTTGTACAACTTTAGATTGTCATTTTTCCGAGAAATACAAATCTGACTTAAAATATATGTAGGACCTTTTTAATAGGAAATTTAATTAACCTTAATTTTTTACATATGTAACTAATTTTGACATTTGTCATCCCCCCTCCCTCCCACCAGGAGGGTGATAACGAACTCGTTCACGGGCGACAACAGGGATTTGTTGATAATATAACAAGAAACCAGTACATAAATTAAAATCTCATCCAGGATTTTGGTCTCAAATTCGTGCCCTTAGCGCCTGGCTTGTTAAAAGTTCGCAATAGTCGCGCGACGTGAGTCTTAGGCCTGAAAGTTAATTATTGAAAAATAATTATTTGCCTAGCTTTTTGCTTGATAAATAATATATTTTTGGTTTTACTAGAAACAGGCACAATTTAAGCCAAATATATCGTTTGGTCATGACAATTTTTAGTAGAATACATTTTAGGGACACACCTTATATCTGGCGTCACGGTATATTGCTTATAGGGATAAAAAGTATCATATGTTCTAGTCCAGGTCCTCAGGAAAGTCATATGCAAGGTTTCCTCACGATCCATTGAGACCCGATTGAATAACAAACATACAGACAGATTTTCGCATTTATAATATAGGTTAAGATTTAACTCGTTATTTGGAGGACGTCGTAGCCTATACAAATTCCAATTTTTAGACAAAACAAGGTATTTCGAGACAAATTACATAAGTAACGTTTCCATTCTCATCCACACTTCTAAATAAATGTAACGAAAAAGAGAGTTGAACAATTGTCATCCTTGATTCTCAAATCGTAGTTATTTTGTTTTTTTCGGGCTTGTTTAATTTTTTTGTATATTATTTTGTAGCATCAGCATCCATATATTTCTGCTATGGTCAATAACGGGACCATGCACTATGACCATGACCGAGATGGAACCCACACTCAATTAGCAGGATGTGAAGCAAAATTCAGGAATTTGGACCACGACACTCATATACTAATTCGTTATGAAAACGACGTTTTAACAGGTATATTATTGTAGTGTTTAATACTACTTATTAGTTAAATCATAAATTACAACTACAATAATAAAATAAGCAATGTTATAAATAATTTTTAATCGTACATATAACATGCAGTACCACAACAGTCTAGAGACAGTTTGTAACAGTACCTCCTAACTGCGTACATACATATTTTATCTTAAAAATATTTTGTAGGTTTGATATTTAGGAAAAACACTTATAGCGCGACTTTAGGCGCAACATAACGGCGCAAATTGAATTCTATTTAACTGAACAATCAGTTGAACACCGTGAAGATTAAAAAACGATACATTAAAATAATTCGGATCTAACCCTTCCCTATGCGCAACAAGGTGGGGGCTGGGGGTGCCAAGTCCCCCAAAATTAATACTGATTAATATTTCGGACAAAGCAATTTATTACAATCGAGGACTTAAGCCCCTCCCCCTCCAAGTTAAATGCTAGTTGCGCTTATGAGTCCTTCAGTTAAGGGCTTACATAACTTTTGCAATTTGTGTACTTCAGTGAATTTTTGTATACTCTTATAACAATATTTGGTGAAAATTATGTGGGATAGCCATTCTGCCAACATAATTTTGTAAAAACACTGTTCGCGTTATTGAGAGATTTATTGTTAATTTTACATTTAAATGAAAAATAAAATATACATACATAGAAAAAGATTTATACACCTTCAAGTCTGCTTAAGGTCAGACTTTGTGAAAGGAGACAGACTATTCGTATTATTGAACAAATTAAAATACCGTTTCCTGTGATGCAAACTTTTGTTGATTCTTAGGGACAAATACTGAATACAGTTCTATTCTTTTAACCTTCATTTTACTGTCTCTCACAATAACTTTTTTACTGACGGCAAGTTAATACGTTTCTAAGACTGAACATTAAATCAACAACGAGACCTGATCAGGATCCTTTATATAGTCTTAGAGAATTCTGAAACATTCTAGAAGGATACAAGGCGCATTAAAACAAGTAAATTCTAGACTTTTCTTTAATAATGGAATCGAATATTCTGAAAACATCCAGACCTTTTATAGGTGTAATATGTGAGAATTAATCAAGGTATTAAATTAGAAACTAGTAGAAATTAAACCTAAAATCTGAAAATACGCAAACGGAAACTAAAGGTAAAAAGTCTATACAACTTCTGGGAAGTTCGTAACAATACAGAGAATAATAAACTTAGAAGCAGTAAAACCTTTAAAATCAATAAAAGGTTATATCAAAAGAAACTGGACCTTAGTAGGTATGGCATTACTTTGGACGAAGAAGAAGAATGTTGTCTCACATTCACTGTCAAATGTCATACTCTTGGGCGATAGCGACTTTGGCCTTAGCTACTTGGGCATTAACTACCTGGGCATTAGCAACAGTAGCAATATCGGCTTATCGCGACCTTACCCTCGGAGCCCTACGCAACAGGGCCCTACAAACCATCGCCCCATATTTAGGACGAGCCGCCGCTTCGGGAATCTTCGTATGAGATCATTGAACTTCGCTTACAGGGATATAGATGACGCACTGTTGTAGTCATTCGATTTAATCCTTTATTAAATTGAAAAAAGTTTTAGGACCGAATGAGTCTTGAACCGCCAACCTCCCGATTAGAACTCCAACGCCGCGCCGTATCCATTGAGCCACCCAAGTATATTAATAGTTTAGCCTTTCAAGTCCAAGTCATTCGTTATGCTGACGTAACAAACTTTTTCCATGGCAGAGTGCGCAACCTGTTTGAGGTTTAAAGCTCAACATTATTACTGTTTTTGCAAACAGCTTAGGGCAAAATAAAATATCTTACCCATATGTTTGTATTGAATCTGCAAGGAAAACTACTTCAATCACACCAGGGTCAACATACTACAAACACATACATACATCCTGTTTAGATGGTTCGATCTGTAAAATATATTATGAATATTACAGCAAAAATTTAGAGTAACAACCATTATTCGAAAAATAACCACCTTCCTGGTTTGGTAATATGTAAGCTAAAGATTTTGGTTATATTGTATGCTAGTGCTTTACATACTAACATACACATACAGAGACAACTCAAACTACAAATATTGTAGGCAGCATCCTCAAAAGTACTACTACATCCAAGTTTTGCTTTCCTCTGACGAACTTTTAAGAACTGAAAGTAATGATAACATTGTATGTGAATTAATATACACGGTGTCCCACATAAGAATGCACACTACAGGGATCTCGTAAACCAGAAGAGATACAAAGATGATTAAATTAGAGAAAAGTTGCGCTTTGCTGAACCTTTCAAAGTCACGATACGAAATCTAAAAAAATCCGATTACTTCCGAAGATATTTGGGAAAAACCGAATTTTCCCGATTTCGTTTTTATTTTTTTCTGACTCTATTTAAAAAGATATGACAAAATAAATTTCACATTCTCATTGCCACTTTTTCTGCTCTACAAGCCAACGTTCTTAGATTTGCAATACGACGTTTCGTTTCTTCGTAACCATCATCAACTTCATTTTTTTAAATAGTCGAAAAATTTTGTTTTATTCCTAAAACATTCTAATTTTAATTCTAAATCCCACGACATATCGCTTCTTACATTTATCCGACGTTTCGGGCGAAAAAATCATCATCAATATTATTTGATGATTATTACGAAGGAACGAAACGTCGGATCAAAAATCGAATTACGTTATCATGTAGAGGAGAAAAAATTACATGGGAATGTGGATTTTATTTTGACCTACCTTTTTTGTGAAATCAGAAAAAAATTAATTGCCAAAATTTTTGTTTAAAATTTCAAGAATTCGTAGATTTTTCTGATTATACTGTAAGAGATAGATTAAAATAAATTTTACATTTTTATTGTCGTTTTGGCTTTTCTGGCGTTCTTGGTTTCGATTCTATGTTTTGGCTTTTCTCGACCATTATCAACTTTTTTTAAATAATCCGAAAATTTTATTTTAGCACAGTTAAATTGCCCTTGTTATTCTGAACATATGATTAAATAAGATTGTTTCAATGAACTTTTTGTAGCGTAAAAATAAAATATTTTGTTTTTTGATAATACCATCTTGCTTACTTGCACGTATGTGATAAGTCGTTGAATTCAGAATAACAAGGGCAATTTAACTGCTAAAATAAAATTTTCGGATTATTTAAAAAAAAAATTGATAATGGTCGAGAGAAGCCAAAACGAAGAATCAAAAATTGAATGACGTCATGTTGTAGAGGAGAAAAACGGCAATAAAAATGTAAAATTTATTTTAATCTATCTCTTACAGTAGAATCAGAAAAAAATCTACGAATTCTTGAAATTTTAAACATAAATTTTGGCAATTAATTTTTTTCTGATTTCACAAAAGAAGACAGGTCAAAATAAAATCCACATTCCCATGTAATTTTTTCTCCTCGACATGATAACGTAATTCGATTTTTGATCCGACGTTTCGTTCCTTCGTAATAATCATCAAATAATATTGATGATGATTTTTTCGTCCGAAACGTCGGATAAATGTAAGAAGCGATATGTCGTGGGAGTTAGAATTATAATTAGAATTTTTTAGGAATAAAACAAAATTTTTCGACTATTTAAAAAAATGAAGTTGATGATGGTTGCGAAGAAACGAAACGTCGTATTGAAAATCTAAGAACGTCGGCTTGTAGAGCAGAAAAAGTGGCAATGAGAATGTGAAATTTATTTTGTCATATCTTTTTAAATAGTCAGAAAAAAATAAAAACGAAACCGGGAAAATTCGGTTTTTCTTAAATATCTTCGGAAGTAAACGGATTTTTTTAGATTTCGTATCGTGACTTTGAAAGGTTCAGCAAAGCGCAACTTTTCTCTAATTTAATCATCTTTGTATCTCTTCTGGTTTACGAGATTCCTGTAGTGTGCATTCTTATATGGGACACCGTGTATACGCTACTCTGTGAAATCGAAGGCGATAGAAAAGAAACAGTACAATAAATTCATGGGTATGGGTTCGAATGTTCGAAAGTTATGGAAAGATTTAAACGAGCTCACACTTAGGGCAGAGAATTACGTGTAACGTAGTAGAACATTAAAAGAGACAGCGATCGCTAAGTGTTCAGGACAAAATGACTAAGTATATGTGTTTGTGTGTTGAGGATAGAATGGAGAAGATATTAAAATAGGCTCAGGGTGAGGAACTTTAAAATAGGTTGGGTTTTCCGACAAAACGGTGAAGGTGTTAAAAGTAACAAAGAGGGTTCGTAATATGTAGTTATTTGCGAATAAAAGAAGTGTTAAGAAGTAATAATAAGGATTTGTAAGAACAGACTATTTTCAATAAACTATTTTACATTTGCGTACCCTAATATTTTTGTGCAATATAAACTACACTTTTCCCTCTCTTACTTTAACTGCCTCCAGACAGTCAAAATATTAGCATACAGTTTATTACAACATTTAATCGTTATTTCAGCGATTTAAAATGTATAGTTCCTCAGTGACTGATAAGATGGTACATAAAATAGTAAACTAGTATCAACGAAAGAAAATGTTGCAAATGTTACTTGTCACTGATCATTTTAGATACATCACCTGTCATTTGGCACATGTTGAACGTCAAAATCAAGATTTGATTTAAATCACGTGTTGAGGATGACGTCATAACTCGTGGTTAGATATTGTATTTTAATGTTTAATGACTAGGACTGTCGAAACGAGATTTGAACAACATGTAGAGGACAATAATTGTATGTTGTCATCTTTTTAGTCATTATGTTATATCTTATATTGTAAGAATGCTCGTCTGCCAGTTCGTTTGTTCGCATAACTTATTAAGGAGATTATTCCTATGTTGGAATGTATTTAGTTGAGGGCTTCCGGTCAGTCTTATTTTATGAACGTTAATTATAAAGGTCTGGCAATTATTACAAACCATAAATTAAACATTATACAGGTACAATATTTAATTTAACATTTATAATATTTGTTAATCCCATGTATATAACAATTGTAAAATAGCACCTTGACGGAGCTGCCAGACGTGAACTGATCCCTCAAGCGCGCTCCAGCTCGATTTTGTATGGATAAAAACGATTCTTTCAAAGCAAAAACCATGTTTACTTAAACAAATTAATTCTATATTTTAGTTTCTTTATTAATTACATTTACTTTACAATTTTATATATTTGTTATATCTGAGTATATTATTTAATTAGTCTGTTCTTTGCTTCTTATATCCATAGGGCTCAGAGTTACCATCAGGGAGAAACTTTCTCTTTACTGAATTCGGTGTATACAGCTTGGTTTCCGTATTTGTTGTTAGAGTAGGGTCTTTCGTTCGTCGAATGTTCTTTGATTGGGGATAATAGGTACTGGGCCTGCCTTATGGAGAACCATATTTTTTATTGTTTCAAAATTTATTAATTTTGATGCAGCATAATTTAAAGAGATATCTTTTACCTTGCAAACTACTTCTTCTCTGTTGCATTTTGTTGAGTGAACTTTAAATGCGTAATTCGTAGGACCTCCAGAAACGAACTTGATGATATAACTACCGGAACCACTGCACTCTAATTCATTAGTCAGATCTCCGATAAATTCACCTGTTGGTAAATCAATTTGATCCGGTCGGTACACGTAAATTACAGAGTCCGTGTCGTAATAAAGGACCCTGTCTTCTAGTTGTTCAAGATAGCTCTATAACTTCAATCTAGCCTGTGCCGTTACGAAAGCAGCAATAGACACATTAACACTAGATAGTGGATCAGATGATTCTTCTGTGTGCTCATAACTAACAATCAATGTTTTTTCATTAACGGGGAAAACGCCATTAACATAAATTCCGGAATTAGTAAACAAGGTAAAAAAATCTGATGGTGTGTTTATAATTTTTGTTTTAGGTAGATTTTCTCTCTGACCAAATTTTCCCCAAAAGGAGTTAAGTATTAACTTGGCCAAAGACCTAATGCCAGGATTCTCGAGTATTTTGGAATACTCGAGTTTAACATCTCTTTCGAAAAATTCTTCAATATATCGGTTTTTTTCTTTTTCCGTAGTACAAACATCTGGCCACCCTGATGCTTCCTGTTTTATCTTTATAAACTTGTTCATCATCGCTGTAAATAAGCCTTCCTCTCCTGCGTCTTTACTGAACCTTTGAAACTTATATCTCCAAATTTCAAAAATTTCTAATATCTGATATCCTTCTCAACTGCTTTTAAGACTTCGTCTATCACCCAAGTACCTTCTGAGGACCTCTCTTTATCGGTATGGGTACAAGAAGTATTTTGATTCATTTCTTGTCCACATGTTTGACACAATACAAACATAAGTTTATTGTTCATTTTTAGAAGCAATACGGGATGGTAAAGGTCCTTAGGTGGAAGTATACCGCATTTAATAAGTCCATCAGTAGAATTCAAATACAAACGATTACAATCTGGACCCACAAAAACTTCAGGGTGACCAATGGGAAATTTGCCATATTTACAGACGTAAGGATACAAGCTGCAAACATCAGCGTATTTTATCTTTTCTCCTTCTGTTATTTCATAATATTCCCTAACATTACCAGTTCGGCCTCCAAAAAAGGCGTCTCTAGGGCTTAAAGGGATCGTAAGTAGAAGCGGATGTGTCTGAGTAAATTGTCTGATCTCAGGCTTTGATTCTAACTGCCGTCGAAGTTTGCACTCCCACATTTCAGTTACTAAATAGCCAAATTCCTTTAATCTTTTAATTTTTATCTGTGCTGTCTCATAGCGCAAACTTAAAGTGGTTGTTGGATCGTCGTAAAGGGATTCATCTCTGCCAAATTTGTAACACCTTGCACAGCCATGATAATAACATCCTTGAAACTCAAATATTTCATTAAGGTCGGAACAATATCCGTCAACCTTTATACCTCGTAGAACGGCTTCTTGACCTTTGGCTGCATGCATAATATTTATCTAACCCATCAACTGACTTCTTAGTAAAAAGCCCAATCTTTCAGTCAATGAGCATATGTAACACCTCCTGCGTTGATATTAATATGAATGGCCTCACTATTGCTCAATTTGCAGCGTCAATGAAAAGCAAATTTTTATAACATTGTGTATAATGCACCTGTTGATTGTATCACTTATCTTCCTTCAAAACATTAAACTTTGTGAAAAGCTAAGAAGGTGGATTATATTGATTATATAATTTATTATTGTGTTTTCCCCTTCTTGAGTAGTAACTCAGTATTGTAATATCATATAATTATTTTTCTTTAGGTTTACTAGCATAACATTGTCTTATAAATGGAGGTAGATCTGTTAGACAATAAAGCTTATTATTATTATTTTTATTTTTATTATATCTACTAAAAGCTTTATTTTTTTCTTTAATAATAATTTTTATATTGGGAATTATTTTTTTTTATCTAAGACATCCCACGTAGACTTCAAGCCTAAGTACTAACGTACCGTGGGTGTCTGAAGAGAAGGGAAATGTAGTCTATTGACACGGGATTTGAAGGATTGGAGGTTGAGACGGGAAGGGAAAACATCTGCAGGCAATTTGTTCCATAATCTGGAGACCGTAGGTATGAATGAGCGAGAGAAGTGGTCTGTTCTAGGCTTTTGTAGCTGGACAGTTAAGGGATGCATACGTAACGCGCGTTGTTCTGTTAGGGACATTCAAGGGGGGATAATACCGGCTAGTTCTTCAGACCAAAATCCGTGGAAGTAGCGGTAGAAAATGGATAAATCCCCTACAGCGCGGCGATGAGCGAGAGAAAGGAGTTTTCTCGTGAGGGCTGGATCATTGATAAGTCGAATGGCTCTCTTTTGGATAGAACCAAGGGTCTTAAGTTTCGAAGGTGATGCCGCTCCCCAGATGTGGGAGCAGTACTCTAGGTTAGGTCGTATTTGGGAAACATAGAGTGTATAAGTTGGAAGGGGAGAAGTATTTTCTGGCTCGAAAGAGAAAACCAAGCTTTTTAGCTGCCGATGTGGCTACTGAGGTAATGTTTTTGTGCCAGCTGAGATCATGTTCGAAAGCGACGCCAACGAGATCGAAGGTTTCGTTGTTTTGTAGGGCTTGGCCATTCATGTGGATGGGGTAAGCGTTGCCAGATTTTTTGCGTGAGAGGGAGCAAGACTGGGTTTTGGAGGCGTGAACTGAACAAGGTTCTTGGCACCCCAGTCTAAGATTAACTGAAGATCTTGGGAAAGGGATAGGTACATAGATCTGCGTCTATTATCTAACTCTTGATTCGAAACTTGTTTGGAAAAATGAATATTGGAGGGAAGAGTACTATCGTCAGCATAACTATGGATGGGATTGGTAGTTGACGAGAGTAGGTCATTAATGTGAAGAAGAAATAGGGTTGGTGCCAAGACTGAACCTTGGAGGACACCAGCATTGATAGGATGGAAGTTAGATGAGTGACCGTCAACTACGACCGATATGCGCCGATTAGAGAGGAAAAGCTACCGATCCAGGTACATAGTTTGGTAGGAAGACCGTAAGAAGGTAGTTTGTTGAGGAGTGCGGCATGCCATACTTGGTCAAAGGCCTTGGAAATATCGAGAGCAACAATCTGAGATTCGCCATGAAATTCAAGAGAGTTGTTCCAGTTATGTGTGACAAAGCTAAGGAGATCAGCTGTGGATCTTTGGTGACGAAATCCGTACTGTCTGTCATGGATGATTTTGTGTTTTTCTAGATGTTTTAGAATTTGCAAGTTGATTACTTTCTCCATAACTTTGCTGACAACGGAGAGAAGAGAGATATATCTATAATTGGATGGAAGGCACTTGGAACCTTTCTTCGGGACAGGCTGCACACGAGCAGTTTTCCAGCTATCTGGGAAGATACCCTTGTCATAAGAGATCTGGAAAAGACGAGTTAAGATGGGTGCAAGTTCTGGAGCGCATTTTTTTAGAACAATTGCTGGTATGCCATCCAGACCAGAGGACTTTTTGGTGTCAAGGGATAGAAGAATTTTTTTAACTTGTTTGGCCATAAGTATTATATCAGTCATTTTGTGGGGTACAGACTTAGCGGTTGGAAGAGCGAAATTGGGGGGAGGGATCAGGGTGGAATTGGCAGCGAATTGTTTGGCGAATAGTTCTGCTTTCCCTTTAGAGGTGGAGATAGCTTCATTGTCAGAGGTCAGGGGCGGAAAAGTGCTTCTACAGAAGTTCTGATTAATGTTTTTGGCAAGTGACCAGAAAGATTTGCGGCCGTTGGGACAGGAAAGCACTTTATCTTTTATGCGGTTGTTAAAAGCATTTTTGGACTCTAAGATAGTTTGGTTGTATTGATTTCTGGCCTCGGTGAAAATTTGACGATTTTCGGGTGTAGGATTTTGAAGATACCTTTTGTGAGCTTGGGCTTTTTTGGGCCTGGCTTTGTCACAGGCCTTGGAGAACCATGGCTTTTGATGGTGGAGTTTAGGTTTCTTGCGGGTATGTGGAATGAATACCTGCTTGAATAATGTCTGTGATGTGAGAGCAAATTTAGGAGGGATCGGGAGTGGAAAAACAGACTGGATTCCAAGGGAAAGCAGAGAAGAAGTTTCGAAGACCATCCCAGTCGGCAGAATTGTAGTGCCAGATCGTGCGTTCTGGCATAATTTCAGCAAACTCGGGATGTATGGGACAAGAGACGGTAATGAGGCCATGATCTGAACGACCAAGGGGAGCGCATACAGATGTTGAGTAATGCTCAGGATGGGTGGTAAGAAAAAGATCTAGTGGATTTGCATTATGGGTAGAAACGCGGGGAAAGTATGTTGGTTCTCTGATCAAATTGGTGAGCGAGTTGCTGATTGCGAAGTTTTATGATGCTCTGCCTTCTGGGTCAGTTTTTGTGGATCCTAACCATTCCTTGCTATGGACGTTGAAGTCGCCTAGGACGATAACTTCAGCGGAGGGAAATTCGGAGATGAGATGGTCGATTTTTGCCGAGAGATAGTCAAAGAACTCATTGTAGGATTTGTCTGATGGGGAGCGATAGATGCAACAGATAAATTTAGTAGAAGATTTAAGGGCGAGTTTTAGCCAGAGAATATCGGGCTGGCCTGATTCCAGGTTCGGGAGTCTGGTGCAAGAAGACTGCTGCGAACGTAGGCACATACCCCACCATGAAGACGAAAAGATGACAGAAGATCATAGCCTGGAAACAGGAGACAATTGGTTGATGATTTGGAGCTGATTTGGGTTTCGGTCAGAAAAAGAATGTGGGGTTTGCATGATTGGAGGTAGTGGTAGACAGAGTCCAAATTGGAATTAAGCCCGCAGATGTTGGCAAAGGTTACTATTCTCTTGGAATTCTTCGATGGTGGGCCCCCATGAGCACCCCTCGCCCGGATATCCGAATGGAGGGGTAGTTTACCTCCAGAATTTTTTACTCCTGGGAGCGCCATCATCATTTTCACATTTTTTTTTTGAAGAGGTGAATAGTTAGAAGAGAGAAGGAACACAAAAGAGAAGGGAAAGAATGACAGTCTGAAGAAGAAAGGAAAAGAAAAAAACCTACTCACGCACCCAGGGCTGGAAACATCCGTTAAGATTTCACCAGTTCTTTAAGTGGTTGCGCGGGGTGGTACCTCCTCGGTCGAGGAAAAGATCATTTACCACCTACCCGCTCGTATGTCTCAGGTAAAGGCATTTACTCACTGTGGAGTAGATTTTGCTGAACTGTCAATGGTTGTGGGCAGGTATCATAATATTTGTAGCTATAAGGTTTGTATTTGTGTTTCTGTTTGTCTTGGGACAAAGGCCGTGCAACTTAAGGCTGTTTCCGATTTGTCATCGGATGCCTTTTTGGCAGCAGCTGGCGATCAGATGGCATTTTAATCCCCCCACGTCTCCGCATTGGGGCGGGATCTAGGAAATTGGGAATTATCGAGGGCTTAGACATATTTCTTCTATTGCTTATTTTAACAGGAGCATGGAAAAGCGTATTGACATTGTCTAGATCATATACGATCATGTACGCCTTGGCATAGCACAAAGATGTCCATTGAAAGCAACAGTATATATGCTTTGGTAACCTTTTTATCTGTGTGGCACTGCCCGGCCACTCAAGACTATAATTCAGATGTGCCAATTCATGATCAGAAATATTATTCACATATATGGAAACGCTTTGACTAAAACTGACCGTTTCATTAACAATAATTAAGTCTAGCAATGTAAACGAATTACTGGTAATTCTTGTAGGGGAATTTACAACGTGTCATAGACCTATACTCTCTAAGATATTGCATAAAGTATTTAAGGGAGTATTATTATTATTAAAGTCTCCCCTGCAAACCAATTCATTAAAATTAACACTCAAATTCAATAGAGTACTTTCAAATTTATTCAGAAAAAAAAAAACATTGTTAACGGCTGCAAATGCAATATTTAATTCATTAGATTGAATACCTACCCATATGTCCTCCAAATTACCAGAATTCTGCAAAACAGTAAACCTGAGTTCCTTGTTAATATAACATTCAACACCTCCTCCCCTTCCCAACCCCTGCCTGTCCCTTCTAGCAAAATTGTAACCATTTAAACTAATATTACTATCAATATCTCAGTGGTAAGCCAGGTTTCGCTGATTGCAATAAGATCGTATTCTTTAGAAAAAAAAAACAAATCAAAAAAGTGTGCAAAATGAGATGTAAGCGAATGCACGTTTAAGTGCATATAAGACATATCTTAAAATCAGAATAGGCCATCTGTACCTGCCCCTCCATCGCTCAGTTTTCCCCAATAAACTAAAAAAGATTATACTTAAATATAATAATAGCTACTAAAAACAAACAACCAAAAAAAAAATACGTCCTCAGCTCGTGACAAACAAAATGCTGTATGTACTATAGAAACTCACTTCTATTTTCACATCCATTTTTATAATGAAAATATACTAATTATACACTGCAAAAAAGAGTTAAATATCTAATGCGAGAAAATCCTATGTAGCATATTATATGAAAAACAATACTAAAGAAGGCAGAATAAATTAACGCGCAAACGAAAAAAATACATTGTAATTTTGTAATAGTTCGTGGAATCTTTATTAAATGCTAATTTAAAAAAAATTATAAAATTATATGCTATCCCTATTTTCCTGCAAAAAGAGTTTAATTAAAAATAAAGTACGTTTATGATTCTTAAAAAACAAAAACATCCTTACACACTTAATACATACTACTTAATACCAATAATAATTTCGATTAAGCACTCGACTACATACAAGCTAGGTTAAGGTTAGCAAGTCTAAGAGCAAATAAAAAAAATACTAAATTTTTCTTAGCACGACATATAAAATCTAACTTATTATGGTCCTCTATAAGAAAAAAGAAAGTATATGCCACGTTTGTCATCTTTATGATTCATAAGTAGAACTTTAATCTAGGGAATGTACTGTACTTTTTGACCGTTATGCAAATGCAATATAAAAATTTCCCCTGTAAATGTCCATACAGACTCGCCTAGTACTGGCCGAATATCGTTAAATAAGAACATAGCAATATTTTTTAACAACTCAGTCACTAGCACTTTAGAAGTTTTGAGTTTTCTTTTCGCGCCAAACACCTGACGCCCACAACCAAGAACTGTCAAAGACAACCACAATATGCCTCGGCTTGACGCGGGATGTATTTTTTTCTCCCAGACGATAATACTCGTTGATATCTTCTTTTTTTCCAAGAACTTCTAGTTTAGAAGTAAACAATTTTAATACATATTTATAGAGATCGATATTCTTTCCCTCTACACCATGTATTAAGATTATATATCGATTTCTAGCTGGTTTATGCGACCTGCTTGTGTATCGATCTCTCTCTGAAGATTTGCAAAATCCTTTCTAAAAGCTTGTAGTTGTGATGTAACGGATTTTTCCAAACTTGGAAAATTATTCATGATATCTCTGTGCAAATCACCAACCTGTTGCGAACTGGCATAGTCTTCAGTACAAATTTTCCTTCTCTTTAGACCATCTTGAAAAGTGATTGGCAGTTCATCAATTCGCGCCTTTAGATATTTCACTTGTTTTGCAGACATTTCTTATTTCATAGCAAATATATTATCTTACACAATAAATATTTGTCTCGAACTTTAAGACACTCCCGAAGATTTTCAAGACAAGTCACTTTACATTTTTTTATTTAAATGTGAGAAAATTGATTTTTTCTCGTAACTGAAGAACAACCAGTTACCAGTTACTCCTAAAAGTAATTTTGACACATACAATATTTCCTCTAGCGAGACAAGTAATATTTTATAAAAGTATGTGTAGATAACATAAAATGTGCACTTCGTTTTGCGAATTACAAAGCTGTGTACGCCAAATTTCACTAAAATCAAACACATTGATAGTATTTTTTTTTTAATTTTGCACCCTGTATAAAAATTTCAAAGTTAATTTTTTACATAGAATCCTCAGCTCTTTATGAAATATTATTTATTTTAAGTTAATGTTCTAGAGCTATAGCAAAATTAAACACTATTTTATGAGAAGCCAAAAAAAAATCTTAGGTACTTTCCAATATTTTTTAAACTGACGTTCTTGAATTGAAGCAGTAATACAAAATACAAATATTGCACATCCTATCTGAGAGCAAATCTAATATAGTAACAAAATAATAACGACCTATTTATGGGAAATACAACTAAGTAGTGAATATCTGCCCCCAATAAACAATGTAAATCAGAGTAAAAACAGGCAAAATTGAATTTTTCATCCTATATCTGGGGAGTCTTTATTTATATTAACGGTACAAAGTTTATCTATATTTAAAATATGACTTGTAGAACGCATCCTCGTTAAATTAAAACAACAAGAAACGAAAATTACTTTTTTAAGGTACTCACCCTGTGTACATTGCATCGCAAGTTTAGTCGGTTTCGAGCCAGGGTAAAGCCCAATCTATATGCAAATTTTAAGAAAATTTTTTCTTTTCGCGCCACAGATGTTTTCGTGACCTAGGGACGCCGAAAAGTGGAGGTCTGGAAAAACCCCGAGTTATATTTTTTTCACGAATACAAAGCTTCTAGCCTGGGAATTAAAAATTTTCCATCCGCCACCTGAAAACCAATTTTCAGACAACCCCCCGTACATAACATGCCAGGTTAAGTACACATCATAGACTTTTTTAATGTCAATGGTACACATATAGGTATTACCTGTCGTGCGTATAGCTAATATGCACGACAATCTTTGTTACGCACCCTGTATAAACACACAGTGTTAAAGAACGCAATACGAAACATCAATAGAACCTCGATCTGAACTAATTGGGACCGAAGGTGGTTCGGATTACCAAAACGTTCGAATTATCAAACATTGCTGCTAAATGAAACTGAAAATAAGTACGTGTATTGCACACAATAAATAAAACACCAACATACCAGAACTCAAAAGCAATTTACTTTTGTAACCAAAAAAAAATCAAATTTCAAATTCTTAATTAAAAATACATGTGTACATACATCACGTAATCTATAAACTTTAGTTATCTCCTCGAAGATAATCAGAGATTTTCTTTTGAACTGCTGTCAATACAACTCGATTAGTTTTGCGCCGCGGTTTTGTTTTAATTTTGTTGGTTTTTAGGGGGCGTTCGAATTAGCGGACGTTCGGATTACTGGGGCTCGGATTATCGAGGTTCTACTGTAATTATAATAATCGATTCGTATTTAAAAATATTATATGGTGATGAATGATGAGCAAACAACATCTGCATCTTTGAACAAACTCTCAAACCGTACACCATTAAACTCAGCCAAATATCTCAAGAGAGATCGGCTCAACCGAGCCGGTCTCCCTGGCAAACCCGAAATCGGTGCACGCCAGTGTTTGTCTATATTCTTTATGGTATCTGCTACTATTAACATAAACCCTTTTCAGTTTCCACCGACATAGAAAGAAAATCAGCATGGAAGGAGTGCTTTAAAGTTGAAGGTGTACAGTTACCAACCGGTTATTACATTGGTGCCTCAGCTACAACAGGTGATTTATCTGATAATCATGATGTTATTTCAGTAAGGCTTTTTGACCTTGATTTACCTGATGATGTAAGTATTGCTAACTATTCTTATTTGATCCAATTTTTTTTAAATACTAGGAAATGTTAGGTTTACTCGCTCTGTAACCTGCATGTCTATATTTACTAAAGTCCGGCCGAGATCTCGGTTTTAGTCTCAGTTACTCTTGGCCCAAAATCAAAATTCGGTCTCGGTATCGGCCAAAAAAATACAAATGTCTGCCAGAACCGAGACAGCACCCACTCCGTATCACTGCTCAATTTAACAGAAGGAAATGCTGAAAAAGTACTTCTTTTACCTATAATATAAGATAATTTGATTTTGATTATTAAACTTTGTCCTTTAATCGATTTTAGTTGCCAGATTTTTGATAAGTGTTACCACGGATTTAAATAACCTCGCTACACATCGCGTATTAAATCTTGAAGAAAATTTGTAGCTTCGCTTCTCCTAGTACAGGATTCCCACCGTTCGTTAGGAAAAACGGGGAAATGTCACGGAATTTAAAAACCCTCAGGGAAACTGGAAAATTTCAGTAGTAGTCAGTAAAAATAAAGACTTTTTTCCTAAATAATTTTTACTATATAACTGAAAGTTTAATGATTCGTTTTGACTTGGATAAAAAAAATTACAGGCGAAGCTGTAGTGTAAAAAGGGATGTGCCATGAGAATGTTCTCAAGGGAATATTTCGGGAGAACGGTAAATTACCGAGAATATTTCCCAGCATAAATTCTCGAAAATTATGATTTTATAAAAAAATATAAATTACTGGAAAATTACCGAGAATATTTCCGAGAACGAGGATGTTCTCGGGAAAATTCCTATTTTCGGAGAATTTATGAGAATTTACGGAAATTTAAAGGTAATTTATTTTAATGCCGCTATTGTATCATAGATGGAGGTTGGAGCATATTTATCTTTATTTCTTTTCTGTGTTGTTTTAAACAACTTGTTTAGACATGTTATTTTATACAATGCGTTTCTAAGTTGTGTTTTATTTATAAATAAAGTTACTCGAAAATAATGGAAATAAAAATTTAATCTGTCTTTATTTTGACTAAGATGCGTAATCACGTTAATTTACAATTTAAATATTTTCTAAATTAGGCATTGTGCAGTGCTATTTCTTTATTTTTTCAGATAAAATTATTGTAGAAACTACTTTGGGTAAAAAAATATGTTCTTGCAATTTATGCAGTCAAACAAAACAAAATTCTCCAATACCTATATAAAATAAATTCTCCAAAATTTCCGATAAATTCTCATTTTTCTCCGAGAATATTTCCCAATAATAAATTCTCGAAAATGTTCCATTTCTACATCTCTTTAGTTTTCAGATAAAATTATTGTAAAAACTACTTTTGGTAAAAAAATATGTTCTTTCAGTTTATGCAGTCAAAACATAAAATTCTCCAACATATAAAATAAATTCTCCAAAATTTCCGATAAATTCTCATTGTTCTCGAAGAATATTTCCCAAAAATAAATTCTCGAGAATGTTCCATCTCTAGTTGTACCATGATAATGATACCATGATATACTAGTGATGTTAAGCATGTAAATAATATGATTCAATTGTATTTCAGTAAGTTAAATATACCTACATATTATACTTATTAAACATTTTTTATTAAATGATAATAACAAACCTAAGCAAACCCGATCCAGTTAGACGGACAGACAAACACTTAAACCAGGGGTCTTCAACCTTGTTTTATCGAAGGGCCAGGTTTGGGTTTCCTAATCGACTGGCAGGCCAGAAGTGGAAAGGGAGAAGGTGGAAATGGGCAGGGCAGGCGAAAAATTTTCGGGACCACGCCCAATTTTTGCCAAATTTCGTTAAGAATCCGCCCAACTACTACCTATTTTCGTAAATTAAATTTTTATTTTTTTCGTCTGAACGAGGTAATATATCTGGAGAAGACAATATTTTAAGGTTTGGGTCATTTATTACATATTTATCGAACTGGTTTTCTGTGCATGCGGGCCGTAAAAAATGAAAGGCGGGCCGCGGGTTGAAGACTCCTGACTTAAACAATCAACGCAGTGCGTGTGTACCCGCTACGGATTACAAACAGGCTATAACTAGTTACGACTAGAAAATGAACAGCGACGTAGCGCTCACAAATTTATTATTTCGGACTTTTCCTAAAACGTGTTTGGCAAGTTTGCCGGGTTACATTCTAGGCACACTCCGAAATAGAGAAAAATTTCGGTCTTTGCCCAAAACGTACCGGCAATGTGCGGTTTATCTAGGCAAACTTAAGTATGACGAAGAAATGGACTTTACCGGGAACACATACACAAAAAAGACACATAATGAATTAAACAAAACCAAAATTTTATTTTCTACTCCTCCTTTAAAATTGCGCTCCGATAAAATTCGATGTTTGTCGAATTTTTGTCCCGCGCGATCTAATAAAAAGAGTAAAATAATATTTAAACTTTTTTAATGAATTGTGTATATGTTTTTCTTATGTGTCTATACCAGAAAGTCATTGGTTTTTAATTGCCAGTAATTGAACAACAGTAATGTTAAAAAAATAATAGTAATAAGCGCTGACTACTTTTTTCTTATTTGGATATTAGAATATTTGCAGCTTGCTTTTTAGAGTATAGTATATGGGACTTAATAAAAAAATATGTATAACAAGAAGGGTCTAATAAAACTATTTGCACTATTGTCATGTCAGGGAATTTCTCTGTAGTGTCAGGGAAATATCAGGGAATTTCCTTTTATCAAATTGCTGGGAACCCTATAGTATCGTTACTTCTTATTGTCCTTGTATATCATTTTCACACAAAATGGTTATCATTTAGTATCGAATCGGAGCATTCAGCTGAATAGCCTTCCATATATAATTTCATTATATCTGTCACACTGCACATTACCCTGTGAATTGTAAACTGTGGTCTGACTTCTTGCTACATTATGAGAGTCCAAAAAAGCTTTTACTTCGTAAGATCGGAAAGAAGTACGTCAATCGGAGTTGTATATATGTAGCACAAGCAAGGCACTCTTTGTGCATTTTCCACTGAAAATGTCATATTTTTGCAGCAAATCCGATGATACAGACGAGTTACTTCTTGGTGACATAACGCATTATGTAAATCCATCCATCGATCCAGGTCTATAAATAACTTCATACTTGTAGCTTGATAACTTAAGACGATATGTAATGATTTCGTCATGGCCATTGATGGCTTATTGTAAGAAATTTAAAAACATATATATCTTTCTTATTTTGAAAAATTTGATTCTATCAATGCGAGCGGTGAACTTTTCTCTGTATTTTTTTTCAAAACGTGGGTTTTGCCGGCCATGGCATATAAATGAAACAACTCTGTTACCAAAATCAACATTTTTTATTTTGCTGCTTCGTACTAATTATAATCAAAAATTTGGTTGAATATTAAGTAATACTTTTAGATCTTTGGCTATGTAAATAAAGGGGCTGCGACGAGTGGCATCGGACATGTGCTTATACATTATCGTCCTACTTTTATCGAAAAGAACACAGACCTGGCGGCACCGCAATATATATCTACCCACCACAGTATATTGTATGCCTCTAAAAGTAGATGAGCATTTTGGAATTGGAATATGGAGATTCTGCGGTGGGAGTACTGACTGTTTACAGACCGCGTGACAGTAGCGGATTTAGGGGGGCGCCACGTCGCCGTGTACAAAAGGATTTTAATAACGAATTTGATAAAAATAAATGTAACATAAACATTAACTATTTCTACATATTCTACAAAATATAAACAGAAACAAACATTCTGTAAGGTCTTTGAAATGAATTATACCAAAAAAATATGAATAATAGATCAATACTAATATGTAATATAAAAAATGCAAGCCTTTTTTGGCATTTTTGATTTATATGCTCTTAGATTGTTTCTGAAAACATTCCTTACACATCTCACTGGGATCTATCAAAATTTGCGCCGGATAATTTTGGGTTCTAAACGAAACAAATAACCCAATAATTCTTTTTTTCAAAAAACATCTCTTTGGAAAGTAATTTTTTTTTCTAGAAAATGGATTAAAGAAATTTTCTCGAAAATACATTTCGAACCTACATTTTTGTCCTGACCGCTTTTTCAAAGGTGCTTTTTAGAAGACGGATTTATGAAATATTTTCTCCAAAACCCCGTATTTCGAAAGTACATTTTTTCAAAAGTCTCCAAACAAATAACTTTTAAAATAGGTACATTTTCGAAATTTCGAAACTCGAATTTTCGAAAATATATTTTTTTGAAAACAATATTTGGAAAATTAAATTATGAACTCTAGTAGCTTGGAATATGTTAATGAAGAAAAAAACGAAAAAAGATCCTGAACAAACCCAAACGAACTTTTTTGGGTTGGATCAGGTTTCTTTAGGTTTGGTACGTTACTTTCTCGTAAATTACTTTTTCAAAAAGCCGTTGCTTAAAAAAATTAATGCTATCCGAAAAAATTAAATTTCGAAAAAGATGTTCTCTGGAAAAATGTATTGTCGAAAAGTGCTTTAAAAAAAATTGAAAAATTTGTTTTCAGGCAAATTGTACTTTCTTAAGTACTTTCTTAAGCAGACTATATAGCCTCAAACATGAATGACGAATATGTTAAATGTGAGCTGTGGTTACTAAGTGTCCTGTCGAGAAGCAACCTGCCAAAGTTTCACAACAAATAAGAATAACTTTCCAAACCAGTCTAAACCAACTAGAAACCAATCTAAAAAATTCGGTCAAGTGCGCTATGCCTGCACAATTAGTGTTCCGTACCATCAGCCCCCCACTTAACCTGAGCAAACCTCGGCGCCAGATCTCCGCCCATCTGCCGCGCAACCCGCCGCCGACGGCACCAAACTTTTTTTCTCTAAAACCAGTGATTTAGCAGTTATAAGAAAATAAACAATTAAATTGTTTATAACAGTTGATCGCGCTAGAATTTTTCAATGGTGATAATTGTTGTTCAATCTATACCTAATTCTTAATGTTCATGATTTTTTTCAGATTTTTCTAAGTGATCCTTCTGGTGATAAGGGTGGGGGACAGCAATTTTTAAGGGTTTTTTTGAAAAAAAAAATATTTAAAAATACATAAAAAATACATCATATATATTGTTGAATTCGTGCTTCATTTGACACCCTACACGATGCCCTTGAAATTTTTCCCATGTCCCACTTTACCCCATGAAATTAACCTCCAGAATCAAAATTCAACTTTTTATACTTTACGTCTATAATTGGGCCACCACACTCTATCTCTGCCAAATTTCAAATTTTTACGTCGAATAGTTTCAGAAAAAATCGCCTGTGACAGACTGACGGACGGACGGACGGACACCGAAGTGATTCCATAAGTGTTCCCTTTCACGGAACACTAAAAATGAAAAATAGAAAGGGTTATAAGGATTTAACTCTGATGAGGCTTTTAACAGTTTCTTAAATACATTCCTATGGCATCTTGACGTCACCTGTCCAAAAAAATATGTTACACACAACGTGTACACCTGTAACAAATTGGGTCAGTGATAAATAAAGCTTTGCAAACGTGGGTTATTCCAGAGACGGCTCTAACCTCGTTGGAAATAAAATTAGGATCCGATTTGAAAATAAAATACAAATATTTATTTACCCACATTGTGTTATTTGAAAATGCAAAAGACGAAAATACTTCGGTTACAGTGATATACCATACAGGGTGTCTGAAAAGTCTTAGCATGGGCAAATATCTTTACTATTAATAAAGATAGAGACATCAAATTTTAGTTGTATCTTATTGCTTAATAAATGTACTTTTTTATGTAATTTGACTTTTTCAACCCCCTTGTGGGGTGACGCTAGGGAGTTGAGGTCAAAAATTTGAAATGCAACCCTATGCAGTGTGGTACCTTTTAAAGGTCTTTTCGACAATGGCAGATGTTACTTCTTGGCAGAGTTGGAAAAATGGACTTTATTACTGGCAAGAAGATGCCGAAAATAAGTACGTACGTATACGGTATTTGACAGAAATAATTTAATTCATGGGCGTTGCCGTGATTGTGTGAAATAAAAAAGAAACGGTTGAGTGCGAGTTTGACTCGCTCTCGGTTCCGTGCCACATACAATATTGTGAATTTCTCACAGGACGCAAAAGTCTCAATAACTATGGTAAGTCTAACCCTTGAATAAATAACAAGAGGCGGCCATGCCGGAAATGTCAGTGCGTATATGTTATATATCTGATTAGTAAGGCTGGCACGGTTGGTCTGTCCCAGAGGCGTCAGTGCCGAAAATAAGTACGTACGTTTATGGCATTTGGCAAAAATAATTTTATTCATGGGCGTTGCTGCGATTGTGTAAAATAAAAAAACGGTCAAGTTCGAGTTCGATTCGCGCATATAGGGTTCCGTACCACCGTAAGATTGTGTTTGTATATTTTTAATAAATTTGCTGATGTTTCATCCCATATTCTTGTTGTGCGGTGTCACAATGTCACATAGTTAAGAATGTTCAAAACAGTAAGACGTCATAAAAAATCGTAGAAATATGTTAAATACGTAGTTGTAGTATTGAAGATATATTCTTGAAAGTGGGTAGGTTTGAATGTAGACACCGAAGTACATCCCCTGAAATTTCGTGCGCATGTCTAGCCCTCTTGGTTTACGCGTGGTACGCAGTGGTACGCGTGGTACTGCGCAGATGTCAAAAAACAAAAAATGAAGAAGTCGAAAAAAAAACGGGAAAAAAGTTATAAAGTTAAATACGTAGTGGTACCTTTACTATTGGAGATATATTCTCAAAAATGAATGCGTCCAAATGTAGCCACCAAAGTCCATCTCCTGAAATTCCGTGCGCATGTCTAGCACGTTCCGCATTTTGGTCTACTGCGCGGATGGCAAAAAACGAAAAATGAAGCCGAAAAAAACTTGGGAAAATGATAAAGTTAAATACGTAGCGGTACCTTGACTATTGGAGATATATTCTTAAAAATGAATGGGTTTAAATGTAGACACCAAAGTCCTTCTCCTGAAATTCCGTGCGCTTGTCTAGCAAGCTCGGTTTGCGCGTGGTACGCATTTTGGTCTACTGCGCATATGTCAAAAAACGAAAAATATAAAAAAAACGACAAATGAGTTAGAAAAAAGTTAGAAAAAAGTGCCCCACAAAATAAAAAATAAATGTGCGCGCCGACTGATAATGTATGGCACAAGAAGTCGACTAACGGCAGACTTGAGCCCTCCAGGTTATACGTTTTATAATTTAATAGGCTTGCCATTTAAAAATGAATTAAAATACGGGGTTTGCGGTAAAATGTTTCTTTTTTGAAGACTCACACGGCATAGGTGTGCACTCAAAATTTTTGACCTCAACTCCCTAGGGTCACCCCCAAGGGGGTTGAAAAAGTCAAATTACATAAAAAAGTAGATTTATTAACCAATAAGATAGAACTAAAATTTGGTGTCTCTATCTTTATTAGTAGCAAAGATATTTACCCATACTAAGACTTTTTGGACACCCTGTATGTTATATTACTTTTACCGAAGTATTTTCGTATTTCGCATTTTCAAATTACACAATGTCAGTAAATAAATATTTGTATTTTATTTTCAAATCGGATCCTAATTTTATTTCCAACTAGGTTAGAGCCGTCCGTGGAATAACCCACGTTTGCAAAGCTTTAGTGATAAAATAAAACAACAAAAACTTCAATGGAAACATCTGTATACACAAGCAATACAAACTGCCAACGAGACCCTCGTGGAACAAGATAAAGGGAGCAAAAAAGAATATAGGCGTAATGTACGACAGCGTCGAAATTACGCAAAACCAAAACAAAATAATTAGTGCAGAAATCAAGTCAAAAAAATATGGGCTATAGCAGTGAAGAATTAGGAAGGAAAAGGCGACTAAAGCCGATAATATTACCTATATACTTTAGTGACTAGATCGGTAAGGATGGGAGAGGAGTAGCCACCTTTTTGGAGAATCCTTTGCAAATATGGCAAAAAACAAAATTCAAGATCATTTTGGAGGAAATTAATCATCAACGTCTACTCTACCGACCTTGCTTAATAATAGCATATATCTCGAGTGCACAACTATCGCAGAAATAAAAGCAGCAATACAAAACCTGAAAAATTAAAATCTTGTAGATGCGACGGAGTGACTTTTTGTGACGAGTTATACAAAAGGTGTGTGACGAAATTGCCGAATTCTTATAAACCAGGCAATAACTGAAGGAAAATTTCCGATGACACTAAAGCTTGCGACAGTTGTCAATATTTTTAAATCTGTCAGCAAAGCTTCTATGGAAAACTGTAAAATCTTTAAAAGAGTCCTAGACAACAGATTAGCCAATTTTCTAAAGCCCTTTAATATCACAGAAGAAGGACAGCATGGATTCGGAAATAATAGAGCAACAGAAACCCAATCAAACCCAATCAAACACCGGTCGAATTTATACAGGAGCAGCTCGACTTAGACAGAGTTGTAGTGTGACTTTTCCTCGATCTATCCCGTGCTTTTGACACAATAAATCTAGACTTTTTACAGCATAAACTATACAACGTGGGTATAAGGGGAATGCTTTATCATTCATCCTTTCAAAAACAAAATTACTCGGCAAAGTGAATACAGCTATATCTGACATCTACGAATTAAACATTGGTGCTGCACAGGGATCAGTGCTAGCCACTTATTTTCATGCAATTTATTAATGATAATATCCAATTTCCAGACATAACAGTAAAGTTTTCAGACGACACATTAGAAAGCAATAAGAAAAATAAAAGAAGTTTATGATAGCATGAACAACTGGTGCTTTTCAAATAAGCTAATTTTCAATAAGTTAAAAACTGATGCCTAAGGAAGTAACTCAAAAACTGTTAAATTACTAGGAACTCTCCTCAATAATAGGCTAGGCTGGAAACAAGTCGATCCTATCTGTGGACAGTTAAGCATAGCCTACCATGCTATACTCAAACTATGGTAGGTGGTGAACAACTCCATCTTAATAACCTCCTATTAGGCACTAGTCTACCCGCATTTGTCCTACAATATACTTTGAGGGCAAGGTCGTTGATATTCAGCCGAGCATTTCTACTACACAGACAATATCAGATCTTACTATTGCAGTACACAGCACAGAGCCCCCTGCTAAAACTCGCCATACCACGCCTGTGTGCGAATATTCAATAACTACCACCCACCGGTAATGAAAATCAAAAAAGTCAGTAGAAAATTCAAACATCTTAAAATTTACCCCTGTGATAATTGTTTTGATGATTTCAAAGAATTTATGAAAATCAAGTTTTTGATGAAAAAATTAAATCAATAAAAAATGCTTTTGTGTGTTACTAGGGCTGCACCGAGTAGGCCGAGTACTTGGCAAATATTTTACCGAGTAACGAGTACTACGTTTTATATTCAACACTCGGCCGAGTAATAAAAATAGGGAAAAAATCGTTTTTATTAATTTTTAACTAAAAACTAAAACATGGTACCATTAAAAAAAGTAGTCAGGAACCTAAAATCTAAAACTGTTATTCACATGACACAAGAAAGCTGTTATTGATGTCACTGGTAGCCAGGCGCGACCCGTGAGTTTTTTTACAAGTGGGCCAAATTTTGTGAGCAACTGTAATATCAACGTAACAAGAAAAATACACTTTTTTAATCAAGGTAGTTTTTTTAATAATGTGCCTAGTTCTGCCAAGAAATTATTTGAAACAAAGCTTTGTATTACATGCAAAATTTTTTAAATTTATTAGCAGAGCGCTTTCGACCTTATAGGTCATCATATGTGCTTCTTGTCAGGATGCCAGTCAGAAATCCATTTGAACTATAGTAGAACATGAAAATATATATTTTTTTACATCACAATTAAAATCAAACAATCATTTTATTTTACAAAACAATTTCAAATTCGTAAAATGATTGTTTGATTTTAATTGTGATGTAAAAATATTTTAATATGTTCTACTGTTGTTCGTTCAAATGGATTTCTGACTGGCATCCTGACAAGAAGCACTGATAGGCCAATCATTAGAGCAAAAAAAAGTCATATATTGCAAAAAAGACTAGTAGAAAACCACCTATGCCATCATTTAAAAGATAGTCCGTAGATGTATTCTGATGTGTTTTCGACTAGCAACCCTCATTAATTAATTTGTTATTAACAATTTAGTGCAAAAAACGTTTTTTTTTTTTTTGGTTTTTTGCTTATAAAACGAAAACTATTCGGAGAATTTCAATTCCGTAAATGGAAAAGTTGTAGAGAATTAAATTACGAAGAAAATGAGAGGTGGAGCGATCCGATCGGTTGATTAGAACCGAAGAAAATCCGGAAAAAGCGGAAAATTCAGCTTTATTTTCAAAAATTCATAACTTTTTCATTTATGAAGATTAAGAGCTGAAATTTGGCACAGAAGTAGATAATTATATCAACTTTAAGTGTGCGCAAGGCAGGTGCTGTCGGACTATTAGTTTTTGCGCAAGTGCAATTTCAATTTTTTTATGCATTTTTTTGCCGGGAGCCTGCTTGCGTTAAAAATGGTCCTATTTTAATTCTAATACCGGTTTTCAAAACTAGAAGTAAAATACGATAACTCGTATATCCCAAGTTTTCATTAAAATACACAGAAATGGATGAAACATGCACTTGAACATAGGTGTAAAGGGCCTTGGGCGCGCGAGTGGTGGGGGAAGGAGGGGAAGCGTACATATATAGACATACAGGCGCGCCGCGCGAAGCGTCGCATCTTTTCACTTTATTTTCTCAGCGACTACTGCACCTTTTTGGAAGATTCTTTGTTTGATTTAGGGGTTATTAAATACGAGGAATCTGATCCTCTATTCAGATTCCACGAATAATTCAAGATAAAGCTGCTATTCCACCTTCTTGAGTAACATTCTTATATTTCTATTCTATAAATAAACGAGCAGGAAGGTTGTTAATTTAAACACATAAATATATATTTTTTTCCGTGACGGGAAAAACGTTTGACATTTTATCTCTGTTGACAGGTAACAAAATGTCACTTTTTATGAAATTACTTTTTTTCCCGGGAAAAAAGTGAGTAAGTACTTTTTTCCCGGATATATATACACATAAGTAGAGGTAGATATTTAAATTTAGAATATTTTATTATACAAAAGTTATATTTCCTTTCAGACATTTTTTAACTGTATATTATTCAAAATAACTACTAAACAACCACTAAGTTTGCAATTTTTAAATCAAATCACAGAATTAAAATCACAGATGTTTGATTACTTTATAGGTTTCCTTAGCAACGCAGGTCTAATTGTCGCTATAAGTACAACAGCCTACCAGTTTAAACATTCAAATTTCACATAGATAATTTTCTGACTTTAATATATTGTAATAATAGGTGTTTTCCTCGGTTTTTTCAATATTAAATCGTCGTTTTTCCCGTCGCAGAAAAACATAGTGTATTATACACGGGAAAAATATTAGATTTTAGCTCTCGGTTTTTTGTCTCCCTCCGCTTCGCGTCGAGAGACAACACAACCTCGAGCTAAAATTTAATACTTTTTTCCCCTTGTATAATAAATAACTATTTTTTTCTTCACAAAAGTGTTAAGTGGATGATAAACAACATGAACATATTATTGCGCCGAATACATTAGTTATAAAATTCGCCTTCTTTTCGGAAGGTCCGCATAGTTTATTTCATTTTCTTCGATCTGCTCTCTATCTATTAAACTATCAAAGTCAGAATAATCGTCGGATGCAGATTGATCAATCAGATCGATCAATCAGATCGAAAAGTATAACTCACAGCTCCGAACGCTCTGTAGCATCTAACCGTTGGCGTCGCTTTCTCTTCTATTCGTTTGAATCCCAAGGCAACAGCTGTACCCATACTACCGAACAATAGAAGAGAGAGGGAGGGGGCGCATTAGACGGTTACACAGCTATTCAAAATTTAAGCGTGCTATAGCTATATATGTCTCGTCTCTTCTAATCCTTAGACCACTCCGAAATCCGGAATAGTAGCTTTATCTTGAATTATTCGTGGAATCTGAATAGAGAACCAGAGTCCTCGTATTCAGTAACCCCAAAATCAAAAAAAGAATCTTCCAAAAAGCTGCAGTAGTCGCTGAGAAAAGCCAGTGAAAAGATGCGACGATCCGCGCGGCCCGCCTGTATGTCTATACATGTACGCTTCCCCTCCTTCCCCCACCACTCGCTCGTTCGCGCGCCCAAGGCCGTTTACACCGATATTCAAGTGCATGTTTCATCCATTTCGGTGTATTTTAATGAAAACTTGGGATATACGATTTATAGTATTTTACTTCTAGTTTTGAAAACCGGTATTAAAATTAAAATAGGACCATTTTTAACGCAAGCAGGCTCCCGGCAAAAAATGCATAAAAAAATTGAAATTGCACTGCGCAAAAACTAATGGTCCAACAGCACCTGCCTTGCGCACACTTAAAGTTGATATAATTATCTACTTCTGTGCCAAATTTCAGCTCTTAATCTTCATAAATGGAAATGTTATGAATTTTTCAACATTAAGCTCAATTTTCCGATTTTTCCGGATTTTCTTTGGTTCTAATCAACCGATCGGATCGCTCCACCTCTTATTTTTTTCGTAATTTAATTCTCTACAACTTTTCCATTTACGGAATTGAAATTCTTCAAGTAGTTATCGTTTTATAACCAAAAAAACAAAAAAAAAACGTTTTTTTGCACTAAAATGTTAATAACAAATTAATTAATGAGAGTTGCGAGTCGAAAACACATTAGAATATATCTACGGAATGTCTTTCAAATGATGGCACAGGTGGTTTTCTACTAGTCTTTTTTTCACACAAAAATCTCTAATGATTGGCGTATGATGATTACCTATAAGGTCGAAAGTGTTCTGCTAATAAATTAAAAAAAAATTGCACTTAATACAAACCTTTGTTTGGTTCATACTTTAAAAGTGCACACAGCCTTCACAAATTCCTTAAGAAATTATGTACCTACAAATAAACACCGCGAAAAAAACATAAAATACTAAAATTGCATTTTTGCTGACTTTTTTAAAATTACATGCAAACAGTTTCTTGCACTGTTAAAACCATTGTCAACACACGTACTCAAGTACTAGTACTGCACTACTACCCAAAGGACACAACACAAATATCAAATAATATCCAAAATGAAATTAGGAAAGCCGAAACACCTCTTAAAATAATAATAAGTGCCGCAAAACACCCGCACTAAACAGCACACGTTGCAAATAACCTCCAGCCTAGTTATGAAATGAAATAAAGATAAAAGCCCTCGGGTTTGCTTAGGATTATTTTCTGTCTTTTTTGTTATAAGTATGATTAAAAACAAAAACTGATTAACTAATACTGAGCCAACCCGAGGGTTTTTATTTTATTTTATAACTAGGCTGGAGGATATTTGCGACAGGATATCGTTTTTGTCTCGTTGCTCTCGGATACGCTCGGCGATACTTGATAGATGACATTTTCCCATGCTTGAGATTTTGAGTAGTACATAGGAGATTACCAATAATATATATAAAAAAACTTACCATCCTATGAAGTGCTAACCTATTTCCAATACACCTTTCAAAACCGATCTATTTTTTTTAAATAACAAAAAAGTCCACCCGAGCACGGCCTGGAACCCACTACCTCTCGGTCCATAAACGGATACATTACCTCTGGACCACGTTACGGTATTCTATTTGAGGAAACGTGTGCTGTTTAGCCAGTGTGTTGTGCGATCGCAAGCGGCGTTTAGTACCCGACGCTCGGCATGACCCGACTCACGATCATGTGGCTTATAGAAAAATGCAGCCCGGAGCAAGGTTGGTTCGATTCTTTATTGGGGAGTTTTCGCATGAAAGGAAAGTTAATTATGTTTTAGTTTTAAAAAATAAATTATTAGGTGGATCATTGAAAATAAATTTAGGTGGGCCGTTGACCAAATGACCTTACGAGTCGCGCCTGCTGGTAGCTGGGTAAATCACCAGTAGACCGTGTTCGGGAACGTTGTCGGGCGACGTAGTGGTGTGATGGTCACGTTATTACAAATACAAATTGCTTTGCTAAGTCACGTGAACATAACACATGTTTGTAATCCGCCGATATTCTAGAACGTAGACCAGGAAAATTTTAAAGCAGGTGACCAGTGACACAGTCAAGTATATTCGGTTGCTGCACTGCTGTAAGTGTATTAAAAGATGGAAAATTTTATTACTCTGTGGCCGAGTACTCGGTACTCGGCCAAGTGAAAAAATAGGACTCGGTGCAGCCCTATATGTTACAAAAATTGGTTTAAAAATAATTTAATTTATTTTTTTTTGTTTTAGCCAAAAGCGAAAGAAGACAGATCTAACATATTACCGTCTGCAACATATTTCGAACCTCCTAGGGATCACATAGATGATCCAAAGCCTTCCTCACTTTCTGGAGTAAAGATATTTTTGTTAATGCTTCTTGGAAGTATAACAGTGGTGGCGTGCATTGTAATAGGGATAATGTTTTATCAAAAACAAAACGAAAAGAACAGAAAACGATTTTATTAGTCTTTAGTAGGTTTTTTTACTGTATGAATCCTGATAATCAGTAATGAAGGGTAAAAAGTAAATGTGCATTTTATACCAAAATCTCTTTTAATATTGTAAATATATCATTTAGGTAAATAAATTTTAAATTAAATATCAAGTTTGATATTGTACTGATTAAAATACTTATATTTCAATAAAATGTAAAGTTAATCAAAGAAAATCTTTTTAATTAATAATCGTATTTTAATGGGTGATCTACATTGATTAAAAATATCTACTTATTTAAAAGTTCTGCAGTGACAGAAACAATCAGACACTGTTATTGGTTAGAAGTTCTTCGCTTTCGGGCATGTATTATTTCTTGAGTGACTCTGAAGTAGCTGATCTGGTTTTCAGAATTTCTAGTCCATAATTTTTAAATTTAAAAGGTTGTTAAACAGAATATAAAAATTTTGTAAACACTGACTTGTCATTGCAGATACTGTAACCTTCAACAGTTTACACATAACTGCGGCGCGCCACTTTCGATTCACTTCCATTATCGTGCTATCGGGGTATCGGATATCTAGGCAAATAAAACGAACGAAATCAGGTAAACGCAAAGCAAAGTACATACTGTTCGGAAACAAACAAATTATTTCATGTCATAATTAGAGAAAATCCAATTTTCTTCACAGATTTGTCAAACGTCGATTATTCGTCGTTATAATTCCTGTCTTTTGAAGTTAATGCAGTTTAACAATTTTCAAAGTTTGTATTTATTCGTCGTTATGATAACACATTTTTAAGTAAACAGGTTTTGGTGGCAGCGTACTGATTTTTTTTATTATTAGTGTCATCAGCATTGTGAATATGGCTGGGGAAAAACGGTTTTTACAAGCGCTTTTTTAGTGTTAGTGTTAAAAAAATTTTCAGAATTTACAGATTTAAAGTACAATGCCTCATACGTGATATGCTTAGTATGTAATAAAAAACTACTCTGTTGGAAAAGACCAGTGCTGCCGCAGCAGATTTTTAAAGCGTACTGAATCTAGGGCAGAAAATGTACTGAATCTAAAAATTTGGAAGGTTTAAATAAAACATTCAAAATAGCTTTCTTTGCAGTTTAAAATAATTGAGGGTGGTTAAATAAAACTCTTTTATTTTGGAAAATATAAAATAATATTAATTCATTCCAACAGAACATTATATAACAAGTTTTAATTTATACCAATAGACAGGTACAATCGGTACCTCTATACTAGTGAATTACAAACTTTAAATAAAATATTTGGTAGTGTTAGTGGGATCAGGCCAGTTATTTAAAGAAAACCCTTTTGTTTTCAATGCCGACGTTTCGATTTATTTACAATCGTCCTCAGGGCTCTACGGAAAAAGGAACAATAAGTACCAATTAGGCATTTTTTATATAAAAGAGAGTTATGAATTATAAATTTCTTTCTAATATGTATAATAATTTGTATGTATAAGAAAATATTTTTTTATTTTTTTTTACGCTTTGCCATAATACTCTAATAATCATTATTAAAAGTTTTACACCAAGAAAAATAACAAAAAAACGGGAAACAATAATAAACAAGGAAGCAGAATAAATAAGACACTTACCAAACACAAACGGGTTTTCCGTGTTAAAAGCAAAATAAAATTTAAAAAGGGACACATTAGATACATCTAACAGAATGACGTACAAAATATACGTAAGACAATTAAAACATACAAGAACCACACTGCTTATGTTTTAAGGTTGACTAAGGGATCTGTTTGCTTTTTAGATTCTATAAATTAACAATAATAAAAAAACAAACATTCCAAATTATACTTATATACTTATATACTTATTATACTTCATAATCATAATACAAGGCAGAAGGATTTTTTACAAACTATTACTATTAAATCAAATTTTGGAAAAAAATCTATTTTGTATGATGGAATAATTATTTATAACGAATTACCACTAGTAATTAAAAATCTAAAAAAATTAGATAGATTTAAAAGAAAAATAAAAAAGTTTTTTCTGGAAAAATAATAAAATCTATAAAAAATTTATTACTAGGTTATGCAGATTTTTTTTTTTTTTTTTTTTTTGTAAATTACCTATTTGTTGATTATTGTTATTATTATAAGTTTAGTATAATTATTGTGTATTCCCTGTAATGGATTCTGTATTCGTTGGGAATAATAATAATAATAATAATAAATAAATAAATTTATTGGCTGTGTGTATATACATATAGAGTTAGCATTTAATATTAAAATATGATGAAAATTAAGGAAACACAAAAGCGCTAATTCAAGAATTAAAGTTAAAATACCAAAAAAACCACACCCCCAAAAAAACATCAGATCATGAGTCCCTTTTCCTGATTCGTTCTTTTGGGATTTTACCAATCAAATTAAAATAGGATGAACTTAAGCCTTCAATGTCCTTTCTAGTATTAACACTATCAAGTCTCTTTATGCAAATCATTTCGTCTAACAGACGCTTTGAAAGATTTTTTTGTTTGGATATAATTTTAACTTCATCAAAATCAAATTGATGGCCTACATAAAATTTCTGACAGTTACTGCAAGGGACTGCGTAAACTATACCCGTTATGTAGGACAGACAGGACGCTACCTAAAACAGAGAATTTCTGAATATCAACGAGATTCTCGAAAATTAAACACAGTGAACCCTACAGCCTTAGTCGAGCATGCAAGGGAACAAGGCCATCAATTTGATTTTGATGAAGTTAAAATTATATCCAAACAAAAAAATCTTTCAAAGTGTCTGTTAGGCGAAATGATTTGCATAAGGAGACTTGATAGTGTTAATACTAGAAAGGACATTGAAGGCTTATGTTCATCCTATTGTCACCAAATAAGTTTTTCCATCACTCCCGGGTCAACCCTTCCTGCTTGGTAAGCGGAGTTCGGTCGCGATGACGCGCGTCGGCAGATCGGGCCAGTGGTGGGGCGGCAGGGGTCGACTTGGGAGGTGAAACAGCTGAACACGTCAGTCAACCTCTCGAGCCAAGCGAGACAGGTGCGAAGCCAGAAACACTCCTCGCCGACCTGAATTAGGAGATAAAAGGTAGGATTCTTTTGGGTACTTTGTATAAAATATAAATATTCATTTTAATTTAATAAACGCTGCAGTAATTAATGATGAAACCAGTGTTTTAATAAAGATCCCGTATCAATCTTGGTGGAAGCGCCGTGTTTCGGCCAGAACGGCCGATGCTATTATTGGGATAAAATGCATCTTGACGTGAAGAAATTTATTAGGGGATGTCCTGATTGTCAGACGAGAAAATGAGCAGGAGGAGATTGTCACGGGATCTTTATTAAAACACTGGTTTCTTCATTAATTACTGCAGCGTTTTTTAAATTAAAAATTTATATTTTATACAAAATACCCAAAAGAATCCTACCTTTTATCTCCTAATTGACGTCGGCGAGGAAAGTCTTTCTGGCTTCGCAGCTGTCTCGCTTGGCTCCAGAGGTTGACTGATGTGTTCAGCTGTTTCACCTCCCAAGTCGACTCCTGCCGCCCCACCGCCGGCCCGATCTGCCGACGCGCGTCGTCGCGACCGAACTGCGCTTACCAAGCAGGAAGGGTTGACCCGGGAGTGATGTAAAAAATGATTTGGTGACACTATGTTAATTTGATTGGTAAAATCCCAAAAGAACGAATCAGGAAAAGGGACCGATGATCTGATGTTTTTTTTGGGGTGTGGTTTTTTTGGTATTTTAACTTTTATTCTTGAATTAGCTCTTTTATGCTTCCTTAATGTTCATCATATTATTTTAACATTAAATGCTAACTCTATATGTATATACACACAGCCAATAAATTTCGAATGTTTGTTTTTTTATTACTGTTAATTTATAGAATCTAAAAAGCAAATAGATCCCTTAGTCAACCTTAAGGAGATTCATCACCAACAATTTTTGTATTTCCAATTTTTTGTCGTTAATATGCATTATATCAAAAAATGTTTAGATATAAATGTCACAGAGAATTACTTTATCTATAACGCTATAAAGCCAAAAACTCAAATATTAATTTTTTAAAGTTTTATTTTTTGAAATAAAAGATACTTTAAAATATAGACGTAATACAGCCCTCGTGGGTATTAATTTAGACATGCTGGTAAAAAAAGTAAAAGTAAAAATTGAATAGTTTGTCCATAATCCTGGAAAAACGATTTTGCAAAAAAAGCCCTGGTGCAATACGCCCTCTTTCGGCGCCAGACAATCTATTTGTACTTTTGCCTAACGCTGGCAACGACGCAACGTGCGGCCGGCCTTGGGTAAGACATAAAATGGTTAGTTCTAGGAATCATAAATAGCGCCGTCCAAAATGTTCCCCCCGACATAGGCGTGCGCGTCATACTAAGTAAAATATAACAGAAAAAGAAAATAAAGGAAGTAAATCAGTGAAAATTGTGAAAAATGTGTGAAGCACTCACCCTCTTCAGTAGCGTTATCACTAGAGACCGGATTCAAATATTACATTCCAGGAACGGACTCCGTTGGAAAGACAATGTACAACCACGTGTTTTGCAGTTTTTACTAAATCAACCTCAAATATTTTCTGTGTACAGGGTGTCCGGATTTCGTTGTAATTGCAGGGTATCTCAGTTGTTCTTAAAGATAGAGGGTTGCGGTTTTCGCGAAGTGTTGCTAAACGAAAGATGGCATAAAAATATTTTTCATGACCCCCTTCGGTTTTGACATACAGGACGAAATTGATTTTTTCCCATTTTCGGACCCCCTCGCATTTCAGTTATCTTGTAACTTATTAAAAAAGTAAACATGAATCCTATTAGAGTTTTCTACGTGTGGCGTGGTTAGATTTTCATCAGATGTGATATTTTTCGAGATATTAACCAAATATATGTTTTTTTAAATGGAATACCCTGTATATTTCTTAACCATTAAGTGCCCCCTTTCGAGAGCTTTTCAAAAATATATAATACTTTAAAGTTCTTTTTTATTTTTAGCACTTAAATCGAACTATTTAATTTTAAACTTTAATTTTGCGTAGTTGGTCGTGTTTAACATGTGGTTTAACGTCAATTATTCAGGTATTTAGGTTTAAAAAAGAAACTGGTTAAACCCTGTATTTTCATTAATTTATTAAAATTGGTATTATTTTTTAAACTACAACACTACTTGATATCTTAGATATACAGAAAATCCTAACCAGAACTAAAACTGCTTGATTTTTAATCACTTGAAGATTAAATTAGTTGTCTTGACTTATTAATAGCAAATAAAAGTCAAATTTAAAAGCAAAACATACAAAACTTTAGGTCACGAAAAGTGTTAAAATGGACTAACTCTTTTCTTACCTGAAGTTTTGGATGTTTTGTTTTTAAATTTGACTTTTATTTGCTATTAATACTATAATTCAAGACAAGTACCTAATTTAATCTTCAAGTGATTAAAAACTAAGCAGTTTTAGTTCTAGATAACAAGTAGTGTTGTAGTTTAAAAAATAATACCAATTTTAATAAATTAATGAAAATACAGGATTTAACCAGTTTCTTTTTTAAATCTAAATACTTGAATTGACGTTAAACCACATGTTAAACACGACCAATTACGCAAAATTAAAGTTTAAAATTAAATAGTTCGTTTAAGGCCTAAAAATAAAAAATAACTATAAAGCGTTATATATTTTTGAAAAGCTCTCGAAAGGGGAAACTTAATGGTTAAGAAATATACAGGGTGTTCCATTTAAAAAAACATATGTTTAGTTAATATCTCCAAAAATATCACATCTGCTGAAAATCTAACCATGCCACTCGATTCTACGTAGAAAATTCTAGTAGGATCCATTTTTACTTTTTTTATAAGTTACAAAATAACAGAAATGCGAGGTTCGAAAATGAAAAAAAAATCAATTTCGTCCTGTATCTCAAAAACGGAGGGGACCATGAATATTTTTATACCATCTTTCGTTTCATCAAAAAGTAGCAACACTTCGCGAAAATCGCAACTCTCTATCACTAATAACAACCGAGATACTCTGCAATTGCAACGAAATCCGGACACCCTGTACACAGAAAATATTTGAGGTTGAATTAGTAAAAACTGCAAAACATTTGTTTTTTAGAGTACTTCAATGAGGTTTCGACTTAATAGGATAATCTAATATTCTTTTTCCATACAAGGTTTAAACCCCTATTTTACCTCCTTAGGGGTTCAATTTTGAAAAACCCTACCTTGGTGGATGCCTCCGTTATACAGTGACCGGCAAAAAGTTCGCAACATATGGGAAAAATTTTTATTAGGAGAGTATCGGAAAAACTTTCCCAGGGGATCGGTTCTGCATGTCCGATAACCTAAAAATCGATTTTGACATACGTCACGTGACCACTGGTATAGCGTCAAATTAAAAAAAAAATTGTTAATTTACAAAAAGTGAGGTTAGTTGACGAGATATCAAAAAAAGTTATTTGAAAAAATTGCTTAGAATTAAATTCTAGGTCCGTGTGCAAAATTTTAAGATTTTATTTAAAAAAATTGGAAAACTCAATTTTTTTTAAATATTTTTTTATCGATTTACAAATTTCCGGTTTTTTTCGTTTAGATAGCTTGGCTAATGTAAACATTTCGGAGCATTTTACGATTTATTTGCAATACACAATTTATAATGACATTCTCTAAATTTTGTATATTCCTAAAGGGTCGATGTTTGTACACAGGGTTCTTTAGGTATCCCCACATAAAAAAATCTAACGGAGTCAGATCTACAATTCTACAATTGACAGGACAAAATCGAAAAAATAGGTGTTCGCCGTACGCTCGCTGTTGCAATGGTTTGAATCTAATGAAATGACTGTATCAAGATTTTATTAAGATTTTTCGCACATAAATTTAACAACCAGGTCTATTTAGTTGTACTTAAAACTACCAAAGCAGGCTCTGAAATTAAAACAACCAAATAATCTAGTAGGTTAAAAACAACAGAAAAATGTCAAACAAATTATAATTTGTTTGATTTCAACCTATGTCATTGGTTTATGTCTCGCATCTTACTAAGTTTGATATTTTACATAAGTTTATTAATATTTTATTCCTTAAAATGGCACCCACACTACTTCTTCAATTCTTCAGGAAAAGATAGAAATTATTTTAATTTCTGGAGATAATTACAAAAGCCATAGAGAAACAGCAGCAATTTTTAATGAGAGGCACCCCGATAAATCCCTCCATTATTCCACAGTATCTCGTCTAGTCAATAAATTTAAAGAAACGGGATCGGTAGAAAATCAGTATAAAGTTTCCCATGAAAAACCGGTAACAGGTGACGAAGGTTCTCTGGATGTGTGTTTGTCGATCACAGAAACACCCCAATTAGCAGTTAGTCAAATATCGGAGATCACTAACATTCACGAAAGATCTGTGCGGAGGATATTAAAAAGAAACAAATTTCATCCGTACAAACCTAAATTTGTACAAGTATTAAAAGATAGGGATTATGACGCCCGCTTCGATTTTTGTGCCTGGTTCCAGGGTATGATTGAGGAAGATTTTAATTTCCCAAAGAACGTTCTTTTCTCGGATGAAGCTACATTTACCTCTAACGGAACCGTCAGTTCACAAAACTGTAGATGGTGGGCCACCGAAAACCCAGACTTTGTAATTCAGAGTAAAGACCAATATAGTTTTAAGGTTAATGTGTGGTGCGGAATTTTCAACCTCAGAATAGTGGGACCTTTTTTCTTTAGAGACAATTTAAATTCAGAACGATATTTAGAATTTCTATAAACTGAGATATCTGACTTTTTAGACAATTTGTCATTAGCCGAAAGAAGAAATTTATACTTTCAACAAGACGGAGCTAGCATTCATTCCACAAATGAGGTGAAGAGATGGCTGGATCAAGAATTTGGAAACCAGTGGATAGGACGGTTTTCTGAAAATCCGTGGCCTGCGAGATCACCAGATCTGACTCCGTTAGATTTCTTTATGTGGGGATACCTAAAGAACTCTGTGTACAAACATCGACCCTTTAGGAATATACAAAATTTAGAGAATGTCATTAGAAATTGTGTATTGCAAATAAATCGTAAAATGCTCCGAAATGTTAATCGAGAGTTGCGCTCGAGAACAATAGTATGTATGGAGAGAAATGGTGGTCATACTGAGTTTTAAATTTTGTGCACCCAAGGAAAAACAATGATTTTTTATGTTGTTAGTACAGAATTTGACTACTTTTAAGTTTTTCTTACATTGGTTTTCGTTTATGAAATTTCGATTAAATAAACAGGTAATTTTTTGTTTATTATCTATTTTACTCCCCTTAACTTTACAAAAAGTCGAACTTCAGATATATTTAAGACGATTAAGGTTTTCTCAATGTAATCTCATTGAAATGTCTCTAAAATTTTGACACTGCTGCTAGATACAAATCATTGCAACAGCTAGCGTCCGGCGAAACCCTGTTTTTTTTAATTTTGTCCTGTCAATTGTAGAAAAAACTACTACATTCGTTTATTTTCATCCAGATACATGGGCTTTACATTAGCCAAGCTATCTAAACGAAAAAAACTGGAAATTTGTAAATCGATAAAAAAATATTTAAAAAAAATTGAGTTTTCCAATTTTTTTAAATAAAATCTTAAAATTTTGCACAAGGACCTAGAATTTAATTCTAAGCAATTTTTTCAAATAACTTTTTTTGATATCTCGTCAACTAACCTCACTTTTTGTAAATTAACAATTTTTTTTTTAATTTGACGCTATACCAGTGGTCACGTGACGTATGTCAAAATCGATTTTTAGGTTATCGGACATGCAGAACCGATCCCCTGGGAAAGTTTTTCCGATACTCTCCTAATAAAAATTTTTCCCATATAATAATAATAATATAATAATAATAAGTTTATTTTCATAAATAAATTTACAAATTTATATATATATTTTAAATAAATACAATTTGAAAATAAACTAAAAAAACCCAAGAAGAAACAATACAGCTTTTGTTTCTTGTATTGGGACGCTATTCATCTATAAATTTTATTTTTATTTAAACATCTATGAATATTTTCATACAAATATTTTAGAATAAATCATAAAAGAAATCCCTAGGCGTTTCTAATATCCATTTTTTTATTTCTTTTTTATGTCTATGAACTGACTTGATTGTTTTTATTTCTTTTGGCAACTTGTCATATAGTATTAAAGATAAATTATTTACATTTCTTGTACATATATTTTTAGTCATTTTTTGTTTAATAGTATTTTCTTTAAATCTTGTATTGTATAGATGCTGATTAAAGTGGATATTCTTTTGGTTTTTAAATATATGCAATAAAGCATTATAAGAGTATATTTGTCTTATGTCCATTTTTTTTGTCTCCTTATAAAGTTTTTCAGTTGGATACCTAACATTTTTGTTGTAAATAACTTTTAAATAGTATTTTTGGATTATTTCTATATTTTTTAACATATTTCTACTTAATCCTCCCCATCCTAATATCCCATAATTAATACGTGTTTGAATAAATGAATAATAAAGCATTTCTAAATGTTTTATTTCTAAAAATGTTTTAAGGTGTCTAAATTTATACATATAAGTTCTTAATTTTTTAATTAGGTAATCTATATGAGAATTCCATTTTAAATTTTGATCTATGATTATTCCTAAATATTTAATTCTTTCGGCTCTTAGAAGTTTTATATTCTTGTTTATTTCTATATAACTCTCTTCATTTGAGATAAGAGAATTTGATGAGAAGGTTAAATATTTAGTTTTATCAAAGTTGATCGTTAGTAAGTTAGAATCAAACCAGTTTTTAATAATATGAAAATCCAATATAATATTTTCTTTTAGTTTGGTCCAGGTCTCTGCATTATAAAAAATTACAGTATCGTCTGCAAAACTATGTATTTTTCCTTTACAATCTAAATTAAATAAATCATTTATATAAATTATAAAAAATAAAGGACCTAAAACTGTTCCTTGTGGAACCCCGTAATTAAATATTTTTGGATTACTTAGGGAGTTATTTATCTTAACATATTGAGGTCTATTAGATAAATAGTTTTTTATCAGTTCTAGTGTAATACCTCGAAATCCCATGTTTTCTAGTTTAATTAAAAGTTTATCATGACTAACAGAGTCAAAAGCTTTAGCTAAGTCCAAAAATACTGCAATACATGGACTGTTGTCATTTATGGAATTATATATATATTATCAAGCAAAAAACATATAGAATCTTGAGTAGATTTATTTTTTTGAAATCCAAACTGATACTCAGACATGTAATTATGTTTATTTAAAAAATTTTCTATTCTCTCTTTAAAAATCTTTTCAAATACTTTAGCTAAAGAGGATATTAAACTAACTGGTCTGTAATTTTTAACTTCTGTTTTACTACCGTTTTTAAATATTGGTTTAATGATACCTATTTTAAAACTATTAGGATAAATGCCAGTTTTAAATATGTGATTAATTAGATAACATAAAGGTTCAGATATATGACATTTTATTACTTTTAAAATTTCACTTGTTATGTTATCAAATCCCGGAGATTTTCTTAACTTTAAAGATTCAATAAAACTTTCAACTTCTGTCTGATTAGTTTGTCTTAGATAGAATGATCTGTTGTTTATTTTTTCTTTGTGACAGTTGACTTGATCGATTAGGTTTTTCTTGATATTATTTGCTAAATTTTCACCTACTTTCGAATAGGTAATAATTAATAAAGGTATTTTCAATAATTTCTTCATTAGTACTTTCTTTATTTTCTTCTATTTCGATTTTTTTAATTTTGTTAGATTTTTTGTTATTGCATAATTTATTTATACATTTCCATAAATCTTTAGAAGAATTAGAATTTTTTTCGATTTCAGATCGAAAGTATTGTTTTTTGGCTTTTTTAATAAGTAATTTTAATTTGTTTTTTAAAAATTTATACTGATTTTCAATATTTTGATTATCTGTATGAATTTGTATTTTTTTATAAAGATCATTTTTTAGTTTAACGTATTTTAATAAAGTATCAGTTATCCATTCTTTTCTTTTTCTATTTTTAATACGTTTTCTTATAATGCACTGATCTATACAACTCCGAACTGAGTTAATTAAATAATCTGCTAGATTATGAGATGTTTGAAGTGAATAAAATTCATCCCATTTAATTTTACTGAAATTTTCTTTTAATTTTTTGTAGTCAATAAATTCTTTGTATTTTGGTAAATTGTCGTCTTCGTTATTAGGTAAGTCTAAAGACTGTTCCAGTATAATTGGGTAATGATCAGTAATTTTGTATTTAAATACGATTGACTGAAATGCGTTTAAGTCTTCTTTTGTTCTGACAAAAATATGATCTAAACAAGATTTCTGCAAATTAATTTCTCTTGTAACTGAATTAATAAATGACACAAATCCGTATTTACTTAAAATATTACAATATTCGTTTGTATAATTTTTGTCTGAAAGAGTGTTGATATTAATATCTCCTACTAATATTGTTGTCTCGTTTTTACTTAATTTTTGAAAAAAAGCGTCCATATTTCTACAAAACCTATAGTTATTCATGGACGGAGGCTTATAAATACAAACGACATTAATTTTTTTATTGAATGAAACGCTGACTTTTATAACCAATATTTTTAATTGGTCAAAGGAGACTACTTCGTGGTCATAATCATAATTATTTTTAATAAATACAATTACACCGTCATTTTTATTTATATTACTCTCATTATATAGTAAGTCATAATTCTGAATTTTAAATAAACTTGTGTCATTTATTTTAAAAGTTTCAGTAAAAACAATCAAGTCAAAATCGTTATTTAAACTATGTAAAAACAATTTTTCTTCATCAAAATTTTTTGCAATACTTCTAATATTATTGTGAAATACTGAGAATTTTTTTGATTTTAATGAAACGCCTTTATATTCTTCCAGGTCTTGCACTATATGCACCTGTGTATTATTTTCAAATGATCTGTTATCTATCCTTTTTAAGAAAAATTTTTCATTTTTTATTTTACGAAAATTGTCATAATTATCCTTATTAATAAAATATAAAATAAATTAAAAAAGAAAAAAAAAATTAATAAATAGAAAACTATAAAAACTTGAATAAAATTTTTACTTTTTTGTTTTATTGGGTTTTCCTGCCTCATAAAGAAGTTGTATTGTTATATGTTGCGAACTTTTTGCCGGTCACTGTATAAGAAACCTGTGTGCAAAATTTCAAGTTCATAAACATAATTTAGTTAGTAACCTACACTTTGATTACCTTAAAGGAAAGTGTGGGTAGCTGGTAATTTCCTCATTTAAAAAGCCAATATAGCAGCAAAAAGCTTTAAAAAAAGATGTATTAAATTAGGTTGTTTCATTAGTAGCCCTTACTTTTTTCAAAAATACCATGACTAATTTACCAACAACATCGACTACGACCGACCAGAACGGCAAACAAGTCAATGAAAAATTAAACATAAATGAATACCGCAAGAGCAAAAAAAAAGTCAAAATGCAAGAAGCGATAATATAAGATTTGGTATCTATACGTGACAATTATACATTATATTTAACGCCATCGGAAATTTTCAAAATCCTGCCTTACGGCTAGGGGAATATTTTGATATTGTGGACTATTTAAATTTACATTAACAGACATTAACAGATACCCCAGGCATATCGTCGAGACAAAAAGGCGTTTCCGAAAACCCGAATTTCGTGTTATGGCCTCCTCCCAAGGTCATATTTATAAAAATACAAACTGGCGTATTTCTCTCTCTCTCTCTCTCTCTTATGGTTATCGTGATATTATAAATTATATAGGCGTAAGTCAGCCATGTATGAAAATTTTCAAAAAAGTTAATAGACAAAAAGTATCTCTCTTTTAAAATTCGGTAACTCCGTAAATACATCTTTCTTTGCAAGAAGCATAAACTACTTAGTCTAGTAAACAACTTACATAAGTGTACTGTAAATTATAACAGAAGAAGAAGGTTCAGTAACAAATGCAATACTGGCTTAATTTTCAATCGCTTCTCCTGAAAAATATGTTAAATGGAGTTACGCTCCTTTGTCTTTCCAGCGACGATATGTACTACACAAAAGTCAAACGAAGTTTTACGGAAAAGTCCGAATTATACACAGTTACGTGCCGTTGCGAGTGTTTGCGTGAAGGACGAGCAAGTGCTTATGAGCAACAATACGCATATGCCAATATAACATCCTTAGATGCAGAACGTTCTTTTTCAAAATTCACCTCATTGTTTACTTCAAAAAGACGAAAGTTATCTGCCGATACCATGGAATGTTTATTGATGATGCAGTTGTACGCGGAAACAACGCATCAGCCAGTTATCACTAATAATCAAACTACACCACACCTGTACCTATTTTTGTATTTAGTTTTTCCCATGTGCTGCACCCCTTCATTACGACTTTTTATTTGGCACATAATTTTTTACTTCTAAGTAGGTACATGTGTTTTTTTTTGTGAAATAGGTATATCTAATCTTTAAAACCGTGGTATCACGTCCGTGACTTTAATGTTCGTATTGCAATGGTTGTGAAAATTGTTGCATTTATAACAAAATGGCTGCTGGCGGCCGCCGTATTTGCTATTGTTTACGGAGTACAGATCTTTCACCAAGACCTTTAATGTGAAATGTTTGGAAAGTTGGTTTTAGATACAACTTAACGACATCGCCGCCATATTTGTTTTTTTTTCTGGAAAACGTATAGATATATCTTTAAAATTTACAATGCCTTCATCACCACCTTTCCTTTGGAAGGTATCCATATTGCAATGTGAGGAAAAACTTTTCTTTTTCTGTACAACACAATGGCTGCTGTCGGCCGCCATATCTGTTTTTCTTACACTTCACCTATCTTATGTCACTCTTCGTATGAAGATAATTTACCGACGAGCCATTTTGTGGAATTGGTCCCTCCATTCCACGTAATATATACACATTATTGTACATACATCGCGCGTATATTTGCAGTACATAAATTTTGCATTTACATTACATGCGCGAAAAACATACGTCTACCTTTACTCGCGCGCAGCTTGGTAAAATACAATAAAGATTAGGTATGTATTTTCTTTGTACTTCATTTTATCCATGCGATGCGACAGACGTCGTCGGTAACGTCACTGGATAGGCTTAAAGAACCAAGCTAAATAATAAAATAAATAATATTTGAATATCTCCGGTCGATCAGCTGTGTGGGTCACGGCGTCATGATAGTTGCGGTGATGCCGGTGCAAAAATATAATTTACCAGGGGGCGGGCTTAGACAGAGACAGACGTGTTGCTGTCCTATGTTAGATCGGTATGCCGCCGGAATTTCTTTTCGCTGATGATTCGCCTTAATACATAAGCAGTGTGGTTCTTGTATGTTTTAATTGTCTTACGTCTATTTTGTACGTCATTCTGTTAGATGTATCTACTGTGTCCCTTTTTAAATTTTATTTTGCTTTTAACACGGAAACCCCGTTTTTTTTTTTGGTAAGTGTCTTATTTATTCTGCTTCCGTGTTTACTATTGTTTCCTTTTTTTTTGTTATTTTTTACATTTTATTTTTCAATTTTTAGTTACATCTTAACCCTATGATAATGCATCATTATTATAAGACATTTTACCTGTTATCGTATTCTATTCGTCTGGCGGGGGTATTTTGCTCACCAAAAACCCTTTCCTACCTGCAAAAGCAAGGGTGTACGATAATCTCACAGGTAATGTCCTCACCAAACGTTGAAGTATCCGTGTATTAATGGTTTATGAGGGTTTTATGGTGTTTACACAAACTATAATATTAATGACTATAGATTCTGGGAATTAAAAGTGGTAGGTAGGTACGTAGAACAGGGATAATTATTACTTTATATCATAAAATATTTTTCCTTTCCTATTATATATAAATAGTTTCGAAACTGGAATTGAAGTGCCATTTTTAATCGTGCGTCGTGTTAGATTGAGTTTGATTGGTTTAACTGTATTTTGTGAATATTATAAGAAAATGACAACTTATTTAATTAAAAGCAATCGTGGCAAAGATTTATTGGTTTTCGAAAATTTTACGTTTTATAAAACAAAAGTTTTAAAAAGTGAAGAAGTGTTTTGGAGATGTATCCAAACCAAATGTAGTGCTAAGGTGTTTACTATTGGATCTGATCTTACCGTATCCAGAAGTGATTTGTTTCATAACCATCAACCAAATGAAAAGAAACTGAATAGGAAAATTGTTTCCAACTCTTGTAAGCGGAAAGCAGTAGATGATATAAGTGAAAAACCGTCAAAAATTATACGCAGAACACTTGCGAATAATTTGCCAACCACAATTACGACGACTGATATTAGTTATATCAGAAAAAACATGTACAACTGTCGCCGAAAAGCTTAAATTAAAAAATCTCCAACAATTGATACTTAAATATGAATCTCATCAAATAGGTAGAATAGATTTTATGAAATGTGTTTCACATTACAATAAAATGTAAAAATTGTACATACATATATGATAACTTATTGTATATATTAACTCTGCTTTTACTTACAATAAACAATATTTAAATGAACCCAGCGTTTTATTTTGGTTTAGTTTCCTTTTATATTAATTTTTTCGTTATCAAGTCAAAATACAAATTGGTGATGAAAATACCTGTAAGATTAAGAACGACCCTTAGTTCTGGTGAGGAAAATATCTTACGGATTATCTGACCCGAGCGGTTGGTCAAACCCTTTCATTTGATACCCATATCAAGGGGGTTGTGAAGAAAACGGTAATCCGCCATCTTGTGGCGTCCGCCATATTGGGTTAAGAATGACGTCGCATAGCTTATCGTATTCTTCTCGTCAAACCCTTTCTTTTGATACCATGTCAAGGGGACTGTAAATAAAAAGGCGATTCGCCTCCTTGGGGCGTCCGCCATATTGGATTTAGAACAATATTAGATAATAATATACTATATTGCATTGTCACCGGACTTGTACACATATGCAAAATTTCAAAGCTCTAGCTTAATTAGAACTAGTCGAAATTTTGATTACAATATTTGTCCTAAACATACTAATATACATACAAGCAAACTAACAGGTTAAGTTAAATAAAAGCTTGTAAAAATAAACAGTTTTATGTATTAAATTATTAATGTATTGCTTATTCAAATTTAGAAAAAGATGTCGAAAGGGAGCCTAGTTTTGACCTTTTCCAGTAAATTGAAGTTCCACGGTCCAAGCAGCAAAATTAACAATAATTGCGTGAACGCGCCTAGCTGTTGAGCCATGACCCGTCTCCCGTCACCTCTAACTCAATTCACTATAACCTACTTATTTACAGTTTTAGCTTATATACAATGAAAGTGGTTATTATCTTACAGCTTGGGTATACCTGTAAATAGTACCTTAGAAAAAAGGACAATTAAGTAGGGGTTAAGACTTAAGGCCCTTTAGTCATAATCGGGGTATTTTAAATTATATATTTAAAGTAGTAAAACACCCCTACCTAAGACGGTAGCTGGGACGGGACCCTCGGCGACGGACGTCATTCTTTAGGCTTAATTATTAAGAAAATTAAATTTGGAAAATTTTGTCAATTTGTCGATCCGGTCAATCCAAACCCGGTTTAAGACGTTTTCCCTGCTCCCAAATTCTGCGATCTAAGCGGTAAAATGCGGTAAATTGGGCTTCGTACTTTTTTTTAAATCGATCAGTTCATCGGTAGCTTCCCATGATAAGCAGTTAATTATTTTTTAGTATTTGTTTCCAGTGAAGTAAATTCTCCACCGTAGTTATATTCAGGCAGTTTCTATATTTGTTTTTTTAATAATACAAAGTATAAGAAAGAGTAGTATCAAGATGCACTCGTAGCACGCTAATTTCATCAATCGGAAACGCCATTAAACTTAATTCATAATAAACTTTTATTGATTTTTCAATATTTTTATATATTTTTTGTGCTTATTTGGTTCTAGTTTCGTTTTGAAATTTCGTACTGAAATTGGTGGTTTTTCCAAGATGTAGTACTGGCGTACTGAATTTGGCCACTTTGTACTGAATTCAGTACAATTGTACCGTAACGGCAGCACTGGAAGAGACAAATGTGTACTCGCCATATAAACAGTACAGCTCACAAATATAAAAAAGCGATCATTTATTTTCGATTTGATATGTATGATACCATGTAAAACAGTTTACCAACAACCGTTTCGCCACTTTTGGGAAAAATATGCTTCGCAATAGAAATTGCCAAGCGAAACAACGTTGCGAAGGTATTTATCGTGTGTGCGCTAAAGAATTGAAAACTACACTTGCGTGCTTTCCTCAACTTCTCTATACCAATTTTCACATCATCACAGCAAACTTGTGAAAAGAGACACGTACATCGTAAATAAAACATACTGCTAATAGCGTTCACAAAAAGTGTCTCCGCCGTGGCCGCCGCCATGATAGGTTTATTTTTGTTGGCTGCATTGGTTTCTTTAGGGTGGGGTAGAAGCATAAAACACAAACGAAATTTTAAAGAGTAGATAGTTTTATTTTTTACTTTTTAAATATTTCTGGAATTTCAATATGGCATGTCCTGTATGCGCTGGTTAAAAATACAAACTGCAGTTTTTAGTAAGCTCTAAAGCGAAATAAAATTATTCACTAAAAGCGAACTTATTCTTTTAATTTTAATGAATTTTTGTCCAAATAGGGAAGCTAGGTTCGGTACACGGATCGGTGGTAACAATTTTAGCCAAAAATGTGCATAAGAAGCGCTTGATTTTAGCATTCATGTGCGTAAAAAGCGCTTGGAAAAAGCACTTCTTAAGGTGCAATTCGAATTCGACGACTGAAACGACTATTGTCGCGCAGTTATAGTCGTAAGCAGAAAGCCGCACGTTTTGAGCCGCCTCGCCTGTTTGATTTTCAATATCGCGATCGTAGAACCTCCAATACAGGCAGTGTGCTAGAAATTATGGCTGAAGCAACTCTATTTACTATGTTACTTCTTGAGGAAGAGGAAGAAAAAGAGTTTCTAGTGATCTTTCAAAACCACTTAAAAAGAAATGTACCTCACCCAATATATTTAATGAGAAAAAGTGAAGGATTTCAAAACATTCTTATTCAAAGACACCTTCTAAAGGATGATTCGGTTTTCAGGAAGTTTTTCCGGTTAAATATTAACCAATTTAATTACATTTTGTCGATCATTGAGCATGAGCTAGTAGGACCGTACCGGCATCCCTCTGGCCGTCGTATTTTAAGCGGCAGTCTAGGCGCAGGCGCGCAGGACGGCGCGGCAGTTTACTAATGCAGCTGAAATTACATAATACATGCTTCCACACAGCACATATTACGTTATATTTGCATTATATGCTCGTATAACACGGTGCATTCTTGAAGATACTGCAACGTGTCAGACGGAAATTGAACAGAAAATATTTTACCTATAAAATTACCACTTCGATAGGTGATATTTCTTGTGCAGTTTGTGTATGACACGTTGCATTATTTCCTGCAATTTTTGCTGGTAGAATTCCTGTAAAAAATAACACCGTGTCATACTAGCGTTATAGCCTCTATAGAGGCTAATAGCCAATATAACAAGGTGTAACAATTTAAATGTTACCGTCGTATCCCATTCGGCATTTTTTTTTGTTGCTGTTTTTAACTGTTTTAATCAAAATCTGCGCCAACCAAGCAAACCCATTATTCATCATACTATTAGTTACCTACAAGTTAATCATTACATTTAACCAATAAAATCGAACACAATTATAAATTTTTTTATTCATGATTTATTATCGTATTTGTCTTGCCAAACAAATATGACATTCTTTTGGGATCATGTAATACTAATAGTTAAATCTTATATAAATAATATTAAAGTGCTAGCGGCAGTGGCGGTACTTCAAAATTTGCCCCCCCCCCCCCCGCAAAATTATTTATTAGGCCCTTAAAAATTACTTAATTAAGCTAAAATAACGTAAATTGTAGAAATAGGTGTTGCTCCATAAAAATTGCGAAAGGGATATTTTTAATTCAATTGCTTTAAATTATTTGTTTACTATTTCCATTCAATAAAAAATCCAGTGACATAAAATCTTTGAAACGTTTTAGTTGTTAATTCGTATATTGTTACTATAAACATATATACCTCCTATATTACACGTGACGTGTAATTGCATGAACGACACTCTGGGCCGTGGGCCCCCCGCGTTGCGTCCTCTTGCTGTATAGTAGTTACGCGCCTGACAAGCGGTCTTTTCATCTTTCCTCTCTTATTGTCGTCTGAGGTTCTCAAGAATAATTTTGTTATCTGGTCCACTAAAAATAAATATCAATATAAAAAAATGATGACAACTTCTTGAAGTCATGTGAAGTTCAAATTATTTTAAAATACAGTGGTGGCAATAAAAATTGCAAATTCTAGAGAAAATATATGAACAGTTAAAAATTGACATTGCCTTGGAAACCAACATGTGATGGCTATTGTACTTGCGGTATATTTTGGAAAATTTGCAACTTTGTCAGTAATTCTTTCCCAATCAATGCTCTAAATAGACGACCAAGATTTTTTATCGGCTTATAAGCAACGACACGACTAAAATTTGTCAAAACCTAATTTATTGTTTCGCTGCTTTCAGCGACTCGTCAATAAATTAATGTGTTTGGCAAACAAGGCACATTTTCACCAAAATTTAGTGACAAAAGTTTTGCTTGCATAGCAGTAGAACTACGTTTGAGATAATATAAGTTAATTTTAATAAGAAGAAGACACAGAACTAAAAATAACATAAAAATGTGATTTTGAGACAAAAGAAAAAAGAACAAAGAGCAATGAAATAGACTTTTTACAAAATTTAGCAGTGGAATTATGTAGGCAAATTATATTAAATTGCAGTTAAATTAAAATAAATTAATAAAACGTGGTAAATTATGCATTAAAATCAAGCAAGTTACACTATTTTTTTCTAGTGAGAGTCCTCAGTTGCATTTACTTTTTCAAATTTTTGTTCTTTTTTTAAAGTAAAATACAACAATGACAAGCATCCATATAGACGACGATCTAACAAAAAAAGGGTCGCTAAAAAATTGAAAATCGAGTTTTTAATGCTCTGTATAAAAAAAATTTAACGCATCATTTGCCGCTAAGCTTGGAACAGACAAATGAACGTTACTGCGTTCTTCCCGTTTTTGCTTATGCGACTGTTTTGCGATCATAGCCTTAAAATTAGCCGGTAACAGGTGCGTGTATGCGACAAGTAAGCACCACAAAATTAGATTTAAGAACCTAGTAATTTTACAAAAAGACGTAAGCGACACGAACTCGCATTTTTCACGTATAAAATATTTTTTTGCAACTTGTTTTTACTAAATAAGATTCTGTGACCAACAAATATGAACAGTGGTGATTTTTCAATAAAGGTATAATTTTGTATAATAAGCTTAACAGTTTATTTTCTTTTTTTCCTTTATCCTGTACAATTTACCAAATGGCGCTTATGTTTTTTTGTCAGATCGTCGTCGATATAAAAAAATTTATATTTTTTTTTGTTTATGCATCAAAATGATCAAAAACATGCTCAAACAACCCAAAAATTAGTACCTATTAAAATTAAGGAGATAGAAATTGGTAAGCTTCGTAATTCAGCTTAATTTAATTGACATTTTAATTTGTGGGCATAACTGCTACCATTTCATTCCATACGTTCATCTCTTAATTGTAATTTAATTGGTCTGCATGATGCCTTTAATTTTTGCATCAAGGAATATGAAAAACCTAAAATCACGTATGACCAAAATTACTTTAGCACCAGCAACATAAGCAGCTACGTTCGTCCCGGAATCAGGCGTAGTTAGACAGTCAAGTACAGGGGTGCTTAAGCCCTAGCAATGATACATGTAATATATCATTGGCCCTAGATCCTAGTCAGTATATGGCCAAAAATTTTGTTTGGGGTGCTAATTAGAGTTTTGGGGGTCCTAAGCACCCCCAAGCATCCCATTAACTACGCCTAATAGGGTGGAGGATTGTAAATTTTGGGGGTGCTAATTAAAGTTTTGGGGGTGCTACGCACCCCAAGCTCCTCCTTACAAAGGTCTGTGCTTGGAATTATTTAGAAACAACTATGAAAATTAATAATTTTTGGTTAAAAACTCACCTTTCTACATGACTCATTTTGCACTACCTACTTTTCCCTTATTATATCAAGAAAATTAACTTTGTCAACATGAAAAGAAACCGATATCAATTCACTATAACGCTATATACTCTAGCAGCCGTAAACAAAGTGTATGGTAAATTAGTATAATATAACGGCTACCACAGCAGCACCTTGCGTTCGCGCAAGGACTTGAACCCGATTGGCCATATACACACACGTGATACTTCACAGTAGTGTCGTGAAAGTAGTGCATTTTATGTAGGTACCTACTAAATATTAAGTACTGCTAAAACCATAGCAATATAGCGTTATAAAACTATTCGTATTTGGACTATAGCAAACTAGGTAGGTATATAAAATTCCTTTCTTGAGCACATACGAGTATTATGAATAATATAAAATAAAGCGCATTTAATGCGTTTTTTATACGAAGTAATTACAAATTAACTAAAAGAGAATACCTGAAATGCGGTTTTCATGCCCATGTATTAAAGTAATTTATTGCTAGCCGCCGGCCATACCATTTACAGCAGGCCCCCCGCATAGTTTGCTATCTTGGTAGGGTTTTTGTTAAATTCCATGTCCTTCGTCCAAAAAAAATGTTTTCTACATTTCTTTTAAACAAAACCCGCTGCGTATACTTAGGTTATGTATGTAGTTTGCTTCATCCATTTTCCCAACTTTTTAATGACGTCACTCTGTAGGAGCCCATAAGGTCAATGTCTTAGCGAGATAAAAGGACTCAAAATTCAGTGCACCGACAAATGCCAAACTCACTATCTGCTATAATCATCAACATTTCACAATTTTATTGTGAGGACATTTTTTCTCAAGGTCCCTTATATAAATCATCATTTCCAAAGTTCATGTATAAAATCCTTCAAAAGAAAGACAAAAACTGAAAATTTCACTACAACATATTTCCACTGCTAGGCAACCCTGTACACAAAAGTACTACGCCTCTACAGCCAGTAGCTTACCCAGACTTGCACTTTGGGGGGTGATATGAAAATTTTAATTGAAAAATAATTTTAAAAAAGTATTTATTTTGTCACTAAATAAGTAGGTATATATTTGCAAAACTATATCTAAACGGCTTGGCTTACGAGCAACATAAAATATTTTTCTACCGAAAAAAGCTGATCTATGGATTGACAGCATGGCGAGCCCATTCAATCTCACTTGGGCTGTTGTTTTTTTTTAAATAGGTTTTAGGCTTAAAAAAGTCCTCTCAGGTGTCGCAGTAGACACTAGCAATATGCAAAATGTCTTCAGAAGTTTGTAAACATTTGGGTAGACATGTTGATTACAAACTTCGAAACATGATAGTGCCATTTGTTTTTAATTTCTGGTCCAGTTGTTTAACTGTTTGTGACACATTCTCATTTCGGTTTTTATAATATTTTTGGGAACATCAGGAAGGGATAGATCAAGAAATTTATCATTCATAATGATTGTAGATTGAATCACTAGCTTCACTTACCCGCAGAAAACTTCTTTATGACTAGTAAATCTTTCTTCTAGTTATAAAAAGTCTAAAAACGGTAAAAAATCTGTGGTAGCAGCATAGACTAAATAATACATACGAACACTGGCGTGTAACAAAAATGGACCAAAAAGCGGGTCTCCCTTGAGACATTTTGAGGGTTTACTGGTATATGGCTTAGGAATTTGTCCGTCCACCATTATATTTATATAAATATACCTAAATGTACTGTATAGATATATAGGTGAACCAACAAATTCCTAAACCATAAACCAGTAAACCCACCCAAATATTTCAAGGGAGACCCGTTTTCTGTCCCATTTCGGTGTATTCGAGAACTCTGGTGGTAGTACGAAAATATTCAGCAATTGGTGTTTTCGAATCTGGACTGATAATGGAGTTTGCTCGATTCTTCTGTATTTGGGATATTCTTTTTAATTTAATTTCGGTACCAACATTTGAAACAACCCAAGCAACCAAAAAAAGAGTAATTATTGACTTAGTTAATTATAAAGTATACAAAAATAGAAGTATACCTTTGCTTTGTTGAAAAGATCTTCGAGCTGTTTGTCAGAATCTTGCCGTAGTTCTTTCAAGTGTACCAGCCTACTTCAAATCAATATCAACTTTCCGCAAGATACGACAAACTGGTAATCCAAAACTAAGTAAGTATTTGGTTAACCACTTGAAGTGCTACCAAAAATTCGGAGTCAAAAAGACTGTTTCGCAACATAGGTGAATCGCCAGAATCTCTCTAAGCAGATGTTTCGTCCAACCTCTAAACAACGTAGGCATAAAGTTCTATAAAATCCTGGACTCCTGGATGAGGCATATTTGGAAGTCCATCGTGTCGCGCATAGCCTTTTTAATGTTTTTGCAGAAGGATTTTCATTCGATTTTTCAATTTTTTGTGAAAGAACATTTTTACGTTTTGGAGTACCTACCTATTAAAGAAATTATATAATTTTTCTATAACTCCCAGACAATTCCTTATTTGTTGAACTTCACATTCTTTTGAAACGGCTAAATTCAGAGAGTGCGCAGCACAATGAATATAAATGGCGTAGGATATTTTATTTATAATGGGATATTATATTATATATATTTATGGAACTCAATTGCTAAATCATATAATAGTCTTCACCCTCGTTCGCCAACAAGCAAATGCTACAATCTCACTTAGGCCGCTTCCATCTTCTACCATTATTATGTAAGTCGCAAACCTTAGATTTACCAGGCAATAGGTACCATCAGAGACTATAAAGGATAGTACCATCAACAAAAATAATCTTTGGAAAACATTCCATTTATTTTTTCCTTCCGTCATCTTGGAAAAATAAACCCTTGAAAAGCCAATTTTAATCAACTAAAATCTCACTATCAATACAATGGTATGAATTTCTTAAAATATGCATGAATTCTTCAAAATTCTTTGCCTCAGTCGCTACGATTTCCAAGACTAGTGAGGGCCTTCAATGTCATTTTACAACCTGGTTCTCTAATTAAGTTATCTAATAGTTATTTATGAAACAAGTTGTAAAAACTGTAAAACACGTGCCTTTTTAATCTATTCCTTAGTGCACCCCTTCGTTATATAAAGAACCTCTGTGCAAAATTTCAAGTTTATAGACCCAGCAGTGTGGGCTGTGCGTTGATCTGTCTGTCTGTCCGTCGGTCCGTCCGTCCGTCCGCTCGCCCGGTTGGGTTGGGTCAAGTTATCTTCCGCCATCTAGGATTCAGTTATCAACTCTCTTAAATGAAATATTTGAAGAAGAAAAATCCAAACGTTTCGAAAAATTATCTGGATAGTCCATGTGTGTTCCTGGATGGCGTCCAACGTATACAATGTGCCCATAGTGTGTAGTTTTAACAGCAGAAAATGGAAACAGTGTTCTTCTAAAACGTTAGATTCATCCGGTCATCCCCACAGGGCCGGATTGGCAGATTTTTATTTATCGAGCTGAGGTCAGACCGGCCTCCAGTGGGCGCGGCCTCCTTGGGATTTTTGGAAGGCAAATACAATACAAACGGGTTAAAGACATTTAAATTTAAAATTAAAAGAGTAAATATTTTGTTGAACGTAAATATTATAGTATATATATGTCGTAGGCAGAATGCAAATTTAGGCTATTTATAAACTTCCTAGGCATTTTAGAAAAAGCCGGCAAAACGCGAGCATAAAATGCATTTTTCGTTATGACTAAAACAAATTCAGGCAAATTGATAAATGCTGGCAAAACAAGAACAGAAGAATATATATCGCGTTGTGACTGATTATTTTTAGGCATTTTACAATTTGCCAAAAACGGTCCCGTCAAAACGTGAAAATAAAATGGAAAATACTATTAAGTATTGAGAATAATATTTTCTGCCACCTAAGTTCAGTTTTGTCACTAATCTGCAATGCCCTAATTATACGGACGTAGAAAGGTTTTTTATGCGAACGGTGGAGCGGAGGGCACCCTAAGGTCGGAACAGGGTTAGCACCTGGTTAGGGGCCCTGACCAGTCTCTTTCCTCGCAGGCGAAGAGGGATCGGTGCGCCAGAGTGTTGGTTGGGGTCCTCTTCGGCTGTGTTGATGTGCACGTCTTCGCGTGCAAAAGTCGACTAGTTTAATATTCACGTTTTGACGGCACCGTTTTTGGCAAATTGTAAAATGCCTAAAAATAATCAGTCACAACGTGATATATATTCTTCTGTTCTTGTTTTGCCGGCATTTATCAATTTGCCTGAATTGGTGTTAGTCATAACGAAAAATGCATTTTATGCTCGCGTTTTGCCGGCTTTTTCTAAAATGCCTAGGAAGTTTATAAAAAGCCTAAATTTGCATTCCGCCTACGACATATGTATGATTCACAAACAAAACAGTTGTACAAAATAGAAAACCCAAAAATAAAAGAATACTCTGTTAGCCTTAAACAATAAAAATAAAATGTAATTGTAAAAAAATTATACTTAATTAATAACTAAGAAACTTTCTCATTGTCACTTTTTTCGGCTATGAAATCTAAGTATTACATCTTGCGCTTGAACTGTATTTAAAAAAACACGGTTTTGACGCAAAACGAATTGTCAAATGTGGAACAATGTTCTACGGTCTACCTACAGTTTCGACTTGTAAATTTATATCCTCACATTCGAGCATAAAATTTCATTTTTTTTTTTCAAAAATGTTTTTAATAAATATCTAGGCTTACGCGGGTAATTTAAGGCCAGTGCGGGTATTTTCGACACTCGAAGTGGGGAAAGTTGGATGATTGCATTGGCAGCACTGAACGCAGTTGCATTGCACAGTGTAACGGATTTGATATTTCGTGGACATAGGTAGGGCAAAAAAGCGGCTATCGAATTTTAAATTGTTTTGTATCTAGAGTATCCTAAAATGTCTAGTGTTTAGTCGTTTACCAGTTATTTTCAAATGTATCACCGTAAAGTACTTGCTTTTTAAGCAGAAACTTGACTTTTCTGAGAGCAATAAAAATGATGCGACAATAAGTCCAACTTTAAAAAATTCATAATATGTGTTCTATAAAAAATCTAAAAGCAATTTTTGTTGTAGTTGTAGTATGCTAACTACTGTTGATATTTGCAAATTTTAGTGCAAATATTTGTAAAGTTTACTTACATATGGAATTTTAAAGAACCATCGTCCTAGTCCGAGAAAAAACCAAGTTTGGTGTGCTTTAAAAAAAATGCCTAAATATGCCTAAGTGGTTACATACATTAAAGTAGCGGATTACACAACTCTTATACATTAGGAATATCGAAAAACCTCATCCGCCTTTGTCCGATCATTATTGAAAAAAATATATTTTTCTTTAGTAATAGCAGAGACTTAAAGAATATAGACAAATTCTCGAATACACCGAAATGGGACCGAGAGCGGGTCTCCCTTGAAACATTTGGGTGGGTTTACTGGTTTATTGTTTAGGAATTTGTCTATTCACCATTATATAATATATATATATATATATATATATATATATATATATATATATATATATATACATATAAATATTTTATTGATAAAGCCTACGGCATTTATTATTAAAACTGGTCTGCGAGACCAAGCATTAATTTTTCTCTAAATTCTTAAAAATTAAAATACTTATACACTAAAGTTCACCCAATGGAGTCCTAAAGGTTTATCTGTTGTGACTCATGGCCATGGCACTTAGCACTCACACACTGGCGCACTGTACTCTGTTTTTAAAAGTCTATACTAGTTCAAAGGGCTTGGTCCTCTTCAGCCTTCTAACTAGGTCCTGGCTGTCCAGAAGCCTGATGGCTTGGACGTTAACGTGTTGATGGAGTCGAGACACGTGCTTAATGGCAAATCTTTTAATTTCACTAGCGACATACGGGATACGAAGATCGAGATGTAAGTCACTATTACGTATGTACCACGGTGCATTAACTATGTTCCATAGTCTTTATTTTGGATGCGTTTGATGTGGCTCTCCTTGGCACAGCCCCATAACTGGATGCCATAAACCCAGACTGGTTTTAAAATCTGGTTATATATCATGATTTTACAGTGTATTGACAGCTTAGATTTTCGTCCCAAGAGCCAATACAACTGTCTATATTTGAGCCCTAGTTCAGTCCGTTTAGTTCTGATATGCTCCTTCCATCTTAGTTTCGCATCTAAGGTCATCCCCAGGTATTTGACAGTATTTTCATAGGGAACTATGATACCATTTATGTTGACTGGTTGATGATTGCCTATTCTTCTGTTGGTAACGTTGACACAAACAGATTTTTGCTCATTAAGCTTAATCTTCCTATCTGTTGTCCAATTGTAAATCTGGTCGCTAGCTTGTTGGAGTTGTCTGGTTACTGCATCTAGGTCTGTTCCTACTGCTAATAAAGCAGTGTCATCAGTGAATGTAGCCACAGTTACATTTTCTGTTTGTGGGAGATCACAAGTGTACGTACAGTAAATAAAGGACGGGACCCAAGACGCTTCCTTGAGGCACACCTGCTTTAACTTTTTTCAGTTTGGAGTATTCATCCTCCTGTTTAATTCTGAACACTCTATCTGTAATGTAGGAGGTTAGCAACTCTACATATTGTTTTGGTAACATTCTGTTTAATTTGTTAATTAGCCCTTTGTGCCAAACTTTATCAAAAGCTTGAGCTACGCCAAGGAAGACAGTTGAGCAGATAAGCTTTTCTTCTAGTGCCTTTTCTATTATGTCTGTTATTCGATGGACTTGGTCTATCGTGGAGTGCTTGCATCTAAAGCCAAATTGATGATCTGGGATTAGGTTACTGTTCTCTATTATAATTTTAAGTCGTTTTACGAAAAGCTTGTCAAATAATTTTGAAATAATTGGTAGTAGTGATATGGGCCTGTAAGATTTGGCTTCATTCGGTGGTTTGCCTGGTTTTGGTAGGATGACTTCAGTCACCTTCCAGACGCTAGGGACGTGTTTTAATCTAAGCGCTGCATTGATTAAGTAAGTCAGCATAACTCTACCTTTCTTTGGTAGTTGATTTAAAATCTCTCCTGTTATAAGGTCAAACCCAGGGGCTCTTTTGGCGCTTAAATTGTTTTTGATTTCGTTCGCTACTTCTTTAGGAGTGACTAGTGTTATTTCATTCTCTTGGATATTCACAGACTCTTTCATATTGACATTGGACTTGATATCATTTGGCTGAAAAATTTCGGCTAGATGTTCTGCAAATGATTCAGCCTTTTTTTTATTATCTCTTGCCTAAGTACCATCCCTTAGTTTGATGGGTGGCATTTGGGTGATTGGCCTTTTGAGATTTTTCGTTGCCTTCCATAAGGAGAAATCCTTTTCTTCATCAGCTGATAAGTTTTCTAGGTACCTAGCTGTTTATAGATTCTTCTCTAAGTTTTTGCATTTCTCGTTTGTTGTTAAGAATATTTTTGTCCGATGGATCCCTAGTGTGTTGCCATCTCATTCTGGCTCTTCTCTTTTCTTTGACAAGTTCTCTTATTTCCATTGGATAGTTGTTTCCTATTGTTTTTTGATTGTACGCCTTTGTATTGTCCCAGGCTATTGTGTAGGATGTTGTTGAACTTTTCAGCTGCTACTTCTAATTGTTCTTTAGTTTTTAATTGGATTATTTATATTTAAGGATAATTTTATTTTCCAATTCATTTCTGAAGGTTTTCCAATCAGTAGTTTTATTAATCAAAGTTGATCTATTTTCTTTTCTAATTATTGTCTCGCTCAAACTTAAGATCACAGCTGAGTGATCGGAGTCTAGGTCAAAATTATCTTGAATATCAATAAAATTGGGCGACACTTTTCTTGATATAAAAAAATCTAATACATCTGGAATTTTATTAGTATCTGTAGGCCAGTATGTTGGTTTACCAGTAGTGTGAGAGTTGCATCCGGTTTCCGTTATAGCTTCCCTAAGCTCCTTTTGCAGTTGTTAATCTGGATCCCCAAACCATGTGTTTCGAATTGTAGGCACCTCCCACGATGAATCTGTCGCCCAGATGCTGTAGAAAGTTTTTATAATCCGTTTTCTTGAGGTTATACCTTGGTGGATAGTACACTGCAGCAACAGTCAGTTTCTGTTTGGTTGTGTTACTTGTTTTAGTTCCATTTGCTGTTAACTGAACTTCTGCACTCCTAATATGGCATTGTTCATAATGATTAATGCCATTCTTTATTATAACAGGAGTTCCCCCACGTGCCTGATTGTCGGGATGAATCGTTTGGTATACTTGGTTGCACAGAGGTTATTTATATAACGAAGGGGTGCACTCAGGCATAGTTTAAAAAGGCACGTGTCTTACAGTTTTTAATAAATCAACCCCTAAGGAGGTGAAATGGGGGTTTAAAGTTTGTAATGGAGTAAAATTGTTATACGGTTCTATTCTATTACCTTGAAACTACGTAAGAGTACTCTAAAAAATAAACACGTGTTTTATAACTTTAGACAATTTCATCAGAAACGTTAACTAATGGGTCATTTTCGGGGTTATTAAGCTCAGAAAATGTAATTTTGTCTAACAATTGTTAAAAAAAAATACAGGAGGAGGGGGGGGGGATAAAAAGGAGCGGCTGGGAATACAAGGGAGCGATTGACAAGTTCTTCCTAAAATGCGAACTAATATGCCATTTTCGGGGTTATTAAGGTCACAAAATCTAATTTTGTGTAATGTATGTTAAGAAAATTAAGAGAAGCGACTGGCAATTTCATCAAAAACGTTAACTAATGGGTCATTTTCGGGGTTATTGAGGTCAGAAAATCCAATTTTGTCCATCAGATGTTAAAAAGGTTATCGGGGGGGGGGAGGAAACGGCTATAACTTTCTACTAACACATTTTTTTCCTGTAAATTTAAAAATTGTCGACAAAATGATGTGAAATTTGTTTAGAAAAAATAATAGGTAAATGAAATACCTAAGCGTGTTTATTTTTCTCCCAGGGGAGTCAAAGCAAAAACTGAACTTTTTTTTGCAAATTATAAAGCATTTTTTTCTATACCAAAACATTCCAAATAGGCCCATTATCAAAAACCCTGAACATGGATGGGTCCCGTAAGTAGAAACAAAGATATACAACTTTAAAATTTCACCAGCCGCCACTGAACGCAACCCTATGCCGTGTGGTAACTCATTTTAAAGGTCCCAATCAAACCTGAGGTCCGTATCTTAATTCATTTTTAAATGGCAAGCCTATAAAAATTAAAAATCGTGAAAAAAAAATTAAGTATGTACCTACCTTTATTTCTCTTATTACTTTAAGAGTTGTTCAAAATGGCCACCATGAAATTCTTGGCAGTAATAAAGTCGATTTTACACACTTCTCACATTTTCGAGAATGGCATAGCGGAGTTCCAAAGTCGACTTTATTACTGCCAAGAACTTCATGGCGGCCATTTTGAACAACTTTTAAAGTAATAAGAGAAATAAAAGTAGGTACCTTACCTACTTAAATTTTTAATATTTTTTCGCGATTTTTAATTTTTATAGGCTTAATATTTAAAAACGAATTCAGATAGGGACCTCGGGTTTGCGGTAAGATGTTTCTTTCTTGAAGACCTTAAAAATAAGGTACTACGTGGCATAGGGTTGCGTTTAAATTTTTTGACCTCACCTCCCTAGCGTCGCCCCTCAGGGGGGTTGAAAAAGTTAAATTACATAAAAAAGTAGATTTATTAGGCTATAAAGTTACACCTAAAATTTGGTGTCTATCTTTACTAATGGCAAAGATATTTGCCCATACTAAAACTTTTAGGACACCCTGTATACACAGATCACAGTATGTATTCTCAAATACTATTAAAACATTTTTTTCTGTTTGGAAATGTACAAGAATAGCAATTTTTGGAGGTGCCGTCCAACGGAAAAACACCGTAGGTATATTATGTGATGTGATATTTTTGTCCAATTTGAGATTTTGATGTTTTGTATTTTTGCAGATTAAACTCTAACTAATATATTTTTTTGTTTTATTTTAAACTAATAAAAAACACTTTGAAATAAGTTAATTTCAAATTTATTTTCCGGTGTAATACAGTGCATATTGTTGCGTCCTGTTTTACATATTTAAGTAGTTATTTGACTTCTCTGATTTCTCCTATGATGACCGCTATCCCTTAAGTCGTGTAACGTCACTCGCATTGGGGCACAACACAGTAATTGTTTTTAAAGGTATTTAAAAATTTCTTTTTGTGCGATCGTCTTAAAAACTAGACTTTTTTACGTCTATAAGTGCATAAATAAAACACACCTTTTTTAACAAGTCAAGAAAGTAGCTCAGGGTTAAAAAAAGTACCGTAACGGTTCATTTTTTCACCCTTATTTAACGAAAGTTCAATAAATCCAAGTCGCCTGCGACAAATATTTAAACAAGGCTGACGTGAGATTTTATTTAGAAACGTCAAATGCAGATTTTTAAGAATCATATTGTTAGATTGTTAAATAGTCATTATTCAATTGTTCTGGAACTAATGTGTATTTTTAGTGTAATTTTTCACTTTTGGTAGCAAAAATTTATAGTAAAAAGTAATATTGGACCAACATACAACTAATTTTTCACGACTATAATATGAAACTCATGCATAAAGTGCCTTTTTTACTTGGGTATATCGGATTGCCGCACTCGCCTGCGACTCGTGCGTCGTGCGGTCAAATTTCCCATGCGGAACAAAAGTACCTACCACTTTATGCTCTTGTTGCATAATAGCATAAACTAAAATAATAGTTATTTATGCAACAAGATCATAGAGTAATAGGTACTTTTTTACGCATGGGAAATTTGATCCCATAAGTTCTTTATGCACGAGTTTCATATAATTTTACCGTTACGGTTTTTTAACTCCGAGCTACTTTTTTAACTTGTTAAAAAAGGTGTGTTTTATGTACTTATAGGCGTAAAAAAGTATAGTTTTTAAAACAATCGTAGAAAAATAAGTAACTGTTAGTTACGGAATTTTTATAAGGCTATGATTGAAGGTTGAAGGTTAAGAAAATATTAATAAATCTTCCTAATTTCATGAAGTAAAATTCCTATCCGACCTATTTTCCATCACAACATATTTCTGGTCTATATTATTATTTGTCTGGAATTTAAAAATAAATACCAAACTTTGCTATTCAAGAAACTCTACTCCTATACGTAAGTATATATTTTCTCTATGGTAAGTAGGTACTCTTAAAAATGGCAACAATTTTTTACTGAAAAAATATCCACAGTTTTGCCCAGGTTGTTAACTCCAAAAATGTATAGGGGACAGTCTGTAAACTTCCCTGTGTTCCATTTTAGACTTTTAGTCAAAAAATATATAATAGGTTAGTGGTTGTGTGAGTGGTTTACCGCCAGTGGATCATGTGATTAATTATTAAAGAATTTGCTAGTGGTCACCTGACCACCTGTCAACAATTAGTAACTCTTGATTGTAGAACGCAGAACGTTAGGCTCATTCAGTGTTGCCACGCTTTACCGACTGGTATCGGTAGATTTCGGAAAATAAATCGGTAGTTTTCTGTCAATACTCGGTAATAAGCGATTGGCGACCCAAGTTAAGAAAGCCAGCTGCAATCAGCTGATTTTTAACGGGGAAGGAGGGCTCACTTAACGACCAAATTGACAAAAATAAATAAAAAACACGACAAAACCAAACTAAAACATTCCCTTTATATAGTAGTTAGTCAATCGCCTGAAGAGGACGCCGCGTTCTTAATTTGAGTCGCCCATTGCGCCATGGCCGTTCGCTAAAATCCGTGTATACCGTTTCGAGTAGAACTGATAATAAATAAAACAAGTTAAAACTTTATTGCGTTTCTATTTTAAACAAAAACATTAAATGAAAATGTATTTTTAAATATATCAGTTATATCAGGCAATATTAAAATCAAAACTCCCGTTTTATATATAAGAAAATACCAAACTGAAATGCACAGATAAAAAATCCTATTCATTTTATCAACAGGCGGCAATCCCCAGAATCGTGTTGGGGATTACCACAAAAATTATGTTGTGTAGAACTCTAATATATTTGTTGTTACGATTTTGATGTGCGCTGTTAGATGTCGCCGTGGAGATTTGATGTATTTATTTAAACAAATCGCAGTATCATATTAGTTTTTAGCTTAAAAGCTAATTCCTTATAATCGGAAAATCTTATTTTAATTGCGCATAATACTATACTGATAAATCGGTATCAACCGACAAACGATAAATCGGTAGCTACCAATAAATAATAAATCGGTAGCTACAGATAAATAATAAACCGGTAGAGCTTCCGATAAATTGGTAGAGCCGGCAGCGCTGGGCACATCGAATTTGTTGTCTTTATTCAATGGTTAGCTGTGATGGTTAGGCTGCATTCGCATTGTTAAGTTTAGGTCTGTTCGTTTGTATTAGAGAAGAGCGATATTTCACGATCTGATATTTTTTCACTGATATCTAAAAATCACAAGTAACAGTTGCTACCAGAGTCCGGGTAAAAGCGTGACTTGAAAAGTGATATTTATCCATTAACATGTATCGGCATTAGGTTATTAGGTCGATTTTCGTATGTCACTTTTGAAGAATATATGGGCTGCAAGGGATATCGATCGTGCCTTACGTCCGTTTCACATTTCTTTTGAAACGCATATCGCGACTCGCATGTCACGGAGTCACGGGAATTTATTTTTAGTATTTGATATTCGTTATTCGTGAAATGTGATATCAGTGGTGTCAGTGATCACTGGTTGATTATGATTACTTAGTCTGCTTGATGTTAATATTTGTATACCAATTTGTGGATTAGATATAGAATAAAAGAATTGGGGTTGGAGACTGGAGCATATATTTTTTTAATTTCGTTTTTTGGCTGCTGTTACACAATGTCTAGTATTATTTAAAAAAGAAAGAGATGATATTTAGGGAATTTTTTTGAAATTGATAATGAAAAAAATAGTATTGCAAAATGAAATATATGTCAAGCAAAACTGTCTTTTAAAACGAGCACCTCGAATCTTAAAAAACATTTAAATTATAAGCACCCTACAATTTCGCTTGCATTGGACGATCGTAATTTGGTAAGTTTGTTATCAGAATTAAGTACTTCAACTTATTTTAAGCGATCAAAAATATGTTTTTGCATTTTCTTTTTTTTTTGTAAAGAATACATTAGAATAGGTACCCATTTATTTTTTTAGGAAAAGCTATACCTGCTTAGATATTGGGCAATAATGTTTATTTTAGTTTGAACAAACCGATGTATTTGTTTGGTTTGTTTTGTTTGTGTACCAGCGAATTTACTACCCACTTTGTTGTTTTTATAAATTTAATAAGTTAATTTGATTATAAATTTGATATATTGTCGTTTTATTTCCGAACATGACATACACAGCACTGAGCACAGGTGCAGATAACTAATTGGTAAAAGTAGTAAGTGATATGATATATCGCAATTCACGATATTTTGTAGAAGCAAATTGCCTACCTACTGGAAGGTCGTGATCACGTCACGCTTTTAAATCACTGATATCAAAAAGTAACGATATCAGATATCATAGATATTAAAAAATCACGATATCGCTCATCTCTAGTTTGTATTTTATGAAACTGCACTAACCAAACATACACTATTTTTTTTATTAGAAAGAAAATCACTGCAGGTTAAGTGCAGTTTCGTCTGAACAAACCTTTTTTAATAGAGAAGAGCGATATTTCACGATCTGTTATTTTTTCACTGATATCTAAAAATCACAAGTAACAGTTGCTACCAGAGTCCGTGCAAAAGCGTGACGTGAAAAGTGATATTTATCCATTAACATTTATAGGCATTAGGCTATAAGGTCGATTTTCGTATGTCACTTTTGAAGAATATATGGGCTGCAAGGGATATCGTGCCTTACGCCCGTTTCACGTTTCTTTTGAAACGCATATCGCGACTCGCGTGTCACGGAGTCACGGGATTTTATTTTTAGTATTTGGTATTCGTGAAATGTGATATCAGTGGTGTCAGTGATCACTGGTTGATTATGATTACTTAGTCTGCTTGATGTTAATATTTGTATATCAATTTGTGGATTAGATATAGAATAAAAGAATTGGGGTTGGAGACTGGAGCATATATTTTTTTCATTTCTTTTTTTGGTTGCTGTTACACAATGTCTAGTACATATTATTAAAAAAAGAAAGAAAATTTATTTATGGAATTTTTTCGAAATTGATAATGAAAAAAATAGTATTGCAAAATGTAATATATGTCAAGCAAAACTGTCTTTTAAAACGACCACCTCGAATCTTAAAAAAAAAACGTTTAAATTATAAGGACCCTACAATTTCGCTTACATTGGACGATCGTAATTTGGTAAGTTTGATATATCAGTATTACTTAAACTTATTTTAAGCGATCAAAAATGTTTTTATTTTTTTTTCTAAAGAATACTTTAGAATAGGTACCCATTTATTTTTTTAGGAAAACGTTCCCAGCGTATTTCTATTTAGGTGGTTTATAAAGTAATATACAGACATGTTAATTTTTTTAAATTTATTTTTTGCTCTATATATTTTATTTTTAAAATGTTTATTTTAGTTTGAACAAACCGATGTGTTTTTTTTTTTTTGGTTTGTTTTGTTTGTGTACCAGCGAGTTTACTACCCACTTTGTTGTTTTTATAAATTTAATAAGTTAATGTGATTATGTTAATATAATGTTGTTTTATTTCCGAACATGACATACACAGCACTGAGCACAGGCGCAGATAGCTACTGAACCGGAAAACCGTTCCAAAATTGTTAAAGTAGTAAGTGATATGATATATCGCAATTCACGATATTTTGTAGCAGCTGTTCGCAAATTACCTACTCGAAAGTCGTGATCACATCACGCTTTTAAATCACTGATATCAAAAAGTAACGATATCAGATATCATAGATATTAAAAAATCACGATATCGCTCATCTCTATTTTTTAAACAGTCAAAGCGTTGTCAAATCAACGGGACTTTCGTTGTTGACTTCGACATTACAATCGAGGCAGACCGAGCTCGATCTATGCACAAACCATCGACACACGTCCTTCGTCGACTTTATATAAGAAGAAAGTGCACAATAAGGAGTAGTGACGATTCTTTAGCTCCCAGCGAACACGCATAAACTAGCCCTGTGACTGTTAGTATTTCGACATGCATAACCGCTTTAAATTCGACTGAGGGCCCTCTGTTGACGCTTTTTGAAGCTTTAAATCGGAAAGCGGATGGGGTTCTAGATTATTAAAATGGGTTTCATAGCTACATTTCCTTTGTTTTGTACAGAATATGGCTGCCATATTTAGTTTAGATGTCTGTTTTCAAAAGTGCGATAAAATTTGTGCAGAAAATAGAATAATTATATAGCAGTTTCAAGTTTATTTGTGTTAAATATGATGTGAAAAGTGCGAGGACTTAATTAAACATTTTAAAATCTAATGCCCTGTCGGGTTTACTATAAGATGTTACTGTTTACATCGTTTTTGAAAACGTTTTATTTAGTTCTTATTTTGAGGTAAGTTTTCTATGTTTTTATTGTATCTATTAATTATAAAACCAAAAATTTCCTTTTAACTATAATCAGATGCACTTATTTTCTATGGAAAGCAAAGTAAAGTACTACTTTCGACTTGATGGTTTATTGGAATGTGTTCAATCATTTCAATGTGTTGACCTATGCTTTTGCAAAGTAGATTGGCAAGTTTGTTGATCTTTCGTCGTTTTTAAATTTTAGTATATTTTGACAAATTGTATGATAAACTCAAAACTGTTAAACTGTCAAACTGCAGTGTAATATCAACAATATTTAATATTGCTAGCTCTAGTTAAAAGTTATTTTGTATCCATAATTTTTAATCTAATTTTACCCAGTCAAAAAACCTAATTTTACTCAGGCAAAAACTTTTAATACATTTTCGAAAATAGACTAAATAAGCTAGTCCTCTTATCTTATTTTGATTAGGTAATAATTGGCCAGTTCCCTACCCAAACAATTTTTGACAGAATTTTTGATGTGCAAATTAAGGAACTTCTTTTAATTTCCAAGGATTTTTTACTTTTTTTAATTTTTTAAAGAACTATGAAATAATTAATTGTTCTCATCTGCAGTTTATCACAAAATTTAATAGTACCGATTTGCCTATTCCATAAATACCATTTTGTATTTAACTTTTAGAAACTTATTAGCAGTCATATTGTGAGAATAATCATTAGTTTATCATGTTGGTTTCAGTACAGATAGTTTATGCCTTAAATTATTCAAAAATTATGATAAGAACTAAACAAAAATGAACGTTATTACGCCCACGTTTAACTAAAAAAACAATCGATTCCTTTTTACTTGCTAGGAAAGTTTAGATGAGATGCATTGCGGCTGTGTTGTAGTGTTGTTGCATGTTCTCCTTTCACGGGCCTCACGGGCACACGCTCATATGAGCGCAAGCGCGACCTCCAATAAATTTATTCCGCGATCGCTGTCGCGCAACGTCGTTTCTGGTTTGCTTACAGATTTGATCACGATTATTCGCTAAAATGTTATACAGCGTGTGTCCCGCCCAAACTATTTTTTAGGAAAATAATTGGTTGTTAATAAAAATCTGCCTTTTTTATTTAATTGCGATTTCGTAATTTTTACAGTGGTATAATAAAATAATTTTCGTAAAATATAATATTCAGAATCAATATTATGTTTTTTTATTTACTGTAATGCATTCGCCATTTCATTAAAATGTCGCACATTGTGCAAGTATTGCCAGTGTAATTATTTGAAAATTAATTGAAACCATCCCTACCCATATGTTTGCACTTTGCAAGAGTATATATAATATGTAGATGCCTTCAAAGTGTTCTTAAAATTACAATTGTATTTTACAGTACATTTTATTTCAAAGTACAGTTTGGAAGGCTACTGGTAGGTTAAAAGAAAACCTAAAGATCCCACAGACCAACTCAAATATTCGCAGCGGTTGCGGTCTTTGTGTCTCCATTATTTACATGGCGATATGGTTCCCATACCTATTTAGTTTACAAAAAAAGAGGACACAGGGCGGCGGCAAGTCTCGTTTCCTCCAGCCAACAGTGGTTCTGTAGCTATTGATAAGCAGGCATATTAAATCATTCAAATCAAGAGATGCTTTAAAAAAAAATCCTATTGACACAGCATACCTATAAAAAATGTACCTAAAATCCCTGGTTATATAAGTATAACTAAAAGACTATATGAAATAAGTAGTTAATCTTAATATTATTAATTAAAACCTTAACTGTAACATATTAAATGTAACATAGACATGAAAATGTTATTTAATGAGCAGTAGGTACTAATTTGCATAGGTCTATAATATAGATTATTTAATAAACTAAAATTCTATTATCGCCTGCTGAGGGTTATGCTGAATAATTTTTGGTTGATTTTAATTAGGTAGTAAACTTTGTGAGTGAGTCGATCAAAGTATCTGTCTAGAAAACAGAAACTCTACGAGTTCGTGCCAAAGAGGTTTCAGTAACAGCCAGTCACTCCTAGTTCAGTCCCAGTTCTAGTCCATAGTAATCGTTTACAACCACAATTAAGATGAATATGTGAACTGACATTAGGAAAAAATTACGCATTAAAACAAAGTCTGTTACTCATAGACATTCGCAGCATACTCATTTCATAAAAAGCTTTCATTTACATATTAAAAATTAAGAAAATAGCACACAACGCCAGATTTTCCGCTTTGTTGTTTATGAATTTTAATGAAAATTATTTGACTTTATGTTAAATTAGTTACAAAATACTTGTGAAGACATTTTTTTTATAAATTATGAGGGTGGTTCAAATATGACCTGGAATTTTGCTCTCAATGCCAGAATATATGCAAAAATAGCAAAACGGTGTTATGCGCCAATGCATTATACACTCTAGAAGGCCTATGATCTGACATAATGGGATTTGGTTTTGTTTATTGTCTACAAGATGTCTGATCAACCCGCGCATTGTTCTTTTTATTCTGCTAGGCCAGGGACATGTAAGCATTTAATAGGGAATATGCATATAACCCAAATAAATTGAATTATTTTTTTTTTCGGAAAGCAATAAAAATACAATTAAAAACAAAAAAAACGGTTTTTTTTTGTTTTTTTTTTTCAAGTTTTTTATTCGATTTAAAGAAAACGCGTTTTTTTACATCACTGATTTTGATCTTTATTAACAAAAAAAAAAGAATTTTCTACTGCAAATTTTCGCGCCAATTTCGAAACTTGCTCCCATTGGCTGTGTCATGAAAAGTGAATTTATCACTCAGTATTTCCTTAATCAATAAGGATATTTTAAATATTTCAAAAACTATAACTGATCACGGATTAAAAATAAATGAAAATAAAACTAACTTAATTTTAACTGGTCCTAAAACACTAATCACTAAAATAAAAAATAATTCTGATTTCAAAATTGTTCTTAACAATAGTTTTAAGATACCGTCAATCGAATTTGGCAAAAATCTTGGAGTAATTTTTGATCAGCATCTTAATTTTCATGAACATATAAAAAATATAATTAAAAAAGCATACTACAAACTAAGAATTTTATATAACTTTAAGGACTACTTAAATACCGATACTAAACTTAGACTGGTTGATTCAATTATTCTAAGTGGATTAGATTACTGTGATATCATTTATCACAAAAATATCAGTAACGAAGATAAACAGAAATTACAAATTCTTCAAAATAACTGTGTTCGTTTTTCAATAGGGCTAAAAAAGTATGATCACGTATCACCTAGTTTTGACCAACATAATTTAATTAAATTAGAAAAAAGACGCGAAATCCACATATCCTGTTTTATTTATAAAATAATTTTAACTCAGAAACCAAGATATTTATTTGAAAAAATTGAATTCAGGAATAATATTCATAATGTTAATACTAGAAATCAGAACGCAATAGAAATACCTAAACATCATACTGAAAAATATAAGTCTTCGTTTAAATATACCTCTTCTGTAATTTATAATAATATTCCTTCTAGTCTGAGGGGCTTAAGCTATATAACTTTCAAAAAAAATATAAAAAATTATTTAGTAAGGGTAGGATTGGAAGAATGATTTTTTATAAATCAAAACCCTACCTATTTATGCCAACTAGTATACTACTGTCATTTTTTGGTTTTCTTTTTTAGTTTATCATTTTTATATTTATATTTTTAATTGTTTTATTGGCATAAATAAACATCTTTATTATTATTATTATTATTATAATGAGTACATGGCGAACTACAGTGTTGTAGGATCATTGAAAAATCAATAAAAATGGCATTTAATGCGCAACTCATCCAATGAAATATTCCTGCACTTAAAGTAGAAGGTTCCTAAAATCTTATTCATGTATATTTCAAGCCGAAATCGGTTCAGGAACCTTCCAATCTTAATAGAGCAATTCTTTGTTTTCATGACAATCTTCGAAAATTTAAAAAATTTAAAAATTTTGCTTATCCCGATGCGAATAAACCTATTTATTTACCTATAACTTTAACGAAAAAATAAGCGACTTAAATTAGTGGAAGGTAACCTTAGATAATTAACGGATAAAATAAACTCAAAAAGAATCACTAAATAAGAAAAATGCTGTTGAATAATGTCGTTTAAAAATAGGATTTATCGGAAAAATCAAGAAAATTCTGTTTTCATCCCTTAAATACGCTCCTGGATGAGCCATTCGGTATTCATTTTAAAGTTTGATTATTCCTTTATAAGGTAGTGTTGAAAAATTGGGAAAAAATTAGATAGAAAAACTACAGAGTGATTCAAATGTACCGATGTCGAGGGCAAAAAAGTTAAAAAATCTGAATTTAATCGGCGATTGCTCCCTTCCTATAAAGAATGAAGAAACTAAAAAATATGGATGCCATGTATTTCGCCGAGCTCTTTTCTGACATATCGTATATTTTATGGGATTTGAATTTGGACCAGTTTGACCCCACAAAAAGTAAAAAACCGTGAAATATTCGGGTCAAAAATCGAAATTTCCAGTTTTTCCCAAATATATCAATTTTTCAGTGATTTTAGGTTTAGGTAAATGTATTGCAAAAAGTATTTGAGATTTTAAAGTGTTACTTACGAGTCCGTTTTTCGATCAAAATTGTAAAATTTGAAGTTTTTTCGCAAATTACAAAATATTTTATTTCTTTACCAAAACATTCCTAGTGGGCTTACTATCAAAACCCCTGAACTGGTCCCGTAAGTAGCAACAGAGATATATAACTTTAAAATTTCTGTATCCGCCACTGAACCATACCTGGGTACATGTCAACCAAGTAGAAATCGACTTGGACCATAAATTCAAATTTTCAAATTCAAATTCAAATTCAAATTTCTTTATTCATGTTATATACAGTAATACTGCTTACATACGTCAATACAATAAAATAATATCACATGTGCTAAATGCACCCATAATGTCATTTATACATGTTTTCTTTTTTTTAAAGCTAGACAAAAACTAAATACAAATTAAAATTTAAAATTTACGAATTTAAAATAATATAACGTAAAAACATAAGGAACTGAAATACTTGTATTTATTCACCACACCCTCAGAAAACTTAATTTTAATTACTAGTATTTATCGTCACAATTTTTGTTTCTTAAACTTTAGGACGAGGGGTGTTTCACCTGGGAAATTTAGTGTACACTTGAGGGGAAATAGTAGGAAATTATGTGGTAAAGAAGGGAAATTATTGCTTATACGGGGAAATTACGAAGAAATGAGGGAAATTATTAGGAAATTAAGGAAATTGCGGGGAAATTAAGGGAAATAATGGGGAAATTATGGTGAAATTACGTTATTTTAGTATTTGCACATTCCTGATCATGCGCCGGCGCATGCGCGATACGTCGCCTGTTGCGGGACTGAAGGATGCTCGCGAGGATACCTAACTTAACTAAAATTTAAAAAAGGGAAATTATAAGGTAATTAAGGAGAAATTAAGGAAAGAAGGTGAAATTAAGGAAATAAAGGTAAAATTGGGGAAAATATTGAAATAATATTGAGAAATAAAATTGGAGTAATTATACAGGGTGTTTCAAAAAACATGTGCCATCGCTTAAAGGGAGATTCTTTGAAAGAAATTAAGGCAAAAAGTTCTTATGAACATGGGTCCGCAGATGCTTTGTTTCAAAGATACAGGACGTTAAAGTTTTAAATGGTCTTTACATGTTAAAACCGATGGTTGGGAAAACTAAACCAGTAGGACGGTTAATAAAATTACATTTATCTCCTAAACGAAATGAAAATAGAAAAAATATGAAGAGATAAGTTTTGTTAAGAATTTAACATACTATTTGACCGATATACGAAAATGTGAAAAAATCCGTGGCGTACATGTTTTTATTAGAAAAATATTGTACCGTCTTCTCATATGTACCCCCTGGTAGACCTGTCAAAGTCTTTTCATGGTCAGAATTATGCTTAATTTAAGTACTTTACACAACGTAAATTTCATCAAAATTGATGAAGCCATTTTGAAAATATTTTGTAAAAACTGAAAAAAATTAAGAAATTTAACACCCTGTATCTTTGAAACGAAGCATCTGCGGACCCATGTTTATATAAACTTTTTGCCTTAGTTTCTTACAAGGAATCTCCTCTTAAGTGATGGCACATGTTTTTTGAAACACCCTGTAGAAATACGGGGAAATTAAGGAAATAATAGGGGGAAATTATCGTCAAAAAGGGAAATTAAGTGTACACATTTGGATAGGTGAAACACCCCTCGCTTTAGGATTAACAGAAACTTCCTTATCATACGAGTACCTTTGTAATTGTTTGTTTTACAGCATTGATGTAGATTTATTCGTAGTTTTATGTTATGTTTTGAATATGGGGCGAATCGCCTTAGGTGCCCCGCGCTGCGCGCGAGCCTAAAAACATGCCATTTTAAACTCATGATATCGCAATGATAACGCCGTTAAAAAATAATTGAAACATTGTTTTCGATCTCTTTTTTTTCAAAATTTCGCCTCCTTAACCTCAAAAAACACTATACGTGCTGTATCATAAAAGACATTTTTATCATTTTTTAATTTGCTAGATCAAAGATGAGGATTTTTTCCGTCGAAAAAGTGTTTTTCGGCGCAGACGCCGATAACATTATATATAATATATATATATATATATATATATATATATATATATATATATATATATATATATGATGTAAAACAAACAATTAAAAAGGTACTCGTATGATAAGGAAGTTTCTGTTAATCCTAAAGTTTAAGAAACAAAAATTGTGACGATAAATACTAGTAATTAAAATAAAGTTTTCTGAGGGTGTGGTGAAGAGATACAAGTATTTCAGTTCCTTATGGTCCAAGTCGATTTCTACTTGGTTGACACGTACCCAGGTATGGTTCATATACATATATGTATATATATATATATATATATATATATATATATATATATATATATATATATATATATATATATATATATATATATATATATATATATATGTATATAATGTATATATATTCCTACTATTAATTAACCCAGAAAATTCGATTGCTCTCCCTCTGACTTTCCGAGAAAAACCTGTTTGACTTTGGGTTAAGCTTTACGTTAACATGTAGATTGACACTTATTTTTGTTGATCTCCTGACGTCATTATTCATTCAAGGCTGCTTTTTAAATTCTAATAAATTATACCGAAAAGTAAACATTTTTTGTAGCTAAATTATCCTAGTAATTTTCCCCTAAATAATTTTTTTGGGTTTGTAATGACTTCCTTAAACCGTCCTGAAATATTCCTGACTTCCTCAACCGGAGAGTGTTACTAACCCCAGTACTCATATTAAACGTGATCATCTTTCTGGCACATCCATAGATATCGCTCTGAAAAAAATTAAAAACAAGCCGACTTGTGGCCCTGACAAAATACCCTGTTTCTTTGTTTGAGACTGTGCTCCATTCTTGCTCCAGCCCTTATATTTTCTTTTCAATCTCGCCATTAAAACAAACACTTTTCCCGACACTTGGAAGGAAGCCAGAATTCGCCCTATTTTTAAAAAAGGCTATGCTGATGAAATTTCGAATTACAGGTCTGTGTCCATACTCTTCTTTTGCTAAGGTATTTGAGATTTCAGTATATAAGCACATCTCCTGGCAAGTTCAGCATATAATTTCCGAAAAGCAAAATGGATTTTTTAGCAATCGCAGTACTATTAGTAATTTATCTTGTTTCACCCAATTTACCGCTCGAGCGTTAGATAACCGTCAACAAGTGGATGTGGTTTATACTGATTTCTCGAAGGCCTTCGATCGAGTTGATCATTCAATTTTATTAGGTAAATTAGCCAATATGGGATTCAGTTTCAGTCTTGCATCTTTTTTAAAATCGTTCTTATGCATTAAGTTTCAATATGAGGAGATTCGCGGTCATAAATCTAACAAATTCGTAGCAACCAGTGGTGCCCCTCAAGGTATCAATCTTGGCCCGCTTTTATTTTCGTTGTTTATCAAATATCACGAGCGAAGTCCTACCTTTTGCGGACGATGTCAAGTTATTTAAAGTTATTCGGAACCATGGCGACTGCATTGGGTTGCAGAGAGATTTCAGACGCTGTCAATGATTGGTTTTCCACTTAACGCGGACAAATGCTTTACATTGACGTTTGCAAATAAACATTACTAATTGTATATATACTTTGGGTAATACCGTAATTCAGCGGTACGATGTATTTAAAGATATTGGCATTACCTTCGATCCCAGGCTCTCGTTTTCAACATATGTAAATCAAGTTTGTAATAGTGCAAGTAGGTCGGTGGGGTTCATCATGCGGAATTCCAAAGGCTTTTCGAATACTCAAACATTGAAAATATTATGTTATAGTTATGTACGACTTAAACTTGAGTACGGCTCGATTATATGGCATCCCATTTATAACAAATACATAACACATAACACAACTTGAAAATGTTCAACGTAAATTTGTGAAGTTTCTTTGGTTTAAATCCGATGGAGTCTTTCCTCCTAGAGGAATTGATCATGATGTACTCCTTAATAGACATCAGATCCCATCCCTGTCTGACCGGAGAAAATATGTGGTATATCTATTTTTATTTAAATTGTGCAGATCACTAATAGAGCCCATAAGAAGACAGTACAGAGCACTTTTGAGCAACGCGTTAAATTTCTTGGTAACGAAAACGTTAAATGAACTGAAATTTTGGCAAGACGTTGTTGACAGTTTGAAGAAAATACCCTTTTAAGAACCCAAGTGCTGTACTGGTGTAAAAGTCTCCGAGAAGGACGAGAACACGTTGAAAATATGTCACACGCAAGGCGTCCATGAACATCATTCACTCCTGAGAATATTCAGTGAATCGATGAGATGATCTGTAATAATCAGTAGGTTTCCATACGTGATACGGCAAAAACGATACAAATAACCATTGACAGTGTTGAACACATTATTCGCGAAAAAGCTGAAATACAGGAAGATTTTGATAACTCTAAGTTGTGAAATTACTCCAGGGTTCACGGCGTCAGGTAAAACAGGAAAAACGGGAAAATGTCTTGGAATTCAAAAACCGTTAGGGAAAACGGAAATTTTCAGTAGTAGTCAGTAAAAAGAAAGATTTTTTTCCTAAAGTCAGGGAAAATAGCAACTTCCGTTATTTTTTTCGTTTTTAAATAACATGATTAACCTATTTCAAATTTCCTGATTTGGCATTTTGGTTAAAAAGGAAGTCCTTTTACTGGTTTATTGTTCTCATATTGAAGGGAAAATGATTTTTTAAATAAATTTTACTATGCAAAAATTGAGAATAAATTCTCTAACCACCTGAAAATTCCTTATACAATAAGGATTTCAACAAATAATTTTACTACATACAGGGTATTTGGTAATGAATGGGTCATATCTTAGTACAAAAGTTAATAGTAAGAGAGATACAGGGTGTTGTAGTTCACATTTCATTTTACTTTTTTATCTGGATATTTTGTAAGATGCTAAATAAATTCTCAAAATTTGATAGGCGGGGTTTTTTTGGGATGGGACAAGGAAATCCGTTCTCAAAGGGTCTAGCAGGTTAACTATATGAAAAGTGCCCCAACGTCGTTTCCATGTTCTTACCTCGTAAATTAGTGTTCTTTGACAGAAACATTTTTACACCAAATTTCAAACCCCCTCCTCTCAGTAATGAGGGAGCTATGGGGGTGGCAACCCTTAACTTAAAAATTCATTATCTTTAAAACTATTTGAGATATCTCAATGAAATTTTAACTGTGCATAGTTATTTATAAGGTTTGTATCAGATTTTTATCTCATTAATAAATGATAAAAAACAAGCGTTCAGATTCACTAAGAAAGTTTATGATTTAGTACTGGTTTAAATTAAGATCTTATAGTTGACCAGTTATGTTTTGACAGGTTTTTGTCGTGTCATTGTTAATAAGTCGTCATTAAAAACTTATGAAGTATTCTGAAATTTCAGCGATTTGCTGGGTTTCCAAATGATTTTCATCTTGGAACGAGTTGCTGTAATCAAATTAGTTCTATTATTGTCGAAAGTACGTGCTAAAATTGCCCTTTTCTTTATAAATTTGCGAAAACAGCTCAGAAATAAATTCATAGTATCAAACTTAAATGTCTTATTCTTACACTTGTCAATTTAAAAGTTTTGGTTGTCAAATTAGACCGGACTAGCGTTGGAGAATCTGGCTGAAGATGTTTAATTTTTAGGGGTGGTTTATCATACTTACCCCCGGAGTGACACCAACTAAAAAAAATTAGTATAATCGTCTATTCTCTAGTAATAAGATACAAAAATTACACAAAGCTCGAATAGGTGGAACATTGTTTAAAGAAATAAAAAGCAGTGTGACTTGTATAAAATGAAGCATATATTTTGCCGAATTAATGTAAGTATAAGTCGTACAAATGAAGGAATCGGGAATAACACATTGATTTTTATTTTTTTTAACAATGTTCCACCTATTCGAGCTTTGTGTAACTTTATTTAGTTGGTGTCACTCCGGGGGTAAGTATGATAAACCACCCCTAAAAATTAAACATCTTGTTTTTTACCATTAATTAATGAGATAAAAATCTGAAAAAAATTATATTAGATAAACCTTACAAATAACTATACCCAGTTAAAATTGCATTGAGATATCTCAAATAGTTTTAAAGATAATGAATTTTTAAGTTAACGGTTGCCACCCCCATATCTCCCTCATTACTGAGAGGAGGGGTTTGAAATTTGGTGTAAAAATGTTTCTGTCAAAGAACAATAATTTACCAGGTAAGTAGGTAAGAACATGGAAACGACGTTGGGGCACTTTTCATATACTTAACCGGCTAGACCCTTCGCTGTATTTTGTAGGAGGCGCCATATACGGCATTAAATGCCATTTTAAAACCCCAACTTTTTTGTACTTCAGTGTACACAATTTCTGAATAGAAATTCTTTTTCCCCTACCTTTTTACATAAAAAAGGTATTTTTACATAAAAAAGGTATACTTTATTAATGTCTCTAAAAGCAACTGTTTTTGAGAAAAATACATTTGAAATCAGTGCTGCACAGGATAAATTAGAAATAAAAATAATAATAAGTGTTGTGTGATATCATTGCCAATGCAATTTTATTTTTCTTAGCCACAAATTTATACGCTTTAAAATTTCTGTTGCTCTTTAAGTTCCTTAATGCCACGTCACAATTGATTTTCAAGTATTGAAATGACGGATATATTTGCAATTTATGCCCAACCAAATTTTAATGAATGCGCTGCTTGAAGAAGATATGTTGAACCAAACCAATCGACGACAACCGGGTCGAAAGTTGTTTTCAAGACTATTTTAAGGGTTATGGGAAACAGGTAGCTTTCGCCCCCGTATTCGAAATGGTTGGCCCGTAGCTCGAACGGTTGAACAAGAAGTTCTAAATCTGGTCGAGAAAGGCCCAACTATTAGTATTCGCCGAGTAGCTCAAAATGTCGGATTATGCTCTTGGACTGCGCTAACAATTTTGCACGAACAACAGCTTCATCCTTTTCATTATGCCCCAGTTCAAAATCTTTGGCTACGTGACTTTTGACCAAGAATAAATTTTTGTCATAGTATTCTAAACCATCAGAGACAGGACCCCGCTTTTGTTTCCAAAATTTTGTTTAGAGATGAGGCGACATTCACAAGAAGAGATATAATTAACCGAAAAAGCTGCCACGTATGGACAGATGAAAACTAAATGCCGGATTCGGCATTTTCAATATGAATTTAAAATTACTGTTTGGTTTGGGATAATTGGTGGCCATTTAGTGGGCCCAGTGCACCTGCCTGAACGGCTCAACGCATAAAACTATTTAGTTTTTCTCAGGAACGATTCGTTTCAATTATTACTTTACATTAAAGCGCTCCCCCACATTATCCCCACGAAGTACAAAATCGCTTAAAAACGGTTTTTCCTCACCGCTGGATTTGGCGAGGCAGTGAACACCCATGGCCTCCCCGTAGCCCTAACTTGAATACACTTGATTTTTAGTGTTCCGTGAAACGGAACACTTATGGAATCTCAAATTTTCTCTAAAACTATTCGACGTAAAAATTTTAAATTTGGCACAGAGATAGAGTGTGGTGGCCCAATTAGAGACTTGAAGTATAAATAGTTAAATTGTGATTCTGGGGGTTAATTTCGGGGGGTAAATTGGGCAATGGAAAAAAATTTCTAGAGCATCGTGTAGGGTGTGAAATAAAGCTTATTGAAGCACGAATTCAACGATATATTATGTATTTTTCAGGGTTGGCAAAAATCATGATTTTTTTTAAAAAATCAAAAAAATCAGATTGTTTTGATTTAAATCAGATTTTTTTGATTTAAATCAGATTTTTTTGATTTTTTTAGGTTTGTATTATTTCATTATTGTTTGTTCAGATGTAACACAATTACAATAGTAAATAATTAAAATGCAGTAAACATTAAAATAATGGAGTAGAAAATATAAATTTAATAATATTAATATTAATTCAAACTTCAGCAAACGAAACAGAAAACGGTAATTTTAAAAACACAAACAAAAAACAATAGGTACATATATAGCTACCTATACCCTATACCAGTGGTTCCCAAATGGTGGTCCGCGGCCCCCTAAGGGTCCGCAGGTTATTTTGCGGGGGTCCGACAACCTTTGCTTTGAAACACTTTATGCCCTTTTGCACGACGATGTGTGCACAAACTTTCTCTGAATACATTCTGCTAAAATCCAAACAAAGAAATCGGCTGGATGTTGCTTCAGATCTAAGATTAAAAATTTCCATTCAGATTTACTAAGAAGGTTTAAGATTTAGTACTAGTTTAAATTGAAATCTAGTTGGTCAGTTATGATTTGACAGGTTTTTGTCCTGTCATTGTTAAGTCGTTATTAAAAACTTATGAATTATTCTGATATTTCACCGATTTGCTTGGTTTCCATATCATTTTCATCTTGGAATGAGTTGCTGTAATGAAGTTAGTTCTATTTTTGTCAAAAGTACTTACTAAAATTGCCCTTTTCTTTACAAATTTGTGAGAAAGCTCAAAAATAAGTTCATAGCATAAAACTTAATTGTCTTATTCTTACACTTGTCAGTTTAAAACTTTTGGTTGTCAAATTAGACCGCGCTACGTTGGAGAATCTGGCTGTTCAAATCTTAGACCAGATTTAGAAAGAACTATGACAGGAAAAACAGTATTTCATTCTTCTCATTAAAATCCAAAACTCATGATTGATATATTATATTTTTTCTGCTAGAAAAGAGAATATATTTTGTTCAGTTTAGTTCAGTTTTTCAGTTACTTTTATAGGATGCCGTTTTTATTTATAAATAGCATGATGCCTTTTGGTGCAAATTACCAAGCCATATTAAAGGCATTGAATAAATCGGCACTTTTGAGATAAATATTTTTTTAACAAAGGTTGTTTTTTTATTATTTTTGAAGCTAAACTGTTCATGGGGGTCCGCATGTTACTAATTTCTAATTTTGGGGGTCCAGAATTTCGAGACATTTGGGAACCACTGTCCTATACCTATTATAATGGTAGATAATAAAATCAAGTCGAGTTAAAATAAAATCATCATTCTCGTAATTATTATGTAATAATAAAATATCATTATGAAGAAAAATGATTTAAATCATTGATTTTTTTCAAAAAAATCACTTGATTTAAATCATGATTTAAATCATTTGATTTAAATCAAACCAACCCTGGTATTTTTCCCCATTTTTAACATTTTTCGGGAAAAACGCTTAAAAATTGCTGTCCCCCACCCTTATCACCTGATGGATCACTCAGAAAAATCTGAAAAAATCATGAACATTGAGCATTAGGTCTAGATGGACGAAAATTATCAGGATTGAAAAATTCTAGCGCGGTTAATGGTTATAAACAAGTTAATTGTTTATTTCCTTATAACTACAGAACCATTGGTTGTACAGAAATAATCAAACCCAAGAAATAGTTTTTCGACAAAAAATATTTCCCACGATGCGAGGAACAACTTTTGTGCTTACACGTTTTTCAAAATTTTTATTTTGGCCCACTCAGCTCCGCGCATACGGGATGTGATACGGAGTTGGTGCCATCGGCGGCGGGTAGCGCGATGGGCGGCCGAGGTTTCCTCAGGTTAAGTCGGGGGCTGATGACACGGAACAATAATTTTGCAAGTATAGCTTGCGCTTGACCGATTTTTACTTATGGTGATACATAAAACATCTTGTGTATTCAGCTGCAGTCAGTCATCAATACACGAGATGAGCTTTGGCAAAGGATAGTTGCTGCAGCAAACGCCGTTCGAAATTTACATCCAACTTTTGTTGCAGTTAGAAGAAATTTTCTGACTGGGATAAAAAAATTGACATGCCAAGCTTTAGTGTAGCCGTTATTTCTTTAAATATACGTTAATAATTTCGCTGATATTGATGTGGGGGATGCCGGGGATGACTTTATTTGCAGATAATGCAACTATTTTGTGGGGTAACAGGGACAAGAGTAAACAATTACTAGCAAATAATAAACAATGGTGGAAGCTAACCAGCTTAATTTTAATATTACTAAGACCAGTGTTATGCCCTCTACATGCGACTTGAATGTTGAATGACGTATTTTTAGAGAATCATATTGTAAATAATTTGTCTGGAAATAAATTTATATGGCTCTATAATACGTTGAAATTTGAGGGACATGTACAGGAACTAACTAAGTGCTAAACTTGCCTCAAATATCTATGCAATTAGGGTAATTTCTAGAGAATTGGATCCTGATATTCCCTGGTATATGTTTCTTGGGAACGTGTATAAGACGGTTATTAACAAAACCAAAATTTTATTTTGTACTGCGCCTCGATAAAATTAGTTTGCCAAATTTTTGCTGCGCTTTTGAGATAAATATTTGAATGAATTACGTGTCTACAACAGAAAGCCATTAGTTTTTAATAGCAAATAACTGACCAACAATAATGTTAAAAACATTAGTAATAATAAGCGGTCTTAAGCACCTTGTATTTAGTAGTTTTCTTATTTTGGTATTAGAATATTTATTTTGTGATTCGCTTTTTGGGGTATAGTATATGGGACTTAATAAAAAATATATATAATAAAGAGCGTCTAATAAAACTGTTTGCTCTATTGTCATGTCAGAGAATTTCTCTTTAGTGCCAGGGTAATGTCAGGGAATTTCCTTTTAGTAAATCGCTGGGAATCCTGTTTGGGCCAAGAAACTGATAGGAGCTCATACACTTAGAGCTAAAACGCGAATAGGTAAAAGAGCAATTAAATAACTCTCAGCGGTTTTTATAAATAATACAACTATTAATGATCTGTGGTGTTTCAACTGGCTGTTACAATAGGATAATCTGGCAACAGGGTCAAGTCCTTGGTTACTGGCTGATCGCTATCACTGGTGAATGTTTTGGTATTCGTAGATACAATGAGTTTTTCAATGCTGTTTGGAAAGATAGGGTTTTGCCAAGATTTTTTTTTCTGTCTCACTTCCTCTGTTACTGTACGTCTAGTCGCCCCGATTTACCTTTAGGATCCCACAGACCAACGCGAATATTCGGCGCGGCAGCGGTAAGGTCCTGTTTTAACTTTTTTATATACAGCTTATCACACTACTTACAAAAGTAGTTAACTACCGTTTAGATCTGACATATTATAATAATGTAACCGCTTTCGATAAAAATGAAAGGCTCACATAATAAACAAGATATGTAGGTGATTTCCATGGGAAATGGGACACCCTGTATATCTAGTATACTTATGTATACCCAAAATTGGATTTTCATTGAAAAAGATTGAATGGTATCGGTGAATAAAATAAAAGTATCTTAATTTTATTAGAAGTAAAAGAGACTGAAAATAAAAACTTATTTTATCAAATAAAAAGTTACAAAAGAAAGTTGTAGAAAATTATGTAGGTAGTACTTAACATAGCCCCAAAACCAATTAACAGATCTCATTTAAATTTGATATCTAGTGTTCTCTTACAAATTCTGAAACATTGTTTTTAAAAAAAAATTCTAGGCCCCCAAATAAGGACTAGTGATAAATTAAAGTCCATTTTCTCAAAAATGGTTCCAACTGTTTTTCTTAAATTTTGTTAGTTAAAAGTACATTATAAATCTAACAATATGTCGTTATTAGGTTTACACAAAAAACTCACTTGAGGGTAGTTTACTGGAAAAAAAAATTAATTTCTGTTTTCTCGAAAGCAGTTTTACCATTTTCGCTGAACATTTGTGTGATTAGTAACCTAATAAAATGTCCTTATCGCTTTTTTTGGACCGTCATAATATCTGAGAGAAAAAAATTAATATTGCTATTTTATGCCTAATTTGCGATAATGCTCACAATATGACAACAACAATTTAGTTCCGCGAGAAAGTAAGTACAGTGTAACCGCACCATTTATTTTACAATAGTCTAATTAGATTTTATTTAAAAGAAACATATGTATATTTAAATCAGGAAAACTTTACATTTAAGGTTGAATTGAGTTTTATAAAATCATAAGGATATTTATTTCTAAATATATCCCTACCAATTTAAGCAAAATTAACTCTACATAATTTTCACTTAACTCCGCAGAAACTTTTGATACACAAAATCATAAATAAAATACCTATTTAAATAAAACACTTTCTATAAACAAATCCCTTAGTCTTTGTTTTTTTTTTCAAAAAAAGAAATGTTTCCCCGTAGCTCTCACACACAACACATCATAGATTAAATAAGAAAAACAAAATTTTTCTACATAAAAAAATGCTCTTTAGTTTATCTAAACATTGAAGAAAACATTTTTTTATTTCACATAAAACATTTCTAACTAGCTCAAATTAAAAATTTCCATGCTTGTAAATTTTAAATCTTATTCAGATATAAAATTTTAAATATAATATAAAACTTTTCAAATCAAAATATTCATACCTAAAAAAAATAGTCTAACAGTATTTCTATGAAGATTCGACAAAAGTAAAGGTAAACGTACATCCTACCTTGTTGTCCATTGTCCAATAAAAAAATAGTTGTCATTTATTATTTTATTACCGACACCATCAACTCCTGCTTGAAGACACATCTCCAAATACAGCCCTGGCACGTCGCTTCAGAGAATCTCCGAAAAATACAATCACCGGAATTGTTTCATTGCTTTAGGCAACCGAAATTTCAGATCGTTTTGACGATGCAGTCATTACAGTCCAAAGAAATAATGAAAATAATTAGTAGAAGTTCTCCATCACACTTCAACAGGTTGCATGCGCACGAGTCGGCATCCTCGCGCCAAATTCAAAATTAGCGACAGTTCCACTGTACAACTAGTATCGAACTGGGCGATGGACATGGGCACATTCTTTTAACATCTGATTTAAAGTTATTACTTGACCACTACCAGTCTCTGATCTCTAATTTTTCTTACGAAACTTTGTTAACATACCAACTTTGTTTGGCGATGACGACGACTACAAGTAACGGCGCCGGCGGTCACTTAAATATAAATCTTTATTCATCACATCTCATGTCCACTTTTTCACATCGCATCTTATCATCTCACATCCCGGTTGAGCCCCCAAAAATGTAGGCTTGTCTATTTTTGTCCAAGGGTAAATAAAAAGGCCTCGATAGTTTAGTATCTATAGTATAATAATGACGGATATAAATAGTAATTGGCCCATACACAATCAGTACAATCACAAACGGCACTTTGTACAAGATTGCTACGGTAATCACAAATCGTCTTAAACACTATAAATCGTCGTACATAAGGTTAAATTTATTCGTCTTAATATTAAACTTGCGCGTCTTTACAGGAAAGGAACAAAAACTTGGACCTTTTTGGTCGTCTTTCTGTGTACTGCCTACCCCCGCGTGAGCGATGAACGCATTTACCCTGTTGCCATGCTGGGGTGGTGAACGGTCTTTAAAAATGTTTACTCTTAGAAATTCGAATAATTAATTATTTACAATAATTTACTACAGATATGAGAACAATTTCTTATTGACGAAGTTGACAATATTCATAAAGGTCAAGAAAGAAACGATATTCAAATACATACCTGAAAAACTAGCTCTATACTAACAGTACACATTTAAATAAATGTAAAAAATTAATAAATAAAAGTGAAGCCAAAATATACATTAAAAATAAAACAACAAATAAATCAGTGATTTAAAATGATAAGAAGTTAAAATAAAATATATACGAGGTATACATTAATATTAAGTATATTAAATTCTCCACAACCACAAGGATAGAACAGATATCTTACCTATTTATACACACACGTTTTATATTACAATCAAACATTTCAAATCGAGAACCAAAGAAACGAAATTAAAATCTCTCATCTAAATATTTCGCTGTACTATAATGCGCTCTCACAAGCAGCTTTTTTATTTTTGACTTAAATCATTTTCCTTCATAAATTTCTCTGATGTAGAGCAAGAAGATAAAGTGAGTACTATTTCTCTTAAAAGGGGAGACTTACAGGACTCCCTCTGTTTTGCCTTCCACATAATGCTCTTTTTTTGAGAAAAAACATTTTTGAATTAAAAAATGTAACCTTTTCAAATACAATAATTAATGTACAGTGTTCCATTTAAAAAAATGTGTTTGTGTCATTGATGATGATTTTTTCTCTTTCAACTCTGTAAAAGAATTCGCTTTTATATTTACCTTGTTTGTACCTTATCAAATAAGCAAGTAGTGTGTCCTTATCTAAGTGTATAGTTTTTTTTTCGAAAAAATGTACACAAATTCATAGATATTATTTACTTTTCAGGTATTACCGCTGACCTGGAGTCCGAAAGTGGCGACAAAGGTGGTGGTGGGATACCCGCCAACCTTACCATAAAACAGAGTAAGGAAAAAAATGTTTTTTCAAAATCTACCAACATGAGTGTGTGTATAGAAACTAGTACTGTGCTCAGTCAGCCGGTAGCTTCGCCCTTGCCATCTAGTTCTAAACTACCTGAAGTTTTTGTATCTTCTACTGTTACACCAAGTTTAAGTGTTGGTTCTAATAGCCACAGTGAAACAAAAGTAGATCAGTCCTTACCTGGTAAAAGTATAGCAAAACTTGTTGTAACCAGCCAACATGGACCAACAAGCAGCAATCCAGTATTGCAAAAAGTGGTAAACAGTCCATTAATTACAGTTCTTAATTCTACTGGACCTCTTACTGTAGTAAAAAGTTTATGCGTTACATCTGTAGTTTCTAGTGCTCCTCATTATACACTAGTTAATTCAACCCCACTAAGTGTCACAAATACAGTTGGAAAGGCTCCTACCATAACAGTTCTAAATTGTGGACCCTTAACAAGTCCTGTTACAGTAGTAAAAACAATAAGTACACAGCAAACTGTCGAGAAATCAATTATAGATCTCCCAACTACAATTGCCAGTAATCTACAAAGTACCTCTGTAGCACCAGCTGTAATTGAAAATAGAGGACATAATGTTTTTGTTAAAAATACTTGTCCTGATTCTACAAACTCGGATAATATACCTCAAGGCCACAAATTGTTAACTGCATCAAATTTTGCAACCAGTAACGTAAGTATTTTAACCATATCTTTGCTTGTTTTTGTCTTTTGACCAACGAATTTGACTAAGAAACTATTACCAATTTTTTTTGTAACCACATTGATGAGCTTTGATTAACCACAACGTGGTAGTAACTTCAATGGTAGTTATGTAAAGTTGGGTTAGAAGAGATGCATTTATTATTTGCCAATAGTGAATGTGAATCATACATTTAAATAAAAATATTGGCTTATTGTCATCACTTTGCTGTTCTATTGTTTTCAAAACATTTTTTAATTAACTGACCGCACCGAACCATTCTTGAGGCTGGTTAAGCTAAGGTAAGATGGATGATAACATGAATCGATAACATCTCACTTATTTCCATATCTTACAGTAGCGAGGACGAAAAAGTAACATGAATGTGGTAACTAGTCCGACCCAAGGTCAGTTTTGTAGCCGAAGCTTTTTCATGACATTTGTAGCGTACCCCGTATCTCATCATGAAAAATTAGCCTCTTTCTGTTTCTAAAAAAAAATCAAATTGATTTAATGATTTTTAGTATCCATCATGACTAATATTCGAAAGGTGGTAGAGGAATTCTTTCTCGACCGAGGTGGTACCACCCCACACATCCTCTTAAAGGGCTGGTAAAATCCCTATGGATGTTTCCAGCTCTGGATGTGTGAGTCGGATTTCCCCAGTACACCCACGGTACATAGTACTTAGACTTCGGTCTTCGAGGGATGTCAGAAGAATACCTAAAAATAGTGTAAACTGTTACTTTTTCCTGAACAAACTTTTACTAAACAAAACATTTTTGCGCCAGTGTCATATACCTATAAAATACTGTTAAGAAAAAGTTAGCACACTTTAAAGTCCTCCTGACGAAATAATTTTGTAATTCTGTTTATTGATTGTCCTGTTTCCAAGTAAAAAACCAAAGGACTATGTTCGTGACACACTGTCTACGGGATAAAAAGTAGCTTATGTTCTTCTCATTAGCCTATATGCTTTATTTTTGGAAGAAAAAAGTCAAGTCGGTTTAACGATTTTTACCACATATATGTATGTAGGTGTGACACACTCTGTATATGCCTAATACACAAAAACCGTTGCAATTTTAATACATTGTAGAAACCGTCACAAAATAATAATTTTTACGCTCCTGTCGCATACATTTATGGCTAATAATCTTTATTATGACACGATATAAAATACTGTTAAGAAAAAGTTGACATAATTTGAAAGAATTTTTTAATTTGGCTTAATTGATTATTTAGTTGCTAAGTAATAAAACCGAGGCCCTCTTTCCTGACATTTGGTGAATGCGCTAGGTTTTCTTGAGACATGATTGAGTAACATAATATACAGATTTTCGCATTTATAATATACCATGGCACTATGGTTTCTAGGACCTGATATTTTGGCCAAAATTATTAAAGACGTTATATTAAAAAACAAGCTGGCGCAAGTATTTTTTATAGTGACAAATTGCAACAAAATTAGAGCTATTAGTAAAATTTTTGTATTATAAAACATACAGGGTGCCCTGATAAAAGTTAATCACCAGTAAAGTGAAGTGAAATAAAATAATACCCAGAGCATCAGGATTTTTCTTACTAAAGTAGCCATCAAAAGTTTCTGGAAATTATTTGTAAGCTTTAAATTTGATCGCTAGAAGGCGAAACTGATAGCGTCAATAGTAAAAGTCAGAATTTCTAACTAAAACTTCAGGACAATATATTTTTTATTTGTTTAAAGCTAATAGACAATGATATTATGCTTGTCCTGATAATGCGCTGACATACACACAGCTTGTACTATCAAAGAGAATTCATGCCCTTGTTCGTAGGATAATTGCGAGGCTTCCCTCATTTTTGATCGGCGTGATTCTTCGGAACAGGGACGGCTTAGCCGACCGGAAGAGGCGGATGGCAAAGGTTCGTCTGTTTCGATTACAAAGTACGTGTGTAACAAAGCAGATTTTTTTTTAAATGTTCCTTTATTCTAGGTGATTCATGCCATCTTCTTCATGAAAATTACGACATAAACGGTGACTTTTTCCTTAATTTTAAGCTCATTGCTTGAATTTATATATTCTCCAATCTCTCTAGTGACATAACTAAGAATAGTGAGAAATTTTTGATCATTGTCTCCTTCATACAGCCATAGATCAAAAAGGTCCTTATTCTTAAAGCGATGCATCTCTAGAAAAAAATTCAAATATTTTGAAATACAGCAAGTAGCAAAATTCTGTAAGAATGTAATTACAGAATAAGACTAAATATTTTTAAGTAAGACATCACCGCCAAATATCGCCTTTTTTATGTGCTTTTAAGTGCTAAAATTTGAAAAATAATACTTCATAAGACATACATATACATAAGACTCGTACTATAAATAATTTTATGAGCAAAATTAAATATTTCTGTTGCAACACAAGAAAGTACATACCCCAAAGGTAATAATCCAATTCACTCCGTAAAAAAATACTAAAACACAAACTACCAGCACAACCATAACGTTTCACTAGGGTCGGCGACGTAATCACACTAACGAACGACTGCCAAATGTACTTAAATAGGAATTCGTACCAGGTCATAAGGGTGCATCAACAAAGAAATATATAATTATTATTATTTTGGGTATTTACTTACAATATAAATGAACAATAGGGCATTTTCTAAGACATGGAAAATTGAATTTTGGTCAAATAATCGCTTCCCAGAAACCACAGTGCTTTGTAGTTGAGGTACCTGAATCGTTATCAAATAATAAATTATCGACTCCTAATTACAACATGACTAAACCCAAAAAGGCAAATTTGTGCAGGTATGCCCAGGTTTATTCAATCTTGCTCAGGATCCTTGTCTTTTGGAATTAACATTTTCTGAAATATTGCCGTTCTAAGTTCAAATGATGATAAAAATTCTATAACAAAATAATATTTCGTGATGAATCAAAAGCATAAACAGATAAATCGTAGTGAAATGGTTTAGTAATCACAATTTGGCGATTAATCTGATATTATGGAAACAAATTTGATTATTTAGCAACTAATTGAAGTTGCTGGTTACGTACATGAATAAACAGATCCTTGAATTGAAATAGTTTGGTGATCACAATTTCGCGAGGAGAAAATTATATTGTTCTATCTACAATTTTTTTTAAATTTTACATTTTTTTACCAGTCATTAAGCCCGGTTTATATTATTCTATCTGAATACAATTAAAAAAATTTCCTCTACTCTTAAAGCAGTAAAAATTTAATTTTATAATGTTCTGTCTGCCTTAGTACACAATATTTTATTATAATGATCTACCTATCGAACCAATAAAATTGCTGGATATCGATAGATAGAACAATATAATTTTCACCTCGCGATTTGGTAAAAATTATGTTATTCCGGGAACAAAGAATACATATATACACGCATTTTATAATATGAACATAAACCAAATCTATTTATTCATACTAATTTATGAGAAGTGCAAACTCACACAGATGGCGCCATCATAGCTTGTTCCGAGCTGTTATTTTGTTCAGTTAAGCTTAAAGGTGCGCGTCCACTGATTGGCATCCCATGGACGGTACGCATCGCGCGGATATTTTTTTAATTGACCACATCAAATAGGACTGCGTTCACCTATCGGCATCGAACGCATCGCACTTCGGTATTTCCGATCGGGATTCCGAAGACGAAATCAAAATCCGTTGCGTATCGACACTGCCGATGCTGATAATGCGAATACCGACATTACTGACGAGTATCGACAGGCATCGATATTTTCGTTTCAGGATTTTGTTAGAAGATATAACATATTTCTGTTTTAATATTATAACAGATTTCTGTTTGTTTTTGACGTTCGTGTGGGCAGCATAAATGAAATAATCATGGATATAGCAAGGCTTATTACGATTGTGCAGGAATATGAAGAAATTTATAATGTGGGGCATCCGGAATATTCTGGATTCATTTTGTTTTTGTTTTGTTTTTCCTTTGACTATAAGCAAATTATAATAACATCTTCATTAATAAGTGACAACATAACGCCTGCTTCTCTCAACACCAGCTAGTCAACTGCGTAAGGAAAATGCCGATGCCGACGATACCGATTCTGGTGATCCGTAGTAGTAACGCAGTGCACAAAAAAATATCCGATCCATGCGTCCATGGACGCGTACCTTTAGGCGGCATTTTCCACGTGGCGTCCATGTTGGCCAACTTTTTATTAAAAATTTTTTAACAATAACATTATAAGTATATATTAAGTATAGCTTCATATTCTATAGGTATTTTTTAACGTATTGATAAAAGTTTAGATTTATTTTAGGAAAATAATATTTAAAAAGAATATTGAGGTCCTAGTGACAGAAAAAATGTAACCATAGGTCTTTTAACATATTAATCGTCTGAATGAAATCATAAACTTTGAAACTTTAAATAATTGACTGAAAAGCGCTTGCAGGATATGAAGCTATACTTAATATACTTATAATGGTATTGTTCAAAGATTTAAAGCCGAAAAACCATGTCAAAATGAAATTAAGTGGGCCAACATGGACGCCACGTGGAAATTGCCGCCTTAAAGTAGGTTGTTGTTCATTTTCAAACCAGTTTTCATAATTCTTCTGTTTAAATTTTGGTAACTATTTATTCTACACGGAAAATTAGTGAACTCGAAGCTAAATTAAAGAAGCGAGGAGCTAGTTTCCGTATTTCGTGGAAAAAAGGCAGAACTTCAACAAGTTTTTAAGAAAGAAGATTGGAAATATATACGAAAAATCTGATTGTTATCATTAACTATGTGCATTTTGATGAACGAAAACTATAAATACCTGTGTAATTACTTACTTGGTGAACTGTTGGTTGGTATAAATTTTTCCTTCATGTAGTTTTTAACCACAATCTTTTTATTTTTTCATCGTTAGGCAATTGCCTGATAGGAGTGCACAGGTATGTGGACTTGCTATTTTATTGCATTTTGGCACACAACAACGTATCATTTTCTCATTTTGAGAAAAATACAAGGCAACATTGCAAAACTGAACACTGGTTATTCAATTCGTTCAAGAATTCACATTGGGGCAGCAGCATGTGTTGATCCGTTAATCTATTAAACAAATTTTAGTCACTTGACCACCTGTCATAAACGTCATCTAAATGCTCGTAGATGAATTGCCGAACATAAGGGTTGGGAACATGCTATGCTAACGCCACTTTGGCAGTTGCCATCCCCATTAAACATAATGTACCTAAGCTGAAACAAAAGCAGCATCATTTCCTTTGACTGAAAAATATTGTGATTGGAATAAAACGGCTACTTGCTTTTAATTTATATGATCATAAATAAAATTACTTTAAAATCAGTCGGTACAATAACAAATAACATAATAAAGTAAATCGTAAAGCAGTAGTTGAGAATAAGTACAAATTACTAAAAAATAATATTTTTATAAATTACAACCAGGACCCGTATTTTGTAACTTTAAAAAGCTAAACATTTTAAAACACTTAGCGCACATGACATAAATTTTCGGTTACCACGTGCTTGTCAACATGTTTGAGGAAAGCGCTCAGCCTTTTTAAAATGAATATCAATGGTCTTTTTGTAGTGGCACGATATTAGTTTATAGTTTTATTGAGAACATCACAACTTATTTACAGTTAGGGATCCGAGTCGCGAGTATTATTAAATGAAGAATGCAAATTTTCGGGGAAATTCGCGTAAATTCCGGCTTTTTCATTACAGCCCGTGACCATACCGCAACAGCGCGCCGTTGCTGTGGCAGTTTGGTGTAAAAAAGCGATATGGTTTTCCTTCCATGCCATGTAGCCTCATACTACTTTGTTAGGGATTCCCGAAAAGTCAATCGTCGGTGATAATCATTTTATTTATTTTAAAAACGATTGTTCGCAAATTTTCACCAACGATTTATCAACGATAATATTTCTCGAGCTTGATATGCATAACGTGCTTTTCCTTTGAGTTTTCCCTTTAACTTGCGATTTTGCTTTTTGGCCAATAAGTAAATATGTTAAAAATAGGGTATGTCCGCATCGTAGAAATTACCGTTCAGATTCACTAAAAATGTTTAGGTATTAGTACTGGTTTAAATTAAGATATTCTAGTTGATCAGTTAGGTTTTGACAGGTTTTTGTTCTGGCATTGTTAATAAGTCGTCATTAAAAACTTATGAGTTATTCTAATGTTTCAACGATTTGCTTGGTTTCCAAATGAGTGTCGTGTTAGAACGTGTTGCTAGAATAAATTTAGTTCTAGTATTGTGCAAAGCATGTACTAAAATTTACCTTTTCTTTGTAAATTTGCGAAAAAACTCAAATAAATTCATAGTATAAAACTTAGTTTTCTTATTCTTAAGCTTGTCAGTTTAAAACGTTTGGTTGTCAAATTGGACCGGTAGCGTTGGAGAATCCTGCCGTTAACTTTCTTCGACATGCTTTGTTAAGGTGCGTAGACATATAGCGAATGAAGGCTAACAAATTCGGTGTGCTAGAAGCCTATTTAAAGAAAAGTAAAACCATCCATTTTCCGAAAATTGTATTTTCGTTGAATTTCCAAGTTTTGCCTATTTTTAAAAGTGTTTTTGATTTTTTCTTAATCTGCCTAATATGAGGTTTATTATATTTTAAACAAGACGTATTGTTAATTATTTTTGTTACTCGTATGGTCGATTTCTTAAAACAATATTATCAATTAGCCAACTAGACACTTGTAATGTGAATAACACACCTTTATGTCATTGCAAAGGTGACCCTAAACGGCAATTAAATTTATTACTGGATTAAATGCTTTGAGAAACCGATCATTAGCATACAGACCATGGTCATCGTCGAAAGATATTTTATATAGTTCGCGCACTTGCTTATCGCGCTTTAAATCCTCCCTCTGCCGTTGCTCGCCTAAGCCCGTAATGCTCGATTGCTGGCTGAGCTAGTCGCGGCTCATTGTTTCCATCGCGCTTGAATGCTTTACGACCGATTGCAAAAAATGCCGGCATTTCAAAGTGACTAGACTATTTGGAATATCTGTCGACGATGCCATGGTTTGATGACGGTCTTATTTCAGTGTTCAGCAAACCATTTACGAAGAGTAACTTTTTTAAGATATAGTTTTTTCGTTTACTAAGAATTTTCTAGGGTCCTGTATTATATCTTATTTAGGCAAAATAAAATAAAGGTTTTATCTGTCATAACAAATATTTTTTAGAGTAGAAATAGGAATATATCAATTTCATAACATAAACTTTATCATGTATCATTAAATACCATTTGGCAGAAAAGGCCATAATTAAAATTATCATTTTTTTGGGTAAAATAAAGTGTACAATCATATCGTTGATTTCATGTTAAATAGCTCTATTGCGGTTCGTACAATTTTACAGGTTCTATTTAAAGGAAAGAAGCTGACCACACGTGGACAACAAAAATGTGTATTCTGAATTCGAATATCCCCTTTTCACCCTCCAGACATTGTTAAAGTGAATACCAGTACGTTAAGCCTTTTGTTAAGAATCCAGACTTTTTTACCACCCTCTATTATATGTTTTATAATTTTGTGCATGGCAGTTGTTGACACATGTCTTGACAGAATTAATTTTTCATACTCCATACCTATCTTTAACAGTTTTCAAGAAAATAGGGTTTGAAAATTGTTGCATTAAGAAAATGTAGAAATGAATACACATAATTAATAATCATAATCAGAGTAGTGCTTAAAGTAACAATTTTATTCTGTTTTTATTATGAAAAATAAGAAATTAGCTATAAATTAAATGTTCAAAGCGTTGGCCGTTTTCTCTCTGGCACAGACGAACTCTTTCTTGAAATTCCCTGAGCACGTTGTTGGTTTGTTGTGGGGTGATATTATTAACAGCTTGTGTTATTCTTTGCCTTAGGTCTTCAAGATTCTGCGGTTTCGTCCTGTATATATTTTCTTTGATATGACCCCAATAAAAAAAATGAAGGGTCGTCAGTTCAGGCGATCTTGCTGGCCACCTTACTGGACCACGGGTCCCTATCCATCTATTTTCGAAAGTGACATTTAGGTAATCTGTTCTGTACTACCCTAGCGTTGTGCTCTGGAGCGCCGTCTTGTTGATAGAGAATCTATCTTATAATTTCCCATAGAGGTAAGTTATCTATAAAATGTTTTATCTGGTTCTGTAAAAAGGCTAGGTATCGTGCTGCAGTTAATGGTTCTTCAAAAAATATGGGTCCTATAATATTTGTGCCTATAACACCAAGTCATACATTGACACCACATCGTTCTTGAAATGCCTCCTCCCTCACCAAATGCATATTTTCAGTCGCCCAGTACCTGGTATTGTTGCTATTAAGCACCCAAATTGGTGAATCGTGATTAATCGGTAAATAATATTTGAAATTTTAAATGCGGCTGCTGTTCAAATACCAGTTGCAGGACTCAAATCTTCGAGCATAGCCAGCTTCATAAAGGTGATGATGAATCTGGTACTTGAAAGACTTATTGTAGCCATATTTTGCTAATATTTTCCATACGCTGTCTGCCAATTCCGATTTCTTCAGCAATTTGTCTTGTTAAAGTTGACGGATCGACTCCAACGCATGCCATTGTGTTTATTTCCGCCTCTTCATTGACGATCATGATACAAATAAAAGAAGATATGATACCGCGCAGGTAGGCGTGGCCATTTACGTCACGCTGTGATCAATTCCGCGATATTTTGTAAACGAAACACGTCTTTTTTAAGATCGCGTTGTGTTTTCAACTATTTTTTGGCGTTTTTGTATTACTTTTAGGAGTTTAAAAGTAAAAATGAGATGTGCTGTGTATGGTTGTGATGTGGACAATCAATCAATCAATGTAATCAATGTATGTATTTATCTCTTTATTTATATGATTATTTTAAATCATATACTACAAAATTTGTATTATAAGCAGGAGGCAAAGTATGTTGCCAATAGAATTTATATAAAATCGCCTTTAACTAACGTAAACTCTATATTGCGCGTTATAAATTTCAAAAATAAATCACGGCGTGACGTCATGCGCGAACCCGGACGAGTTTGACACGGTTTGGTATCATACCTTCCTTTTATGGTATCATGATTGACGATAAAACCTTCGTCTTGATTATTATTTGCGTTTTCGCGTTTTAAATGGGTTTCCAACCAGGGAAAATAGTTTGCGCATGGATGCTCACGATCTGGAAAACGCTGAACATTCAAAGCTCTTATTTTTTCATGCTTCTACATAAATTAAAATCATATCGATTTGATGCTCCCGCATAAAATGAGGCATTTTCTTTTGTAACTAACTACGATTATAATGCTACACAAAGCTGTCAAAACTAAAATTAACTACCTATGATGGCATGAAAACACAAGTAAAACATGACAAGTTTCTTACATTCATGGCCATCTTAAGATTAAATAATTGGAAATTGGCATGATTATGAAGCAGTTCAAACGACAAATGATCTTCATTGCCGCCTAGATAAAATTGAAAAGATTGAAAATTGGAATGCAGCTAAATTTTTAGCTGTCCATATCTCAACTACTATTTAGACCTGGGATAGTGTATACAAAAATTATTGAGAAGAGTCAGATAAATTAGAATTTAGCGTTTAAAGTAAGGCGCTCAGTTGAAATTATGGAAGTAATTTGTCCCTGAATGTCATATTTTGTAGCACTTCCTGATGCACCGTAGGTGAGATTGTCATGACACAAGCATACAAGGCCCCTAAAAAGAAGTAAGAATAACATGTTAAATGTTTCGCATATTTATATGTTTTATGTTAAAACAGTAAGGGGATCTTTCAACATTTTCAAATGCCGTTTTCTTGAAAACTGTTAAAGATAGGAATGGGTTATGATACATGTTACTTAGAATTTTAGGTAGAATACAAATTTTAAAAAATATACATTGTGTTTCGTTTAAAATCACAAAGTTGAGTGTATTTCCGGTTGAACCGGAAACGACAGTCAGATGTTTGAGCACTCAAAATCTGCATCTAAAGCATCATACAACTTCCCAAAATTTCAAATCGATATATTATATCTTAACGAAATAATGAGCTGGCCAGTAATCTGGTGGTCACCCGGTATATATATACATATATATATATATATATATATATATATATATATATATATATATATATATATATATATATATATATATTATAAGGACTGTCCCGAAAAGGTTTACACGGTTTGTAAATGAAGTTATTACCTTTTAGAAATCAACACACTTTACTAGTAAAAATGGGTTCACAACGTGAAGAAGTACGGAAGTTAATTCTGCGTATTTACAGTAAAAATCCAAGAAGTTCTTATTCATCCATAGCAAAAGAAGTGAATAGTACAAAATGGACCGTGAAAAGAACTATTGAAAAGTTTTGTAATGAACAGACAACAGCTGAGAAGCCAAGATCAGGCAGACCAAAAGGTCCAAGTGACACAAAATTAGAAAAAAGGTGTTAAGTGCATTGAAGCCCACAGGACAAGGCGGTAGCCAGCAAGAAATTTCGGGGGAGGTTTAGTGTCCGTTCATTCTTCATCAAAAATTAGTATCCAGTTTCTCAAAGCATTTTAATCAAGCCAGTAAACATTCGTTCATCACCCCCCCCCCCCCCCCCCCGACTACGGCCTTGCCACAGGAAGATGGCTGTTAGAAATATTGCAAAAAACCTGAACAACAAGATCAATGGTCGAAAGAGTCAAACAGCGGAATCAGTTGAAAAGTTTTAAAAAGGGCCTAAGCATACAGCCAGTCAAGAAATTAAAGGTATAAGGCGAGCCAAAAGACTTTACAAAGTGTTAACTGACAGTGTCCACATGTGCCTAGTGATGGATGATGAAACATACTGTTTTTTTAATCAAGAAAATACCTCTAAAGGTATTTTGTTACAATTACAATCTGATCAAAGCTGATGAAGGAGTAATTTTGTTCTAACTTAAAATACTACGTTTAAAAGTCTTTAAACTAAGGCCTTACTCAACAATAATCCTTAGGCTCTAATAACTACACTAAGATTAACGTGTATAACTACCGCACTTTTCTCTGCTTTGCACTGACATTGTTTGACTAACTTGATTGATTATTGTTCTTTTTAGTCTTCTTGCCAAATTCGTGTTGTTGAAGAGCTGAATGGCCTCGATGTTAAAGTTATTGAGAAGTCGATATTCGTTACTCTTGGCAAACTTCGCAGTGGTCTGGTTAAAGGTGTCCATCTCCAGGTCTCGATGTAGGTCACTATTTTTCTGAAGTACCAAGGAGCATTGACTATATTCCTTAGTACTTTATTCTGAAATCGCTGTATGATTTCTATGTTGCTTTTGCTGGCACAACCCCACAGTTGGATGCCAGAACATTAAACATTTCTGGAGTTTTATTAATAGCCTTAAAAAGGATTCCATCTCACATGAAACATAACGATCAGGACCTTGAGGGACCTTCAGACATAGCCGAAGCTTTTGCATCACACTTCCAGGTGGCATATTCCCGCTATGTTGATGCGGACTTAACTGCGGTAGAACAGGTGAGACACGCTACTACGTTGTCTTCTCACTTTTTCACTCGCGATGAGGTTGCAGCCAAACTGAGAGACCTTGATGTGTCCAAGGGGGCGGGCCCTGACGGAATCCCAGCAGTTCTACCCAGGAACTGCTGGTCATCTTTGGCACAGCCTTTGCAGGGAATCTTGCAAGGCTCACTGAACGCCGACTACTTTCCGACAACCTGGAAATTTTCCAATCTTCCCATTTACAAATCTGAAGACAGGTGCGACATAGCGAATTACCGTGAAATTTCAATCCTTTCAGCTATTCCAAAATTGTACGAGTCAATTCTAACGGACGAAGTTTTCTCAACTTTTAAGCATTACATCATCAGGGATCAACACGGCTTTTACAAGGGACGCTCAACTGCAACTAATTTTGCGGTGCATCAGCACTTCTTGATTTCTTCTTTTGAGGCTGGACACCAGGTTGACAATATACTGACCTATCTAAAGCATTTGACAGCGTCTGTCATTCTCTTCATGCATATAATTAGCAGAAATATTTCGAGTTATAAATCAAATCAATCAAATATGGATATATTACTAATAGTATATATCGTACATTACATTTATCAGTTCTTCAAACATGTAAAAAAGATTTTTAAAAGTAAACTTCAAACAACATACTGAATTTAGACAAACAGAAAAACGGTTAATTGGGTCTATTCACTCAAGAATTCCGTTGTGGAGTAGTATGCTGCATTTATAAGGAGGTTTTTTAGCTTATTCTTAAATATATTTATTGGCTGACTAGCCTTTATTTCAGGACTAAGTTTGTTATAAATCTTGATACCGATTGCCCTGGGTCCGTTCTGTGACAGCTTGAGACGGTTATAAGGGACTGTTAAAACAGACATTTCGCGTTTCATAGTTGTGAAAGTCTGAATTCTTTTTTAAAATTAAAGATATTTTCCCGGGTACATAGGAAGGTGGTAAATATATAGACTGGGTAGTGTTAAAAGTCTTAGTGCACGAAAAGCCAGTCTACAGTGGTCTCCGAAGGGGAGACCCGCCATAATCCGAACAATCTTTTTGAATTACAAACACGTCGTCAAAACTACTTGCTGCGCCCCAGAAGACGAGACCATACGACAAGCTAGCTTGTACAAGACTATAGTATGCCAGTTTAAGCACATCTATTGTAACAGTATACTTGAACCGTCTAATTAAAAAGCAATACGAGCTTAATTCACTTCTTAGATGGTCTAGGTGTACTTACCAAGTAAGTTTACTGGCAATGTACAGTCCTAGAACTTTTGTACAGTTCACCTGAGCAATAGAGGCCTGGTTAAGTTTTAAAAGTCAGCTTTGATCAACTATGGTATTTGTACAGAAATCTACAAAATTTGTTTTTTGCCCATTGACCTGTAGGTCACTTTTTTCACACCCAAGATTTATTTCGTTTATTGCTGCTTGACTTGGTTCTAGTTGTCTATTTCTAGTCATTGCACTGAGTAGTAGGGTGGTATCATCAGCATATATCACAGCCAACAGCTGACTGACAAAAAGCTTCTAGGCCATTTATATTGACCAAAAACAGAAGGGGTCCCAGGGTTGACCCCTGCGGTACACCCCACTGGCAGCCCCTTACGTCTGATCTAACCCCCTCAATGACCACTTGCTGGGTCCTAGATTCCAAATACGACTCGATCCATGAGCATTATTGAGCTCTGGATTAGATCTGGAATTTTGTTTGGATCAGTAGGCCAATATGTGGGTTTTCCAGTGGATAAAGTTACATTTCAGGTATTTAGTTGCTTCTAAAAGCTATTTTCCTTTGGTGGTTGTTAGCCTAGACCCCACTGTGTGTGTTTGGCATTGAAATCACCTCCAACGATGAACCTATGTCCAAATGTATTCATAAAGTCTGAGTATTGATTTTTTTAAGGGCATACCTGGGAGGAGAGGATACTGCTGGGACAATGACCTCATATGTTTTAGTCTCTACTTTGACAGCGGTGGATTGAATGCCTTTTGTTCTATACTCCATCTCTTGATGGCGCATAATTGATTCTTTTATTATGATAGCGCTGCCCCCTTTGCCTGCGTTTTCGGGATGTATAGTGTGGTATACTTTATATCCCTTAAATTTAATAAAGGATTCTCTAGTAAAATGGGTTTCAGAGATAAAACAAATATCAATTTTTTCTTTGTCTAGGACTGTCTGTAATTCTTGTTGATGCTGCATTATATTCCATTTTTCTGAGGCTACTTAACATAATTTTTAGGAATAGCTTCTTTTGTGCTATATTCTAGTCTGGTGATTCGCTCGTCCATTTTTGTTAATCTTCCCAGTATTTGTTGGAGGCTTTGTTCAATGGAGAAGCTTTGTTTTTCTCATTGGATTTACCTGCAGACTTACCAGCAACTGCTTCGCTATATTTTCTATTATTTTCGCTTGGTCTTGCCATTATTTCTTGTTGACTTGTTATCTGCGGTTGTTTAGAGAGACCAATTTTCTTAGCGCGCTTGTCTTTCATTTTTTGCATTTCTTTTGCAATCATACATCCCCTGTCGTTAGCAGGGAAAATTACATTGATCGGGACAAGGAAAATATCCCATATAATGTTAAAATAATTGAGATTGAATAGTTCGGTCCGAAGGTGTTGGTATGGCAATCGATATGCCAGTCTTTTTTGTAAAGGAACCATTAAAACAGATGTATACATTAAGGAGAGCTTGCAAAAATGTCTATTACCATTTATGAAGTCACATGAAGGAGGAGCTTTATTTTGGTCAGACCTGGCCACTTCGCATTATGCACGAGCGACGTGGCAGTGGTATGAAGATAATAATATCCAAGGCGTTGAAAAAGAAATCAAGCCACCTAATGTCGCTGAGCTGAGGCCTATTAAACGATACTGGGCAAAGTCAAGGGACTTCTACGCCGGGGAGGCCGAATATCAACATCACTAAAATAATTTCAAAAATTGTGGATGGCAGCTAGCAAAAAGGTGTCAGATGAGACTGTGCAAAAATTAATGAAATCTATTAAGAGGAAGGTTCGTGTATTTAGTAGAAGAAAATTAAATGAAATAGAATAGGTACATACTTTGTAAGTTTAGCTAATAAGTATCTTAAGAAAAAAAAATACAACCAGCCTACACATCATTCGTTTATTTTTTAAACAGAAAATAAAATCGTGCAAAACTTTTTGGGACAGTCCTTATATATAAATGATAATATTATATTTTGTGTTACATTTTATGTACGTGTTGACAAGTGCAAGAAGACAACTAAGATTTGTACTATAAGTTTATTTTTGATTTTTTTTTCAAATTTATCAAGATGAAGAGTAACTTATGTATGTGCTGTTCTCAGTAATAGAAGTAAATGTACTTGAGCAACACGTTCCAAGATAAAAATTATTTGAGCAACGAGCAAATCGCAGAAACAATACAATAAATATTTCATAAGTTGGCTTATTAATAGTGACCCGACCAGAACTTGTCAAATCCTGATTCAGCTAAGATATGTAAAAAAACCTTTAAGTTTTTTAGAAAAATCCGTAGTTAATTGTTGATGCCCTAGTTTAAAAAAAAATTTCTAGAACCTTTACCTATAAAGGTTTAGAGTGACATTTTAATTTCAATTACTTTTATTTATATTTTAGGTGATTGGTAATCTTTCTACTGCTGGTAAGTCCTCAACAGCTAATGGCCAAAGAAACAAACTGAAAATATTGAGTAACGTTCAAATCCAGGGATCATCACAACAAAATGTTATGGTAAATAAAGCTCCCAATGTAGCACTCCCTAGGTGCAATGTAACTTCTCGACAGAAGTTGATTGGGTCAAATAATGCACCAACAAAGTATATTGCAAAGCCGCCAAATAATGCCCCAGTTAATTCTTCTTTAAAAACACTTCAAGATAAGCCTACAAAGTTGATACATTCTTCAGTGCAAAAAGGTCAGTTAAAAACTTTGCCACCCAACAATTATCTACCAAAACCTCAACCGGGAATTAAAACCTTGTCGCCCCAACAAAAAAACGTTCCGGGACAGGTTCAAAGAACAGGATCTGGGCTGAGAACCATTCCACCACAAAGGCCACAAAAAGTAGCTACAAAAGCAAATTATATCGGGAAACACGCTGTTCAAGCACAGAAAATAAAGCAGTCAGCTCATAACAAGTTAAAAACTGTTAAGCCACCCCCGAATAACATGTATGGCTACCACCCGCCACCGATATCGGAAAAACAATTGACATTTAATCAAGCCTTGACTGCTCAAATAATTGAAACTTTAAGTAACACTAGCACTCCACTTGCGAGCAATAGATATGAAATTTTGCCTGCACGATACGACAGTGCATTTAATTGTCCTGATAAACAAGTATTAGACCCAATAAAAACGGAAGACAAGGCGAAATCGGGTTTGGATGCTCTGTCCCTAATATGCCAGGCAGTCCTGTTAGATCACAATTATAATGCTACTTTACCTTCAGAATCTCCAATTAGATCAGCTCCTCCGATAAACACACAAGCTCAGGTAAATGGTATACCGCCGACAAGTATTTATTCTGCTCTTCAGAATAAACGACGAATTTTGCCTTCTGGTAATTCGGTTTCTACGTCAAGTCTTTCCAACATATCTTTAACCGCTAGCAACAGCACCTCTCTCTTGGGAAGTCGCGGTAGTCATGAAGACGACGCTGCTTCTGATATTTCAGATGGTTCTGAGAGAAAACATGATACAGAGGGTGAAGAGACTGACACGGCGCCAGAAGCTGAAGATGTCAAAAATGAAGATCACTATGGAGATTATGTTACCAGGTGTATTTGGTAAGTGTTTTTAATAATTTGCATTAATTTTTTTTTGTTCTAATGAAATAATCCCTGCATTTTGCTGTAAAATGTTACATATTATAAGAAATATCAGTAGTACAGATTAGGTACCAAATCGAAGTACATACATATATACATCATTTTAAATTTAATTATATAATCTGTATTAAAATGTACTAATAAAAGTAAGTATCATCAGTAAACAGTGTCGTTTTTGTAACATTTTAAAAAGACAATCTTTTATTATTCTACCTAGAAGAAATATGCAATTTAAAAAAAAGAATTTTCAACAAGTAAAACCAAACACTTTTTTTGTAAAGCATCGAGTATAAAGTTTTATTTGGTCTGTAAAAATATATGTTGCTTGTCTAAAGTAAAATTTCGGTTCTCTCAATAAATTATTAGAGGTCAGAGATTGTTAATTAGTTTTGATAAGTTGTCAGTTTAATGCATCAGTTTTATTTTTTAGTGGATTTCTACATGACGATGGATATATGGTTGAATGTGATAGATGTAAAGTTTGGCAGCATGTACAATGTGTAGTAAAAAATCGCCAAGTTCCAGATGAATTTTTATGTGAAGTGTGCGACCCCACAAAACCTGTTGATAGACAAAAAGCACGTCTAATTCAGCAGCAGTGGATTAGAGAAAGGCAACTTATAGAACCAAAAATAAGAAAAGAAGCTAAGCCCAAAGACACGTTAAGAAATAAAGATCCTACGAGCGATACAGATTCATCAGATGGTGAACATATTGTCCGTAACAATAACGTCGTAACAAAAAACAGAACGATTGTTGGTCGTAAAAAATCTGACGTTAAGACAAACAAAAAAGAAGTGAAAGAGATCATTCAGAAACGGCAGAAACGAAAAGAGAGAAAAATAGTTAAGAGGAAAACCAAACTTCAAATTAAACAACAATCTCATAGCGATGATGAAAATCAAGATACTTGGTCTGCCCATCTTCCTCAACTACGACAATGGATTGAAAAGTATGAAGAAGCTGTTACAAATCATTACTCTCCTGAGTTAAGGGCACGCATTTCAAGCATAAGAGTGAATGGGGCACATGTGGATTCTAGTGTACAATATGATCCCATAGTTTGCAAGTGCAGAGTCCATACACAACCACTAACTGAAATAAAATATTTAGTTAGTACCACCCAACTTGCACCAAATACCCCAATAATTGAACTAAGAGGGAAATACATGCTTTCAACTCAACACCGAAATTCTGGTGGTTCGCTTACTACACGGCAGCACACGCAAAGACCAGGGCCGTTTCTTTTCTTTTATAGACTGCACAAAGATAACACTGAGGTTTGTGTGGACACCAGAACTTACGGAAACAGCGCGAGGTTCATAAGACGATCCTGTAAACCAAATGCTGAGTTAAGGCACTGTATAGAAAAGGGTGTATTGCATTTATTCATAGTTTCGATTACTACAGTGGAGAAGAATTGCGAATTGACTATCAAACATGAATCTCATGACTTAGCAGCCATTGGTACGACACAAATTGCATGTGCTTGTGGTCGTCCTGATGAATGCACAGTGAATAAAACAACGATAAAGAAAAATGGCGAGGTCCCTGAAGTTGCAAGAAAAAGAAGGGGGAGAAGAACAATGTCTTCAAGTATTCCGTGTGCTGAAATTAAGTCGCCAGTAAGGGAGCAGCTTCCCTTACCTTCACCAAATAAAGTTGGTAAGTTCATAATATAGCTATTATCGTTACTACTATTATTTCACTTTTTCCTCTAGAATTCTCCTCTTTATATATATATATATATATATATATATATATATATATATATATATATATATATATATATATATATATATATATATATATATATATATATATATATATATATATATATATATATTAACTCCACCAACAGGCGCCAACCAGCGTGAATTAGATTTTAGTCATCCTTTAATAAATTGTGATACTAAAAGACGAATTTAGAATGGTTTCTTAAATAATTCTTCAGATTGACACTTATCACTTTTTAACAGCTTGTTACGTGAATCTTAATAGCACTTCATCGTTTAATTTATAGAGTATTAAGATTATTTTCATACCTTTATAAATCGTAACAAAATCACAGTTTTATTAAGTTGTCTGAGATATTAATCGCTTATTTTGGGATATTCCAACACCAAGTAACGCCATTTATAAAACGCTGTAGTTGTAAGTTTTTTTGGGCTCTAGTTTTTTTAAAACTGCTTTAACATATCTCGTGATGTTACAAAAATTCGGCTATTCGTCGGTGAACGAAACAATGACTTTGATATCATACTGCTAGAAACACTGCTCATTTTTTCGCGCGTAAGCCGCGCATTTTAACAAGAAAAGTGTATTGCTTTGTATAAATCTCAATTTTGACAATATTTAATACGCTTATACGCGAAAAAATGACCCATAGGTTTGTTGACAATGACACAGTGACATTAAAATTTCATCGGCGCATCATTTTAACCGACGCGTCATTGGCGTTTTTGCGATTTGTGAGTTTATTTTTGGAGATATTTCTGCGCAGTAAAATGCATCTGCATTTACGCTACTGATCGCATCCCCTGAAACTTACTGCGCATCTTTACCTGCTTCCCTTACTACGCAGTTTATTTCTGCGCAGGAAGGTACTTCCGAATCTTCTCGTCAGGCGGCATCTCCCTAACCTACCGCGCATCTCTAGTGACATAAGAATTGTATCCCTTCCCATTTTGACACCAACAATCAACATCGTTTAAAATCGTTAATGAACTGTTGCGTTCCTAACAATATACCAAAATAAGCACAGCTACCAGCATTGGTCGTTATATAGACACTCGCAGACGAATATTACGACATGCTTATAACAGAAATTTCTGTGATCTATTAATATAGTTTCAAAATTACAGAAAACCAAGTCCACATATGCGATAAACAATCGAGACAATACGATGAAAGTAGCTGTTATCCAACTGGCAAAAGCGATACGCCACCGTAAATGAATTTTACACTATTTGTCTACGCTTACTTATTAGGTTGAAATTTTTAATTAAACAAAAATTGAAGAAATCATTTTAATTAAACCTGAACTGGGTTGATGGGCCCATTTAATTTGACATAAGTTTATCTTACGGGCGTATGATAGGTATGTTAAGTCCAGGATTAAAAATGGGCCCAAGTTTTTCCTAGAGAATTGTTATCTATGTTTGTACGCGCCCTTTAAAACGGCTTAGTGTAAACAGTTTTTATAGAAACTGACATATGCAGTTTCATTAAAGTTTATGCATGAGTTTTTACCAAAATGATTTACACCCTACCGTTTTATAAAGCGCGTATAAATTGATTACTTGTCATTTAAAAATCAACATTAATTTAGCAACAGACACAACAGTACTCCTGCCTTCAGTGCCGGCACTTCCTTCACCCGTTATTCCACCTCTACCTGAATCTGAACCTAAAAAGATAAAAGAAGAAACTGTTGATGTAGTGGAACCTGTAGAAATAAAAGTAGACATTAAACAAGAGTTGCTTGATATAACTGAAATAAAGCCCGATGTAAAGCAAGAAGAAATTAAAGAAGATCCCCAGCCCATTGAGGATGTAAAGTCTCCTGTCCCGCTGCCTCCAGTCAAAATAGAAATAAAAAAAGAAAAACAGCCAAAAGAAGAAAAAGTAAAAAGTCCGAATCCGACTCCTATTTCTACTAGAAGATCTTCTCATTACAAATCTGACAAGGAAGAGGGAAATAAAGAAATCGAATCGAAAGAACAGTCCAACAAATTAAAAAAGCTGAGCAGAGAGGAAAGAAAATTAGAAGCTATATTAAGAGCAATAGAACAGATGGAAAAAGCTGATCAGAAAAAGCAAGAGCACCAGGCAAAACAAGCACATAGACGAGAATCTGAGCCTGGTCCCAACTCTAAAGATGAGGAAAAACAAGAACCTAAGGTAAGTTCTGACAATTCAATGAGGAAATATAAGTATAATTATTTTTTCATTGCGATAGGTTTTTGAGGTTTTACAAGTTTTAAGATTATATCGATCTCTTGTCTTGCACTCGGGTACTAAATATAAATTAAATTATTTAAACCAGTTATTACATAATATAGGTGTTACTAATTATTGAATATTTAGGTTAAACGAAGGAGGCGAAGAGGTCGGGCTCGAACTACAAGTACAAATGCTCAATCTAGAAGAAGTAGACTTAATTCTACCGATTCGTACATGACTTCCGGAGATGAAAATTTATTGTCGCCGAACGACAGTTTACCCCCTAACAGGCCACTAAAAGATGATAGTAATGACAGTAAAGCAGCTGGATTGCTTTTAGCTTTATCAAACGGCGAGGCCGACAGTAAGGAGCTACAAAAATCGCCTTCTCAAGAACTTGACTCAAACTCGAATTCAGCTCATTCATCCCCAGAGACTCCTCAACTTTCATCAGCTTGTTTATTGGTTCAAGCTGCTGTTGAGCCTTTAGAATCTGGTTTTAAATTTCCCAAAACAAAGAAAGGGTAAGTTAAATGCTTTTTCTTAAAAATATGCAAGGTTGGGGCAACATGTAATACCATTTTCTATATTACATATAAAAAACTATATACACGCTTGGCAAACTGGTATTTGGCTTTTTACGCAATATTTACGGAATATACATAATATGTAAATATTAGAAAAGGGAACGAAAAAATTCTATGTTGTTAGTATTACAAGTGTATGTTTTTACACAAAACTGTAAACATTAACGTTCAGATTTACTAAAAAAGTTTAAGATTTAGCACTGGTTTAAATTAAGATCTTCTAGTTGTTCAGTTAAGTTTTGACAGGATATTAAGTCGTCATTAAAAACTTCAGCGATTTGCTTGGTTTCCAAATGATTTTCATCTTGAAACATGTTGCTAAAATGGATTTAGTTCTATTATTGTGTAATTTTAAGTACTAAAATTGTCCTTTTTTTCATGAATTTGCGAAAAAATTCAGAAACAAATTCATAGTATAAAACTTAGTTGTCTTATTCTTACACTTGTTAGTTCAAAACTTTTGGTTGTCAAATTAGACCGGTCTAGTCTTTGAGAATCTGGATGTAATTGATTATTAGAGAAAAATCTTTAAAAATATATAGGAAAATCTAAACTTATAACAGAAATTGATTTATGTTGGCTACCTATAAAGTAACAAGGAAAATTAAATCTTAAAATATAAAATAATACTAAAACGTTATAAAATAATTGAAAAAATTTACTTACATTTTCATCCTATTATCAATGTATTGTGTCGGCCTAATTAGGCCTCATCAGTCCAGGAACAGGAGCATAGGCGAAACAGGTGCGCTGGAGGGTGCCCCCCCACCCCCGAACTTTAATACACCGGGCAAAGCAATTATTTACAATCAGTGCCTTAATGATGAGCAGGAGATATTTTTGAAAAAGAATTATCTATTGAGAAGCACAATTTATGCAAATACAGTGAAAGTCACTTATAACGACGACCAAGGGACCGGCAAATTCCCGTCGTTATAAAAGGACGTCGTTACATACAGCCGATTTTTTTTTTCAGTAATAAGGTGAAAAACATATCTTTGTATATTCATTTTATTACTTACATAAAGATACATTACTCACATAGTTATGAAAAACAAGAATTAAAACAAAAACAACTAAGTACATAATACGTTATATGTATGTACGTAATTAAGATGAGACACATAGGTACACAATACTACTTATGATTTATTTATAGGGTAACTAATTCGAACAGCACCAGTCGCCTACTAAAAATATTGTTATTGTTGCATTTCGATATCGGGAATTCTGGGAATCACATCAGTGACAAAACGATTACAAAAACAGACCAATCGGAACATTCTACACACGTCGCATCGTGACTTTGCTCGTCCGCACGTCATTATATCCGGCTTGACCCTGAGTACAGCAGGACGTTACAAGCGACTTCGTCGTTATATCCGACGACGTTATACACGACTACAAAAGCGTTGCCGGATATAGAAATCCAACCGATTCTCTAGGGTTCGGTCGTTATAAGCAACTTGTCGTTATAAGCGACGTCGCTATAAATGACTTCCACTGTACTATGTCAAAATGACTTAATTACAGTAATTCTTATTGTTATATTTGTTGGTAAAATACCTTATAAAAATTTTGGCCATGAAGAAAAAAAAATATGTAATATATATATATATATATATATATATATATATATATATATATATATATATATATATATATATATATATATATAAAGGAATATGTCATATTTTTTTTTTATTGCATAAATGTTTAAGGAAGTCGTTACAAACCCAAAAAAATGTTTACTTTTCGGTATAATTTATTACAATTTAAAGAGCAGCCATTTGTCCTTAGTGAAAAGTGACGTCAGGAGATCAGCAAAAATCTACAGGTTAACGGTTAACGTAAAGCTGAACTTAAAGTCGAAAATGTTTGAATTTCTCGGAAACAGTCAGAGGGAGAGAAATCGAAATTTTTGGGTTGATAGAGGAATAGTTCACCTAGCTTCGGTAAAAAATTCAGTTATACAGGATGTTTCGTTTCAGAGCAATTAAACGTCAAAGTCGAAATTTCCGCGATTTCCGTTGAAATCGGGTACAGGTCGCAAATGTGAATTAAATCGATGTAAATTTTCGGAGATCGCAGGGGACCCGGACCTTCAGAACTCCACTGAAACTGGTGAGAATCAGAAAGTGGCAAGTAATTCTTTTGAATTTTTTTAGGTCGAAAAATGCCATTTCCAGAACCTTCTTTGATACCTAATAACTCGAAAACAAAACGTCAGATCGAAAAACGGACTCATTAGTGAAACTTTAAAATCTCAAATCCTTTTTTTACAATTCATTTACCTAAACCTAAAATCACTGGAAAATGGAAATATTTGGAAAAAAACTGGAAATTTAGATTTGTGACCCAAATATTTCTCGGTTTTTAATTTTTTGTGGGGTCAAAATGGTTCAAAATAAAATCCCATATACGAGTACGTCATCGGAAAGAGCTCGTCGAAGTATATGATATCCATATTTTTTAGTTTCTTCATTCTCTATAGGAAGGGAGCAATCGCTGATTAAATTTCGATTTTTTAACTTTTTTTGCCCTCGACATCGGAACATTTGAATCACTCTATTTTTTGCTATCTAATTTTTTCACAATTTTTCAGCACTCTTATAAAGGGATAATCACACTTTAAAATGAATACCGAATGGGTCATCCAGGAGCGTATTTAAGGGGTAAAATTCTGATTTTCTTGTTTTTTTTTTCGACAAATCCTATTTTTAAGCGACATTATTCCACACTATTTACCCTATTTAGTGATTCTTTTTGGGTTAATTTTATCCGTTAATTATCTAGGAATACCTCCCACTAATTTAAATGGCTTATTTTTTCGGTAAAGTTATAAATAAATAGGTTTATTTGCATCGGGGACATCTAAAATTTTAAAATTTGTGAGTTTTCGAAGATTGTCATGAAAATAAAGAATTGCAGTTTATTTACTCGAAATTATTAAGATGATGCGTCAAAATTTCGCAGAAATGCCAATTTTTGGTGCAAAATTGAAAGGTTCCTGAACCGATTTCGGCTTGAAGTGTACATGAATAAGATTTTAGGAACCTTCTACTTTAAGTGCAGGGATATTTCACTGGATGAGATACGCATTAAATACCATTTTTATTGAGTTGTCGATGACTACAACACTGGAATTCGCCGTATACTCATGATGAGTCATAAGTTCAGTTTTGACGACACAGCCAATGGGATCCCGTTTTACAAGTTTCGAAATTCGCTCGAAAATTTGCAGTTTTAAATCTTTTTTTTTTTTGTTAATAAAGACCAAAATAAATGAATAACAGCAACCGCCATAAACATTTAATTTATGTAGAGAATATAAAAAAATATATATTCAGATTTATTTGGGTTATATGCATATTCCCCATTCACTACATTAAAACCGGTAAATCCTAATTTGAATTCTGATTGAGGCAAAATTATGGCGCTTAGCGATAATAAGCTGGTAATCGCCCCTTAAATTTTCTCTAACCAGCGTAGCGGTATCCGCCACTGGCAAGAAACACATGATACGGAGTAAGCTGCCAATTCTATCAATGATTTTTTTACCTAAGAAATTAGCAGACGAAATAATGTTATTATTAGTAAATTATTACCTTTGTGTAAAATCCCTTTAAAATACAGTTCTTTTGAAAATAGCAATTTACCAAAAAACACTGACAACACAGTACCGCCATTAATTTAATGCAAGGAACCAACGCCTGACTAATACTAAAAAAAAGTTCCAATAACGCATCAAATACAAAATTTAAAAGATTTTACGGTATTATGTCAGAACTCGCATCATTAGAAATTGAAAACTAATGTTTTTGTTACTTCCAAAGTAAAATCTCTGTAAAATTCACTTCCCTTATTTTAAAAAGATTTTTACATTAAACTTGTCACACGTATGCAATACCTACCTACTGACAAAACCGGTAGCAGCCATTAATGAATAAACATTTCACTAACTAATTACATACAATGCTTAAAAGAATCCACGGTATTTTTTACTATCAGCACTATTAAAAAACCACAGAAAAACTGGTTTGAAACATTAACCACTAATTACAAAGGAAAAAGGAAAGTGTTGGCGACTCACATTAAGGAAGCCAGCTGCAATCAGCTGATTTTTAACGGGGAAAAAGGGCTCACTTCTTGACAAAGATGCCAAATAATGCGATAATGACAACAAGGTCGGAGGTGACCTATTAGAAAAGTATTTAGTTACCTGACTACCAATGTCGTTTTAATGCTGGGGAGTGAAAGATCCAACATAAGGTTTGAATGGTTAACGTGATTTCATCATTATTTTTTTATCAAAAATATTTCAGTCCTTTTTGCTTAGGTTTACCTATTTAAAAAGTTTTTTTCCAAACGTACACAGCAATTAAAAAATCAATCTTTTTTAGACGTCACCTGGTTTTTGCAATTTGAAAACGAGATCTTGACAGTTTGGCGCACTCTGTTCAAAACCAACTGCGCAAATGTTTAAAACCCCGAAAATAAAAGAAAAATAAATTTCTCCTGTAACCATTGATTTCTTTCTGGAATTCTTTGTGGGCAACCCAGAGTTAACATGGAATTACTGTCCCAAACCTGAAAATGTCAAAATAAATTCGCTTACTTTTGCACTTAATTTGCTTATATTTTAGGTTAATGAATGAATGGTTAAATAAAGTGCCAGATCCTGTTCAGGCTGCTAGTTCCATATCACCTTCGTCTTTGATTCCCCACAGTAATCAGCTAACTAGCGAGGAAATTGGAAATTGCAGTGCAGTTAAAACCATCACTCCCCTGACTCGATCTGCTAATTTTTGTGACACTACACCGCAACAGCAAAGAGGCGGCAATGCTAAAAAAAGGTGGCTACGACAAGCAATCAGTGAAGATCATTCTTGCGATAGTGGTGTTAGTCGCCCAGGTAATTATTTGCTCTACTTAGAACAATATAAGGTGCTCTTTAAGATCGGATTTTTCATTGAGTAAGTTACCATTGTCCCTTTTTAGTGTTTTGAATATTCTAGAAATTATAAATGCTCCTTAAAATTTGATTGTCAAGCTTAATGGCGCTTCCTCAGCTTGCTGAATTTAAGAAAAAGGTTTTAGTATAGTTGTGGAAAAAATGCAGGTAATTGAACTAATTGAAGTGAATGATTCGGAGAATAATACCAATTTTTCTTTTTAAATGAGATGTTTAAAAACACTTAACTTTAAGTGAGTTTTTTGACCTGGGCAGCATTCAGCCAGCCTCTAAAAGTGAGTTTAAATGAGACAAATTATTTTGTTAGCATCGAAATTTCGAACTTGAAATGAATATCCACTTTTTATTCCACATTAATAGAATAAATGTATTTATATGTATTTATTTATCTTACTTAGATTCACCTCCTATCAGTGAAGCTGTTGCTCCCCCAAAGAAACGTAAATTACCCCGAGAATCTATTTCCAATGATAATTCGCCGCCCAGCACTCCAACTAGCACAGGCCCAGCCAAAGTAAGTTTATATTAGTTTGGTTTCTCCAATTATATCATGATACAAATGAGAAGGTGCAAGTTTTTTTACTGCAAATTTAATTGTTGAAGGTATTATAAGTATAATATTATACAATTTTGACATTGCTAAATTGAATTGTAGTCTAAAGTGAATGATGCGAGAAAGGGATCGGCCTCCTGCCAAATAAAATAATAAAGTTTCTAAAAGGGGAAAGTTTATGGGGGGGGGGGGGGGGGGATTATACTTCTAAAATGTTTTCTCTTAGTTATAAAATTGCTGGAAAGCTCTTAACGATACGAATATTAGAAATAAAGATGATTAAAAACTACGATCAGCTGAAATAAAATATGTTTCACTAATATTATAAATAAATATAAATGTCTAAATATTAAAAATTATTGCAATAAGTTACCGTGTCACTGCTATAACAGTTAGCTTTAAATCAGTTGCTGCTGAAGAAAATTTATATCGACAAATTAAATCTAATGAATCTGGTTGTGATATTTGTACTTCCAGATAATTAGCAATTGCATACTTTATATCGTGCCTCAAGTATATCACATAACCAATTCTTGTATTGTCCAGGTCTTTGGGGGGTCGCTGTTATTCACTATGTACTTAAAGTAAAGGAGACAAACTATTTTTTAATACTGAACAAAACTGCAAAGTACACTTTCTTCTAATACAAACCTTTATTTATTCTAAAGGTAAATATGCAAAGAATCATATGAAGCAATATAATCTCAAAAAAATTACAAACTGATTTTTTTTTTAGATTATATTGCTTGATATTAACCTATAAAATCAACAAAAGTATATTTTTTTAGTTTTGTTCAGTAATAACAAATAGTCCCTCTTTTCACAAGACCCCGACCTTAAGACAAATTGATCTTTGATTTAAAAGTCTGAAGTAGGTTTTTTTTCAAAAGTACTGGCAAGAGGTTCATAAATAGGTTACTTGCATGCCACTTATATGTTTTGTTTTGCTTTGTTTTAAGAATCGTTTATAACAAGAATTCTACATCAAATTTTGAATAATAGGCCGATAAAATCAGCAACCTAGCAAGTACATACTACATATGGGTGGTGGTTCTTAGTTCAATATACCGGTTGTCCCGCTAAGGTTCGCCACTGGCTGTATCTAGGAAACTATTTGCCCTACAGCTTTCGGGAAAAAAAATTATTACAAAAGTAAGCCCGAGAAGTCTATTAAAATTAATTTACACTTTAAAATTTTACCGCTCTATGGCATATTTTTAAATCAAAATCGAAAAATGATAATTTATCTATAAAATCAATAGCGAAGGTAAGTTACGCGGAACGATTTTGAACTCTCTTATTAGCACTCTAAAAATTATTTATATGACATTTTAGCGATTCTCTTAAAATAAGGGGTGGGGGAAGGGTGAAATTGTATTGCAGAAAAAGTTGGATAACTTTCGGCTACGTTAACCAATTTTAGCAAACTTGGTCTTGTTTTAAAACTATTTGATAGCCTGTAATAATACTTAGGTTTTTGTTTAATCCTGAATCGCCAGATGGCGTATTTTGGTCGCTTCAGGAGTTCACCCAATTTTCCATGAAAAGGTAAATGGAAGGCTATAATTTTTATCTTACGTTCTTATTACTTGTAAAATTACCTAAAAATATCAGAAACCGGAAGTCGCTATCGTTTTTCAAACTTAAGTTATGAGTGAAAATCTTTTTAGGAAATAATATTTTTAAATTTCAAAGTGAAATTCGAAAATTTTTCATAATAACCAGTACTAGTCGACCTAAAACTTACAAGCTTCTGAAAAAATATTGTCATCATAAGGAAGAAACACTTGTTGATCTGAGGTTCTGGAAAAAAAATCGACTGATAGTTTTTTCATTTGTATTTTATTTGTGTTCGTATTGTATTTCTTTTTAAATTAATGTTAATTAACTTTTCACTTGCAAAGATTATTACTTTTTTAGCAAATGATCAAAATGTCCGCCATTATTGTCAATGCAACTTTGAAGTCTTCGCCGTGTTCCATTAACAGCAGTTTCGATTTCTGCAACAGAAATAGACGCTATCGCATTTTGGATTCTAAGAATCGTGTCTTCTCGTGTGGTTGGCCGGGTCTGGTAGACAATATCTTTAAGCCTTCCCCATAAATAAAAGTCCAAAACGGTTAAATCAGGAGACCTGGGTGGCCAAGGAAATAAACTACCCCTTCCTATCCACCTAGTGGCAGACTGGATATTCAAATATTCTCTCACGTTGAGAGCATAATGAGCAGGGCGACCATCGTGTTGAAACCTCATGTTTCAGTTTCTAAAGTTACTTCTTCCAAAAGAATTGGCAGATGGTTTCTTAAAAACTCTAAATACCTTGCTCCATTAAGCGTCTCTTCAAACATAAAAACAATAATTTTACCTTCAATAATGCCGCACCAGACAACACCACACCGCACCAGACACAGTGGCAGAAATCTAACCTTGGGTCAAAATCAAGTGGTGTGAGCGCCTGATGAAGTTCAACATGATATGCATGTAATCTTTCTTTTTTGAGAATTCTTTCAACAACCAATCTCTTTCTATATCCCTAATACTGCGTTAAGGATAAGCTTCAATGTAACCAAGCACATTTGTGGTATTGTCTTTATTTCGAGTTCTGCGAATCCTGTTTTTGGCTTGTATCGGCAACACTTGCCCAGTTTCTCGTAAAACTTCTTGCTAAACGTCTAAAGACTTTCCGCGAAATATGTCGTCTCAGGATATCTTACAGCGTACTCCCGCGAGCCAATAACTGCATTTTCAAAACATTGAAAATATACTGCCAGCATGTCATATGCTTCAGCAACATTATAAGACATACTTTTCGAACAGATTAATCTGTTTTTAATACAAAAGCACAAGATTCGACTTCAAAATAATGAATAACTTATTAAAGGAGACAGTTGATGACAGCTAAATATTGTCAATTTCATTCTTTCGTTTTCCATGGCTTACTTATTATTAATAAACATTTCCTGTTAGACTTTTATTGCATTTTCGTTACTTAGCTTATGATGACTTCAAAGTGGCATTGACAATAATGGCGGACTTTTGAGCATTTGCTAAAAAAGTAATGGACTTTGCAAGTGATATGTTAATTAATATTAATTTAAAAAGAAATACAATACAAATACAACTGAAAAAGTATCAGTCGATTTTTTTCCAGAACCTCAGATCAATAAGTGTTACTACCTTATGATGACAATATTTTTCAGAAGCTTGTAAGTTTTAGGTCGATTAGTACTGGTTATTGCGAAAAAATTTCGAATTTCACGTTGAAATTTAAAAATAATTTTCCTAAAAAGATTTTCGCTCATAACTTAAGTTTGAAAAACGATAGCGACTTCCGGTTTCTGCTATTTTTAGGTAATTTTACAAGTAATAAGAAAGTAAGATACAAATTATAGCCTTCCATTTACCTTTTCATGGAAAATTGGGTAAACTCCTGAAGCGACCAAAATACGTCATCTGGCGATTCAGGATTAAACAAAAACCTAAGTATTATTACAGGCTATCAAATAGCTTTAAAACAAGACCAAGTTTGCTAAAATTGGTTAACGTAGCCGAAAGTTATCCAACTTTTTCTGCAACACAATTTCACCCTTCCCCCAACCCCTTATTTTAAGAGAATGGCTAAAATGTCATATAAATAATTTTTAGAGTGCCAATAAGAGAGTTCAAAATCGTTCCGCGTAACTTACCTTCGCTATTGATTTTATAGAGAAATTATCATTTTTCGATTTTGATTTAAAAATATGCCATATAGCGGTAAAATTTCAAAGTGTAAAATAATTTTAATAGACTTCTCGGGATCACTTTCGTAATAATTTTTTTCCCGAAAGCAGTTGGCAAATAGTCTCCTAGATACAGCCGGTGGCCGAGCTTAGCGGCACACCCGGTATACCCTTTTTCTTTGAAATAATATACTTTTAACAGTTTTTTTAAAAGATTTTTTTAATTTGGAAACAAAACACCGTGTTGGGTTTTGCCAGGCCCCTAATATTTTACCTGGTTATAGGGTCTTGGAGTAATGTAAACAGTTTTTATACATAATTTCCGGTATATTAAAACAACCATTTTTGCAAAAATACATGACATATTTCGCTACACTCGAGTTTCTTCAGATAAATCAAGCCTAAAATGTGGATTATAAATATTTGTAACAATAATCATATGCCATACATAGGTCAAATAGGTAGAAATTTCAGTAAAATACTTAAAAAGGTGTTACAAAGGAAAAACGGGGTCTGATTATGGTAACCATATAACGAATATAATGAAAACGTCGAAATATTACATACAGAGAGAAAACAAAACAAACAACTAAATTTGTTTTGTATACAGATCAATAAATTGAAAAATTCGGGCAACTTACTAGATGATCAAGTAGATCTTAATTCCTCTTTGTTATATGCTTTAAATAAACCTGAAGAACCCATAATTGTTTACAATTATTTATAAGGCAACATTAGTAAGATTTCATTCATATGAAGAAGCTACAGTATAGCGAAACATGTCATATTTTGTTAATTAATATATTGGAAATTGTAAAAAGTGTTTATGTTATTCTGAAGCCCTATTGTTATGGATTTCTAGCAAGTATAGGCCAAGTAAATAAAATGTTTCACTTGGGTATTAAGTGCATTTGACTATTTCAAAAATCCTTGGATGCCAAATTGGAAAATGGCCCTAAAAAATTCAACATAAACATATCTGAAGCTTAACTGTTTTAAAAGATGTCAGAAGCAAAAATTTATTTAAATATGAAGAACTCGAAATTAGTTTTAGCTATCAAAAAGGCGTCTAAGATACTGATGGCGAAAGCTGTATATCATCTTATAAAGAACACCTCAAATACAGTAATTGGTAAACAGTGGTAAGTTTGTACTTCTAAAGAGCTGTCCATATTATGTTTTTTTCCATTAGATAATGTGATCTATGCATATTACTATTACCACAGGTTTAAATAGCTTCGCTGCAGATACCTCATAGCATAGGGAAATTTGAAGCCAGCACAGACGGCTGCGATTTGCTTTCCGAGTATTGTGGAAATAAAACAAGGTCAGACAGCGTTTCCACCGTTTCACTGAAGTGACCCTTACTGCTGCATACTAATATTATACATAGTTGAAATTATATTTTTTCCGTGTACCTCATGACCGAAACTGATATTAAATAACCAACACAAACGTTTAGTTGTTAATCGTGTCACAAAAAGAACGATCAGAGTCGGTATATTATTATTTTGATAAAGATAGATTAATTCAGATATTCATTCCTAGTTCAAAAGATAATCCGACTGATAACGTAACAGTGCTTCCGCTTTGACAGTAAATAATAACCATTTTGGGTTAAAAGGTTATACAAAATCATTTAGAAGTAAAAAATACTAAGAGAAACAAGGGTACAAATTTTCTTCAAGATTTAATAGGCGATGAGGTGTATGTAGCAAAGCTGTTTAAATCTATGCTATTATTAATTCGTAATAGCTTTTCAGTGTTTCATTTTTTAAACAAATTGTGCCATTTTCGTTTGTATCATGATAGAAATCTGTTTTTATTAAATGTCTCTTTAAAATATTCATTTTACAGATTATAGATACCCCAAGATCAAGTCAGGAAGGATCCGTTGAAATTGTTTACAGTGGTACTGAAGGCGACAGCCCAACGCGAACTATAGAATCTGAGGTAGACCTAAATGAACGGGCCGCAACAATGAATCAGGAATTTAGTAAAACCCTGCTATTGTCAGCTTCTGAAGCAAATAATGTCGGAAATATAAAAGGAATTCTCGATCCAAGGCTGGCTAGGGATAATGCTTTATTTACTAGCAGTGAACATCTGGTTGGAACTGTAGAAAAGACGCTAAGTATCTTAGGATTTGAAAATGCTAAAACAGAAATAACTACGCCAGCCAAGCGAAAGGTAAAGGTAAATTGATTGATATTTTTTTTAACAAAGTAATTTTACTGTGAGTTATTACAATATTCATTATTGTTTTTTAGTTGTCAATCACTGAATACCGTCAAAGAAAAAAATTGAACACTGACAAATCAGATGAACATGACGATTCGCACAGTCATGATGATAACAATTCATCTGAATCTTTTAAGGCTGAGTTAGTACTGAAACAAAGGTCTCGAAGCTCAAGCAGTAGCTCTTCCTTTTCCAGCTGCGATGAGCTGTCAACTGCTGACATTATTAAAGGTAATGTATGTTTTTTTATTATTATTTTAAGGTAAAGTTTGACAATAAAGTATTTTTACAAGCTTTTATTTAACTTCACCTGTTAGTTTGTATGTTAGTATGTTTAGATCAAATAGTGCAATCAAAGTTTCGACTAGTTCTCAATTAAGCTAGAGCGTTGACATTTTGAACACGTGTATAAGTCCAGTGACAATGCAATATAGTATATTTAATATTGTTCTAAATCCAATATGGCGGACGCCCCAAGATGACGGATTACCTTTTTCTTTACACTGCCCTTGATATGGGTATCAAATGAAAGGGTTTGGCCAGTAGAATAAGATAAGCTATGTGCCGTCATTCTAAACCCAATATGACGGACGCCACAAGATGGCGGATTACCCTTTTCTTCACAATCCCCTTGATATGGGCATCAAATGAAAGGGTTTGACGAGTAAAATACGATAATCTACGTGACGTTATTTTAAATCCAATATGGCGGACGCCACAAGATGGCGAATTACCTTTTTCTTCACAACCCCCTTGACATTTGTAGTAAATGAAAGGGTTCGACGAGTAGAATACGATAAGTTGTGTGACGTCATTCTGTACCCAATATGGCGGACGCCAGAAGATGGCGGATTACCGTTTTCTTCACAGTCCCCTTAATATGGGTATCAAATGAAAGGGTTTGACGAGCAGAATACGATAACAGGCCAAATGTCTTGTAATAGTGATGCATTATCAGAAATGCATAGGTTTAGACATAACTAAAAACTTAAAAATAAAATCTTGTAAAAAATACTTTTTAAAAACAAGCTTTTATTATTTAGATGTAATTTAAACTTTTTTATCTTTTCCCAGATCTTCGTATTGTGTGACGTCATAATCCTGAATGTCACTCCTTTCTTTTTAAGCGGGCATATTAATGACTCGAATGACTTGGCAAAATCTGTCGCATCAGATCTCGTAGTGTATCTATCGCTACTGGAACATGAGATTTCAATACAAAATAGTTTATTTTATAAAAAAGTAACTTAGTCAAGTGAGCTAATGAAAATCCTCGCATCTAGAGGATACAAGATATGTAAAAACGTTTGTGCATCATCTGTACAGCAGAATTTAACTACAGCTAATATTTATTTTCAGTCAGACATGATAGTATAAAGTAAAAATTTGAAAAAGCATAACCTAACTAATTTCTGCATTAGCTTATTGGCTCCAAATGAAAATAATGTTACTTGGGGTGTAATAAATCGAGTCAGTTGAATTTGATTCAGAAGTGATACCCATATTAAGGATCAGTATTAGGCACTTTATTGTTTATTATATACACTTTTGATTTTCATTTATCTATTAAACACGGTAATCTTTTAGCTTTTGCAGATGATACTCAAATATACCACTCAATCAAGTACACAGATTTAAAAAATAGTATTTCCTTAATCAATAAGGATATTTTAAATATTTCAAAAACTATAACTGATCACGGATTAAAAATAAATGAAAATAAAACTAACTTAATTTTAACTGGTCCTAAAACACTAATCACTAAAATAAAAAATAATTCTGATTTCAAAATTGTTCTTAACAATAGTTTTAAGATACCGTCAATCGAAGTTGGAAAAAATCTTGGAGTAATTTTTGATCAGCATCTTAATTTTCATGAACATATAAAAAATATAATTAAAAAAGCATACTACAAACTAAGAATTTTATATAACTTTAAGGACTACTTAAATACCGATACTAAACTTAGACTGGTTGATTCAATTATTCTAAGTGGATTAGATTACTGTGATATCATTTATCACAAAAATATCAGTAACGAAGATAAACAGAAATTACAAATTCTTCAAAATAACTGTGTTCGTTTTTCAGTAGGGCTAAAAAAGTATGATCACGTATCACCTAGTTTTGACCAACATAATTTAATTAAATTAGAAAAAAGACGCGAAATCCACATATCCTGTTTTATTTATAAAATAATTTTAACTCAGAAACCAAGATATTTATTTGAAAAAATTTAATTCAGGAATAATATTCATAATGTTAATACTAGAAATCAGAACGCAATAGAAATACCTAAACATCATACTGAAAAATATAAGTCTTCGTTTAAATATAACTCTTCTGTAATTTATAATAATATTCCTTCTAGTCTGAGGGGCTTAAGCTATATAACTTTCAAAAAAAATATAAAAAATTATTTAGTAATGGTAGGATTGGAAGAATGATTTTTTATAAATCAAAACCCTACCTATTTATGCCAACTAGTATACTACTGTCATTTTTTGGTTTTCTTTTTTACTTTATCATTTTTACATTTATATTTTTAATTGTTTTATTGGCATAAATAAACATCTTTATTATTATTATTATTATTAAGTGGTCTGCAATGAGCTGATGGTAATCTCAGGTAGTTTATCCAATCTGAAGTTATTGAAAATTCCTATAAATTTTGAATATCCAGTGTTCATATCGTACCACGATATTTATTACATAAGACAAAGAGCAAAGAAATTTTAGTAACACTAGCCCATAGTAATTATTTACAATAAAAGTTAGAGGGAGACGGGAGCTGACGTTCAAATCAAATCAAAAGTAAACTGTAAAGAACATACTGAATTTAGACAAACAGAAAAACAGTTAATTGGGTCTACTCACTCAAGAATTCCGTCGTGGAGTAGTACGCTGCATTTATAAGGAGGTTTTTTGAGCTTATTTTTAAGTATATTTATTGACTGACTAGCCTTTATCTCAGGACTAAGTTTGTTATAAATCTTGATACCCACTGCCCTGGATCCGTTCTGTGACAGCTTGAGACGGTTATAAGGGACTGTTAAAACAGACATATTTCGCGTTTCATAGTTGTGAAAGTCTGCTGAATTCTTTTTTAAATTAAAGATATTTTCCCTGGTATATAGAGCAAGGTGGTAAATATATAGACTGGGTAGTGTTAAAAGTCTTAGTGCACGAAAATCCGGTCTACAGTGGTTTCCGAAGGGGAGACCCGCCATAATCCGAACTATTTTTTTTTTGAATTACAATCACGTCGAAACTACCTGCTGCGCCCCAGAAGACGAGGCCATACGACAAGCTAGCTTGTACGAGACTATAGTATGCCAGTTTAAACACATCTATTGTGACGGTATCCTTTAATTGTCTAATTAAAAAGCAATACGAGCTTAATTTACTTCTTAGATGGCCTAGGTGTACTTACCAAGTAAGTTTACTGTCAATGTACAGTCCTAGAACTTTTGTACAGTTGACCTGAGCAATAGAGGCCTGGCTAAGTTTTAAAAACCAGCTTTGATCAACTATGGTATTCTTTGTACAGAAATCTACAAAATTTGTTTTTTGTCCATTGAGCTTTGGGCCATTTTTTTCACATCAAAGATTTATTTCGTTTATTGCTGCTTGACTTAGTTCTAGTTGTGTGTTTCTAGTCATTGCACTGACTAGTAGGGTGGTATCATCGGCATATATCACTGAGCCAACAGCTGACTGACAAAAAGCTTATGGGTCATTTATATAGACCAAAAACAGAGGAGGTTCCAGGGTTGACCCCTGCGGTACACTCTGGCAGCCCCTTACGTCCGATTTAACCCCCTCAATGACCACTTGCTGGGTCCTAGATTCCAAATAGGACTCTATCCATGAGTATGATTGAGCTCTGACTCCGTAGCTCTCCAGTTTCCCGAGCAAGATCCTGTGATAAACGTTGGGAAAAAATTTACCTATGCTGTCAAAACGTGCTGGTAATCGTAGCATAGGCATGCCGTAAAAACGTTAGTCAGCGTCAGGGCCTCAGTTGCCGACCGAGCACGTCCGTTAATTGTTTTGTTAATTGTCGATGTTTGGAGAAAGATAATTTTGCCAAGGGTATTTTGTGTCACTGGCTGTCTCGGTGCGCCGAACTCTTTAGTATAAGATTATCTCTAATTTAAAATGTAGCACCAATTTTAAATGGTTATTATGATACATAACTTCCCACAAAAGAACTATTAATGAATTGGGATCTGTAACAGCTGATATGTCTCATCCATAAAAATTACTGATTTTAATTTTTAGTATTTATCCTCTATTGTAGGTTGTTTAATATGACATATTATGGGTACCCACACTTTCTAATATAATTTTTTATATATTTTTTATTTCAGTTCCAGCTTTTAACTCGGAGCCGACAGAACTTGAACGACAGAGGGAAATTTCTAGCATGAGATTAAAGAAAGCATTTGGATTAACCATCGACGATGAATCCCGTAAACCCTCAGGTAAAATAAATAACTAGTATGATGCCCGATCTTAGTCATGAAAATATGAAGTGGGTTTACTAAATATATTGTTATCATGAATGAATTACGTCAATTTCTATATTTTAGTTGTTGATATGAGTTCAATTCTGCAATGTGATACGGAATCAAAAATAAAAGCTTCCTCGCATCTGTTAAATCCGTCATTTTCAAGTGCCAGTTTTTGCGACTTATCAATGTCGCCAACTTTAAGAGCACCAGAAACTCCGGATAGGACATACACTCCTGTTTTATCTCCGGTTACTTCCTCGATAAATCTATCGCCCACTAAAGAAATTCATAAATGGAACAAAGAGATTGACGATAGTCCTCATAAAGAAAGCGTAAAATCGGAATCTCCTAAGACGGTTGACGAACATTCAGTAGAGGATGAGGAAATAAAAAGTGAAGAAAAACTAAATATGTTTTATACACCAGATGACGATGAAGAACGAGGGGTTCCAGAATGCGAAGAGCCAGAAAGTACCAATTATGTTCCACCATTTAACAACCCAGTGTACCCAAACAGTAATTTTGCAAGCTTTACTTCGACCATAGGTAAAATATTTATGTTTAAAATTTAGCCTTCAATTTTCAGGTCAAATCAAAACAAATCACTAAATTTACAACGTTGCGAGTGGGAGCATAGGCCTAGGTAGGTCGATATTTAAAAATTTTTGAAATAAAGGTACTTTATTTTTAATAGAATAATATAATAGTGCAAGCCCTACCAGAAATGTGCTGGTTTGTAAAGTAACAAAATAAAAATTAAATCCTAGAAGAGCGGCTGGTCTCTGAATAGGTCGCGTCGGAGTCGAGGCGCCGGCACGCGCCGGTACAGAACTCCCTCTGTCGCCACCAATTGCCCACTCGCCGCGTTGTAACTCAAATCACACGGCAGTCTGTGTGAGTTAAAGTAAATATTCAGTGCTATTAAAGTTTTTATATTATATCTGTATAGTATGTAAGGCTGTTTTTGGGACGGTGGTAGCTAAGAGAAAGGATAACTCCACAATTCTAAAAGAAAACCCCTTATTTACATCAAATGTGGTACATAGTTCATGTAGTCGCAATTTAAACATAGTTTGAAATATTATAGTTTCTGATTAAAAAAAAACGAAGTTGAAAGCAATAACTCTAAATAGGCCAGAATATAAACCGGATTTATCCACCACAGTGTTGGACTGGCTTACCTATAGGGCCCCCGCTGACCTAAAGAAAAATGTTAACAATCTTTTTAATAATTAATAATTAGGTGTTAAATCGATAAGGGTCGTAAATATCACAGAATACAAATAAAACAAGAGTGATTTTAAAACGCACAAAAAAAACAAATGTTAATCATTGTGACCCTGGGTAAAAACTATCAGGGTGTAAAGTTAGTTTTTGACGGATTCCAAGATAGACAGGACCAAAACAAATTCACACTGTGTGTACGTGATATTGAACAGGGCCGCACTTAGAATTATTGAAAAGTTATTTTCGCAATATTTGCTAAATTATTGTCAGTGTATCGGAATGTGAAAAATACTATATTGTGAAACCGGAATGCTCTTCCAGTTCGCCCTTATAAACATTTAAAATCACTTCTTTAGTCTCTACACTTAAAATGACCTTTTTTTGGGCGTTTTCTGGATGAACTTAAAATCAACATATTGGGTTTCGTCTGCAGTGTTTGTACTAGATATTTTGTTTTTTTTTAACAAAAAAGCAAGCAACAAGAAATAACAATATGTAGGGGAAAGGCGTGAAATTAGGACCACCTAAGGTCACATTGTAATAATTTACGCAGGAGTTAATTTCGGTTGTGTAAATTAGAAGCACAAGACCCAATAAAACAAAGTAATTGATATGGTTACTCAGAAAGCTAATAAAAATTTATTTTTTGCAAAAAAAATTAAAAACTTGTTCATGAAATTTTAGAGTGTAATTTGGTCCAGGGTGTGTAATTTGGTTTTTGTAATAATAAATAATAAAATTGACATCTGACACCATTCTCGGTTCAAGTTGGATAGACCATAGTATTTCATAATACAAAGACATTTCAGAAAAGGAGAAGAATCCCTAGCCTGATCATTTGCTTTATCGTCTTGATAGGTACGAGTATTCGTTTTTCTTTAAAAACGTTGGCAAAACGTTGACTTCAATTATACAGTGTATCCAAAAAAGTATGCAACGTATGGGAACCTTTTTTTATTATTTATTTCTCTATTTTTTAAAATGGGGGTACTTTACTCTTAATGGGTTTTAAAAAGGACGGCATTTGCACCTTTACTAAAAATTTTACCTAACATTTGATAGTTTTTAGTTTGGCCAGTAAGCACCAACTTTTATCAAGAATACATTTTTTTGAGAAATCAATAAAACAGTTTTCCATATGTTACATACTTTTTTGGACACTGTATAATTTTAAGAAATGATGTTCATTTCTTTTACTGATATTCTGTTGTGATAAGGTTTTTACCTTTCCAAGCTTTTAAATAGTCTAAACTTTTTGATTATAACCCTATTAATACTTCTTGAAATAATCAATTTGTTTTGATTTACGCAAAAAGTTGCTATTTCCTGTATCAATATTTTATATATATATATATATATATATATATATATATATATATATATATATATATATATACGAGTACTCGCGGGGGCCCACTAAGGTCGGGGTGCAAGCACGTTACTAAAACCGGTTTTACATTCGTGTACTTTTCAGTGTATTACATAATATATATCAGGACACGAACGTAAATGCTTAAGGTTGTTTAGGTTATCTGTCAAAGGGAGGAATTTTATGTTGCAGTCCTGAACTTTATGAAAAAATAAACTGAAAACTACGTAACAAACGGGCATAACAAAAATTCTACGTTGCCGTGGTGATTTTGCTCTGCCCGTGAAGTCCTGTACGGCCTTGGCGAGTTTTAGTTGTGGGAATATCATACCGTATCTCCTTGGACCGTGTCTGGATTAGCAATATGCCATTGCCCAAAAATTAAAGGCAACATTACTTTAAGTATTAAATAATTTAAATTTTCCAATGTTTAACTGATTTTTAGGTCAAAGGTTACCCAAAAAGTGAACTAAACCGTAAATGCAGGAAAAACTGGAGTTTTAAATTAAATTTTTGTTTTAATTATTAAAATATTTTTTAATGCGTAAGAAAACAATTTTGCACATGATTCTGAAATTTCTTGGTTACTATTCAGCTCAACGCGCATTTGGGAGATGCGGACGGACAGGACGCATCGGATTTATTTTCTCTACATAGCGTAGAATTGAATCATGCTGGGCCTTGCAGATAGATTTGCGTTAACTCATTTAAATTTATGTTAAGATTTTTTTCCGATGCTCCCAAGTATGCATTCAGCTTCCGTCTGCATCCGAACGAATTGTCAGTCTGCCAAGTACTAGTAATAAAAAGTAATAACGTTATTGTACTATTGTGGGCAATATTGCCATTCTTGGAAATATTCTCAAATTTTCAACATTACTGGAGTTTTTAATATTCCAAAATTTTGGCAATTTACAAGAGTCTTAACAACTTTCCGGGAGTTTTCGTGGGAATATTGCTGTCTGCACAATGTTAGCAACAACCGAGGTTGTGGAAATATATTGCCACTTGGAAATATTGCTGACGGTACATTGCTAATCTGGATCACAATTGTGCGACTACGTAATTTCCGGGCCAATACCTTTAGTTTTAAAGCTTACTGAAAATACACTAAGAAATTATAAAATTAGTTTGTCACTATTTTTTTTTATTTTTAGATGATGATTCCCGTTATCAGAGTCGAAACCCATCTCCCCCTCCAGATTTAGAGGCCCCTACATTTAGTGCCACTTTATAAAATGGGGTATGCGTAAGAGTGCAATTATCAATTTTTATTATAATAATTATTGATTAACGTAAATTAGTTAAGTGATGTATATAATTGTTTTTATTTTTGGAGATTTATATTTTTTAAAATAGGTATTATGGACAGGAATTTACCCGGTGAATTAATTTATTGTTTTTTTTTTCCTTAAATTATTTATTTTTTGAAGTCTTCAGAAGATATCAGTTAATTGGTTTTTGAAATTATTAATTTGTAAGAGAATTTGTAGATAAACTGTACACTCTGTATATAATATTTTTTATTTGTAAGAAAAATATGTTTGTTTTTTTTTTGTTAAGTATTTTCGTGCAACCGGTTACAGCTATATTATAGAAATCTCATTAAAACTGTATATACTAACTGTATCAATTGTTTTGAAGCGAATTTTTTGACAGTTGCACGATAATGAAAAAGTACAAAATTATTTAAGAAGTGTGATCTCCGTTTTAAACGTTAGATTTTTTTATATATAATTTTTAGTAAAAAATAATTATACCTTCCTAAACGTTTTGTTTAAAAAATTGTTCAAAAAACTATCAGCTAAACGGTTAGTCTAAAATATTGTTTTATAGCTTGTATAGTTTGTTTTAGACTTCACAGTTTTATTGTAAGAATATTGACGACAGACATCACATTAATTTTGTGGAGGTTTTGTGTATATATTCTGCTATTATGTACATACGTACTATATTAATTTATGATATTTTTTGTAATAATTATGTACTACATCCAGTGTTATGTTACTATTTTTTTCATTAATTTAATTGAAAGCTCTAAAATTGTTATTGTAATTCAAGAATTGCAATAAGGATTGTTGTTTTTTAAATATTTTTGGATGAATTTATTTTATTGTTATAAGTGTACAAAATTTCTTAATAAAATTTAATAAAAACACAAAAAATTTTCGTACTGTCAGTATTATTAATTGCCGCGATAATAAAATAATTCATCCTTAAAAAATAAAAAAAATTGTCAATGGAAATTTCAACGACATAAAATAACTATTTTAATATGTAACAAGGCTGTACATAGAACATTAATATTGATGTTGGTACGAGTTCCGTACAATTATTAAAGTCTTTAAAAATTATTTTATGAAAGTTTTATTTTTTTGTAAATACGGGAGCTCCTTTATTGTTTCTCTGAACCCAAGTTTTCCGCTAAAGCAGTTGCAAGAAATCGATACCTGTTAGACTTATTAGTCTTGAGTTAGAAATGGGCCTAACAAAAATAAACCTTACTACATTTTTGAGTCGACCTTGATTTTGTAAATGATTTTATATTGAGCTTACAGCGTTTTATGAAGGTGACAAGTCGGCATGTAACCTTGGTACTGTAAAATTAGTTTCAGAATACCAGCATATTATTTTTCACTCTAAGTAGAAAGCGAAAATTTAAGGACGGCCCGACTGCACGAAACGGCGGAACTAACTCCCGATAGAAAATAACATTTTCGTCTGGTATTGGTTGACTTTTCTTTATCTCGAGAAAGTAATGAAACTATTCTATCGCTGTCAAGAATAGGGACCTCTGAAGTTGAATTCTGCAAGATGTGTAGTTTTTAGAACTCTAATGTACCAAAAGCTCCCAACTGTCTGAAGTGTGGAACATCCTCAAATTCACTAGTTATTCAATTTTTCAAAAATATCTTCCTCTTAAAAAAAAAATTCCAACCTAACTTCTTTTATTTCGTGCTCAAAGTCGATATGAAATTGGCTTTTGGCATTTGAAAAACTAATCGAGGAAGAATACAAACACACTCTTATAATAATGTGGTAAAGCCGTCGGTGCCGTGTCTCGAGGGCTTCCGACGCCTGGGACTCGAAAGTGTGAAGCGCCCCTAACAATACACAGTGGCATTTCGACAGCACCATAGTAAAGTAAGAGGAAAAAATGTCTACCTTTTTTGCAAATTCTCCGCGAATTAAACTGTCGACGTGTTTACCTCCGAACAGCACACTGTGCTGTGCAAGCCTCTCACAGTGGAAACGTGAAGGTGCGAATAATAAACCGCGCGAAAACATCCGATATTTTGATCGTGCATACACATCCGTCGCACATTTACTGCGTGTAAAAATATGCGAACAGAACGTACGAGTGGCGTTTCCAGACATGAACTTTGGGGGCGATATTGTCACGTGGTGCCCGGCGCATCCACCAAATGTTACGTAGGGGTTAATAAAATATCGTAAATTTAATTAAAACACTTAGCAGGTACAATATGATCACTTACATGCAACCAATATATACGTTGGCATAGGGGCAGCTTTCAACGGGGTCACTTATTCGGTCTGAAGGGTTGGTCGTACCGGGACTGCTAGCGCGACACCACAGTACCGCTTTCTTTTGCATTTCGCTGGTGCTCTATAATATGAATCTCTCAAGAACAGTTTGTACAAACTAGTGTTGTAAATATCCGTATTCTTTAGATATCCGGATAATACGGAATCGGAATCAGCTAATATCCGTATCCATTATCCGAATACGAATCCATTTCTTGACCCGCGCGACAGATCATGTATACGTATGCATGCAATACTAAAACATTTTCTATCCGGATACACGGCTAGGCAGGGGCGGCTACTGCCAGGGGGCGCAGGGTCTCGCACCCCCAATTAAATTACCAACTAAAATAATAAAATAAAAAAATATATAAAATATTTATTTCATTAAAGCAACTCATACCACCAAAAAACTCTCCTCGTAACGTAAATTACAGAGCCAGCGAAAGCACAAATAAGTAATGCAGCGTTTTTGCTCGGAAGGTTGTTTGGAGTACCTTGGCAAAAGTCTACGTTATAATCTGAACGGTGGATCAAGCGCGAACCTAATTCTTACTTCCGCACGGTCTCAGCTTGGGAACAACCACGAGATGATGTCATGCAAAACGACGCGGTGCTCGATGACCAATCAGATTGCGAATAAATCTGTGGTTGCTATGACAACGGTCGGCATAGTACACGTGCTTCGGTCTCAAATCTTCTGAAACTTTTCTGCATTTGCCGTTAAATAGTTTGTTTTGTTTTCTGTTTTTTCGGTATTTTCATTGTCAATATGAATTCTGTAAAGTATATTTTAGAAAATAGACCTGTTCCATTTGAAGAAAAAGTTGCAATCAAAAAGTTGGGTCGTCCAAACTCGATTTAGAAATAAAATCAACGGTGTTTATGAGGTTTTGAAAAAAAAAATAGTGCCAGGCAGCATTCGGCGCTTTTCACTCCTCACCTTGAACCCTCCTCCCCCTCCCCCTAACAACTGCTTTGCACCCCTATATCCAAAAACCACGGACCGCCACTGCGGCTAGGTAGGTCGATGCGGTATCGGTTGATCGGTCTTCTCGGGTATCGGTATCATTCGAAGTCGAAGGTTAGGGATAGGAAGGCACCGTCGGCGTCGTTCGTTCTCGTTTGAATTCGGTACGGGTGAGGCGGGCCTAGTTTAACCAATGGGTCTCATCCCATATGATACCCGTTACCCCGATAACTATGCTATATTTTTTTAGGAAAGGTCATTAGAAAGAGAAAGCATAAGATCAAATATGCCACATCGCAGACCGTGTTGTTCGCTTACACTCGATTCCGATTCCGTTTTCTCTTTGCACTTTGCATTAGTATACAGCCGATGCGAATTTATTTTGATTCCGAATCCGTATTCAAGTTCTCGGCCGGTTCCGGATAATCCGGATGCTTTTAATATCCGTATCCAACGGATTTTTGGATACGTATCCTTACATCACTAGTACAAACAGCATATAAACTGTTCAGAGTTCACAAAATAATTGCGAGGCCAAAGAGTGGTTCCGAAATATAATAAATAATGTGACAAAATGTATGGGAATTAGAAACAAATACAAAAAATAGGAAAATATGAAAAATTAATTAAAAAATAATTGAAGAAAAATTTTTATTTTGTGTCAAAATAAATATTGTATTTTCCCCAAAAGATATCTCAAAAGTCAAAAAAATTAGTATGATTTTATTTAGCCCGAGTCTATGGTATGGCGGGGATATATCTCCCTTATCCCCTCGTAGGTACGCCACTGGAACGTACTAAGAAATTGATAAAAGACATACCATTCTAAAAAAAAGGCGAAGACTACGCATTGGCGGACTAAGGGAGGCGACAGGGGCGGTCCGCCCCAGGCCCCACAAGCAGTGGGCCGGGGCGGACTAACTCCTTCGAGGGCCGCCCCGGGCCTCCGAAGGAGTTAGTCCGGCACTGAGACTATGTAAGAAAAAAATATGGGTGAATGAACTTGAATGATAGAAGAAAGTTTTAATTACATATTGCATGCAGTACGGGCCAAGCTAACCAATTTGTACCTAACTTTCGAGACCCAATTCCTCCCGCAGAACGTCTAGCTGTAACTTTAATTCTGTTAGTTGTTATCTATGCCCGTCCCCGTATAAATAAAAAATATTGTTTAATTTTAAATTTAGTAGAAATTATAATGTACAACCTATAATACTAAACACAAAATAAATTCTAAACAATATCTGGTCCCACAAACATTTTCGTTCTTGTACTAAATTCATTAATTTTTCGGTGTCCATTTTAAAAAAGGCAAACAGCAACTGCGAATAAACGCAAGAATCCCAACCAAACGGTATACGTTCGAATGAAACTGCTGATGTTGTGAGCGCTTGTATCTAAAGCGTGCAGTTAGGATGGTTCGCCCGCATTCGTGGATATACGTACGTAGTACATTTCGCACGTTCACACTTTCGCTATGAGAGAGGCCTAAGGGATTTTCGACTTCCCGTTTTTGACATATTTTTACATTTTAAGGTGTTCTGAAGCAGTTTTGCTATTTTTAGAGTGATGTTTGTATGCGGTTGAAATTGCACCGAAGTGGATGAACCGATTGTCATGAATTTTGAGGATGAAGCGGCCATAAATTGGTTAAAATCAGCCAACCAGAAGTTGAGTGGGCGTCATATCAGTGGCGGCTCGTGGGGTAAAATTTTGGGTAGGCTAGGCCAGCAAATAAATAACAAATATAAATCCGAGTATAAGTTTAAGCTGTACTTCGTAATTTTCAGCTGTAAAAAATTTCGGAGCGGGCCTTTCACTCATAATATTTCTTCTTTCGAAGAAGGAAGCATTATGTTTCGTGTATGAGCGTATTTTGAATACTTATTATGGGGCTAGTAGCATTCAGTGGCGGGATAAGAGTACGTTGGGCCCCTAAGCAAGCCCGGCCAACTCTCGATTTTTGAGATATACATACACACCGCCACTGGTAGCATTTTAGTTAGAAACCTTATGAAATAGATTTGATTCCCAGTAAGAGTCACGCAATTTGTTTAAGTCCACGAAAACAGTTGATCCGAGGCAGTGTTTAGATTATGTGCCATCATCTCAATTATTTCACGCTGTATTGTAGTATGACAAATTTAAATTTGGACTAAAGGTTTTAGGTACCTACATCATAATACTTATTTTTAAACTTACATTTCAGAATTAAAATAAAAACAAAAAACTCTTTAAAATTGCCCACTCTGTATCAAAGAATATTTAACTTCTTACATAATAACATACTGATGCAAAATATAACTACTGACTATGTATTAATAATTGTCTTAGGTGCATATATTATTATAGTGTCTTAATTAGAGCAAAACCATGGATTTATTAAGAATGGATACGGGATGATTTAACATTCTTTGAAGCCAAAACAAACCATTCTAAACGACACTGTAAACACAATTTGTAAACATTGGCCACATCTTATTTTACCTTGTATTTTTGTACAAAAAATACGTTAGAAGCATCACAAGATTTACTAAAAGTAATAAAAGCCCTAAAATATTTTATTTTTCTGCTAAATAATAATAAATTTAAGTTAAAAAGGTTTTATTATTTATAGGTTATATTATTTCTAAAGGTTTATTTAAAGTCGCTCCGAGTCATTTATAAATCTATAAGTCGCACTTTTTCTTTTCTAGTTCATTGGAGAAAGACGTACCCAACCCAACCTAAGCAACCCAACCGAGTGTTCGCAGACGTTTTTCCTAAGCAACCAGCAGAGACCAACACTTCTGAGCTCCAACACTCCAAGGCTATTTTATCTCTTTCTACTACCATTCTTGATTCAATTACGTATTTCCTTCAAGTTTGTAAACTGTTCCCCCAAGAGAATAACAAACAACAAATATAGGCTTCACGTTCGATACGCTCACAGTATACGGACATCGAATCCTTTCTTAATAAATCCATGGCAAAAACCAACAAAATTATTTTTGTTAGGTTGCTCACCCTGTATCAAGGGCATTAAAAGTGGTTTAATTTATATTAACGGTAAAAGCCTTCGCTGTAGATAAAACACTTTTGGTAAAATAAATCGTATTTTAGTGAAACAAACAAAAAAAATTGTAATTTTCTAAGGTGCCCGCCCGGTATATATTTCACCGGAAATGTATCCGGTTTCAAGCCAGGACAAAGCATAATTTATATGCGACATTTCATTTTTTGTTTTAAGTAATTTTCAAGTTTTCGCAACAGACACACCGACGCAAAGTTTAGAACACCCAAAACCTGAAGATCTGACAAAAATTCCAGAAGTGATTTTGTTATGAATATACTTCTCCAGCGAAAGAAGTAAAAAGATAATATTTGTTCACTCGGTGTACAAGGTAAAATGAGCACCCGGCTTTGCGAACGAAAAACTCACGTTCCTACGCACAATTCCATTGGGATCAAACACGTAAAAATATATTTTATTCAATTTCCCATCCGTATAAAAATTAGAAGTTCATTTGCCACGTAAAATCGTCAGCTACGTATTATTTCTCTTAAGCTAATGTTCTAGAGTTATTGCAAAACTAAACAGACATTTTTTACTTTTTTACATTGTGTTGTGTGGAAAATATAAATGTTACTAAAAGTTTTGGGTTCATCTAAATACTTTTTCAAACTTATGTTTTCGAATTAAAGCAACAATAGAAAAATACTATTATATCATTGGTTTTTACCACTGATATAAAGGTATGTTCCAATACAGAGTTCGTGAACGGTTTTCGATCAGAAATAGAGTTTCCCAGATAAATATTACATGTTGCACAGCGACAGGCGTTTAGTTTACGTAACTGTCTGTTTCGGACGGTCAGAAAACCGTACGGACTGCTTGTTGGAACAGACATAATAGCTAAGTATATACAAAATATAATTTGTGTAAAATAATAATAATAATAATAATAATAATGTTTATTCAAATATAAGATACATATATATATATATATATATAAAATATTCCATTTTATGAATAAACTAAGAAATTTAAATTTAAGGAAACTCACGAAGTTTACCTTGTTGTGAGTATCGTAATATTTTATAGGATACTTTCATTACAGTTAATAATTGTTTCTTTCTTTCTTTCTTTCTTCCTTCGGACACAACTGTAATTTATATGTTTATGAAAAATTTTATTTAATTTTTTTTTGTAAAATGAATCAGTTTTGAGTTAAAGCAACAAAAAATAAAACTATTTTTTAATGGTGCTCACTCTGTTTTTAATTTTTCGCATCAGCAGAGAGTCGGAAATTGGAAACCAGGTTTTTCGTGATCTAGCAAAGCCAAACGGGATCTAAAAAAATCTCGGGAGGTGTTTTTTTCATGAAAAAAATACTTACTTCTTACTCTAGCAAGGGAAATCAAAAAAGCAACAATCCTAATGGGGTGCGATATTTTGGGCGGGCTTAGGGCGCCGTATGGCTTAATACGCCTCTGTTCATAGTCGCTAAAGACAATCTAAAATGATGATATAATTTTATTGTTCTGTATTCGTAATAGTACTACACATCGCCCGATTAAATATTAATCAATATAATAATAAACCACTCCTTTAACAATGAAATGGCGAAGGAACATGCCTTTTTTAACAGAATACTAAATGTGACAACCTTAAAACGACATGGTGGAGGATCCTACACTGAAACTCTTTTGTGAAATTACAGTAAAAATCATTGGTTATGGGTTATCAGAAATAATTGGGTATATTTTACAAATGTAAATTTACCAAAACTAAATGAAAGTCGCTATTACTTTTACTATTATTTTATAAAATTGCATATGGTGTGTAAATTACCATTATATTTTACATAGTAATTCACATACGATACATAATTTTACAAAATTGTCAAAACAATACCAAGAAATGGAATGCAAAAATGTAACTTGTTTGTAAGTTTCTTTAAAAGCGTTTGTGTTGCTAAAATCTCGATTGCTGTGCCAGTTTTTGACACCTCATACTCAAACCCAACCCAACCCAACCTGAACAAAAATCCAATAAACGACCACAAAACAATATTCGATTTAATAAATGAACTTAATCTTAATAACAGTGACGGCCCTGACAATATACCGCCCCATATTTGCGCCTTTTACTGTCAGTTCATTAAATACAAATTTGGTTAATGGGCGGGTCGATGAACAGTTACGAAAATAATTCAGAGAATTACAGTTCAGCCTGTAAAGTCTTACTGGTGTATACAGGGTATCCCATTTTCGGCACTCTTGCGGGGTATCTCCCTTATTTTTAAAGATATAGGGTTGCGGTTTTCGCGACAGTGTGTTACTTTTTTGTGAAATTAAAGATAGCGCCAGCAGAATTTTCATAGCCCTTTTGATTTTTGAGATACAGGGTAGAATCGAAAAGTGTAACGTTTGAGGCACCCCCGTATCTGAGTTACTTTTACACTGATCGAAGAAGTTAAAACGTATTCTTATAAATTTTTTTCGTAGAATCCAGAATCGGTTTTTTTCTAACACTTTCCGTTTTTTAGGTATGAAGCAAACATATGTTCTTTTAAATGGAACACCCTGTATATTATTTTTCAAATTTATAGGCATCATGTGGGCTTTCCAAAAATATATAATTGAATACAATTATTTTTAAAAAATAGCTCAGAATTTAAGATTTTCTAAAATTTTCTTTTGTGTCCAATGGCTATGGCTAATTTGTTTGGAATAAAAGACAAAATGTCAAAAACTTTGCGGTTTTGTCAGTTTTTGATTATTAGTAAAATAGTTTTGTTGTTTTGGTGTTATTTTTTTTTAACAATGGCGGTTTACGAAAATAATGAAAAGTATGATATGTTGGTTTGTTTTATACAGTTTAATGAAAATCCCCAAGAAACTTCAGAATTATATTTACAAAGGTAACGTATTTTCAGCGCTATGCTTAAGATAATATCTTAGTGGTTTATTTTTTGTTCACATTAGATATCCAGAGAGAAGGCCACCTTTCCCAGATATATTTGCCAGCCTTAAATCAAATTTAGTAGAGCATGGTTGATTTATCCAGCCCTGTCCTAAGGCATACACCAAACAAGATAGAGATATACCGTAAAATGGGGTGAATAGGGTCACGGGGGTGAATAGGGTCAAAGTATGTTCGTTACCTTAATCCAGTTTAAAAATAAAATGCGCGAATGGTGCCGATTTTCGAACATGGCTTTTACATGTTGACACTTGCCAACACCGGACGTGATAGTTATGTGTGCTGTTAAACAACCTGTAGCGGCGTGTTAGCCACGATAATATTCGTAATATTTAGCGGCAAAAAAGTTATCCCGTAAACGTGTCCCGTCTTTTTGTTAAAATTAACGGAAAAAGATTTTTGTGTTTGTGTAACTTAAAGGTAAGTGTCCCAGCAACAAAGTTATATAATTAGTGTTTTATTATGTTACCTGGTGTTTGTGTTATACCGAATTTTTTTTTGCGAAAATTTGATATAGATTATTGGCCATTACTGTATTGTAACACACTTGATTCGTAATATAGGTACGTTTAGAAACCAATGTGTACTTTATTTACCTATTTAACCTATTTTTTACAATAATATTTTTGGTTTTTTTAGCAAACAAGATAAACACAAATAGCCAGATTATCCAATGCTAGTCCGGTCTAATTTGACAATCAAAAGTTTTAAACTGACAAGTGTAAGAATAAGACAACTCAGTTTTATTCTAGGAACTTATTTCTGAGCTTTTTCGCAAATTTATCAGGAAAAGGACAATTTTAGTACGTACTTTCAACACTAATAGAACTAAATTCATTACAGCAACTCGTTCCAAGATGAAAATCATGTGGCAACCAAGTAAATCGCCGAAATATTACAATAATTCATAAGTTTTGAATGACAAGGACAGGACAAAAACCTGTCAAAACATAACTGATCAACTATAAGATCTTAATTTAAACCAGTACTAAATCTTAAACTTTCTTAGTGAATCTGGACGAAATATTTTATGTAAAGTTTAATATGTAACTTTTGTTACCTATGTTTGCAAACAAAGCCAAAAAGTATCTGTTTCAAACAGTTTAGCTGACCCTTTTTAACCCAGTAGCGGTTTACTCGTATTTTAGAGTAATTTTTAAGGCGTGACCCTATTGACCCCGACTTTGGGGTGAATAGGGTCAGGGCATAAAAAACTATATATATGCTGACTCCTACTGAATTTCTTAAGACTTATATGGTAGTTCTATTGTACAAGTAGGGACTCATACTAGTAACCTATGTCCAAATTTTTCCGGACAACGGTTTCAAAGTTATCGAGGTGTAAAGTTGAAAATTGACCCTATTCACCCCATTTTACGGTAAACGAAATAAACGTATGGGGTTATGTAGAAGCAAAGCCTTCATCTTCTTGCAAGCGAATAGAGGAAGCAACTGGTGTATCCAAGTCTAATGCTCAAAGAATTTTGCAAAAATATAAGTACCACCCCTATAAATTCCACATACTTCAACATTTGCACCCCGGTGATGCTGAGCGCCGAATGTTGTTTTGCCAATATTTACAACAAATCAATATTGATGAATCTTTTGGCAGACTCGTTATCTGGTCCGATAAATCTTATTTTTCAAGTGAGGGAATTTTCAATCGCCATAATACAAGGAATTGGCCCATAGAAAATGACCATTTGATTTTTGAGAGGGCACAACAAGGACGCTTTGGGGTTGGGGTCTCGTGTTTCATTTTTGGAAGATGCATAGTCTACAGAATTTTTTAAGGTCTCAAAGCGCGTCGGTACCGAGAAATCCTTGAGGAAGTTATTCCAGAATTGATAGAAAATGATCCATTTGCCCTTTATAATGCCGTTTATCTTCAACAAGACGGTGCCCCAAGCATGAACCTGAAGCTAGCGGCCAGCGGCCAGCGGCTGGCTGACGAAATCTTTGATTGCGGAATTGGAAATCAAATAATTAAATACATACCATAAGCCAATCATGCTCTTTAATGGTAAAAGTTTTATCTGCACTTGATGAGGAGGCTTGAAATTTTCTAAATTACCAAAATTACTACAAAAAATCAAAAAAAGTAGCGACTACAGGGCTCACCCAAAAAATTCTAAATTAAAACTTTTAAAAATGCAAGCATATTTTAGTTCACGTTTACACTTGATGAAGAGATTTAAAATAAGGCAAAGAATAACATACATAGAGGATTTGACAAAAATCAGAGGCTACGGGGTCGTTTAAAAAGTTTCAAATTTTCGTCAGTTTATTAAATATACCAGCATATTTTAGTTCACTTTTATACTTGGTGGGTAGATTTAGAATAAGGCAAAAAATAACATACATAAAGGATTTGGCAAAAATCAGAGGCTACGGGGTCGTTTCAAAAGTTTCAAATTTTCGTCATTTTATTAAATATAGCAGCATATTTTAGTTCACATTTATACTTGGTGGGTAGATTTAGAATAAGGCAAAAAATAACATGCTTACAAGATTTGACAAAAATCAGACGCTACGGGGTCGTTTCAAAAGTTTAAAGTTTTCGTCAGTTTATTAAATATAGCAGCATATTTTAGTTCACATTTATACTTGATGGGTAGATTTAGAATAAGGCAAAATATACCATATATAAAGGATTTGGCAAAAATCAGAGGCTACGGGGTCGTTTCAAAAGTTTAAAATTTTCGTCATTTTATTAAATATAGCAGCATATTTTAGTTCAGATTTTTATACTTAGAGGGCAGATGTAGAATAAGGCAAAAAATAACATACCTAAAGGATTTGGCAAAAATCAGAGGCTACGGGGTCGTTTCAAAAGTTTAAAGTTTTCGTCATTTTATTAAATAAAGCAGCATATTTTAAATCACATTTATACTTGGTGGGTAGATTTAGAATAAGGCAAAAAATAACATACATACAAGATTTGACGAAAATCAGAGGCTACGGGGTCGTTTCAAAAGTTTCAAATTTTCGTCATTTTATTAAATATAGCAGCATATTTTAGTTCACATTAATACTTGGTGGGGGTAGATTTAGAATAAGGCAACACTCTCCACAAAGTACAAATGTGAACCATAAAATGCTGCAATATTTAATAAAATGGCGGAAAATTTAAACTTTTGAAACGACCCTGTAGCCTCTGATTGTTGTGAAATCCTTTATGTATGTTATTTTTTGCCTTATTCTAAATCTACCCACCAAGTATAAATGTGAACTAAAATATGCTGCTATATTTAATAAAATGACGAAAATTTGAAACTTTTGAAACGACCCCGTAGCCTCCGATTTTTGCCAAATCCATAATGTATGCTATTCTTCGCCTTATTTTAAATCTCTACCAAGTATAAAGGTGAACTAAAATATGCTGCTATATTTCGTAAAATCACGAAAATCCTAAACTTTTCAAATGACCCCGTAGCCTCTGATTTTTGCCAAATCCTTTATGTATGTTATTTTTTGTCTTATTCTAAATCTACCAACTAAGTATAAATGTGAACTAAAATATGCTGCTATATTTAATAAAATGACGAAAATTTTAAACTTTTGAAACGACCCCGTAGCCTCCGATTTTTGGCAAATCCATAATGTATGCTATTTTTCGCCTTATTTTAAATCTCTACCAAGTATAAAGGTGAACTAAAATATGCTGCTATATTTCGTAAAATCACGAAAATCCTAAACTTTTCAAATGACCCCGTAGCCTCTGATTTTTGCCAAATCCTTTATGTATGTTATTTTTTGTCTTATTCTAAATCTACCCACTAAGTATAAATGTGAACTAAAATATGCTGCTATATTTAATAAAATGACGAAAATTTTAAACTTTTGAAACGACCCCGTAGCCTCCGATTTTTGTCAAATCCTCCATGTATGTTATTTTTTGCCTCATTCTAAATCTACCCACCAAATATTAATGTGAACTAAAATATGCTGTGATATTTAATAAACTGACGAAATCTTTAAACTTTCGAAACGACCCCGTAGCCTCTGATTTTTGTCAGATCCTTTGTGTATGTTATTTTCTGCCTTATTCTAAATCTACCCACCAAGTATAAATGTGAACTAAAATATATATTTAATAAAATGACGAAAATTTGAAACTTTTGAAACGACCCCGTATCCTCTGATTATTGTCAAATCCTTTATGTAGGTTATGTTTTGCCTTATCTACCCATCAAGGATAAATGTGAACTAAAATATGCTGCTATAAGTATTTAATAAAATGACGAAAATTTGAAACTTTTGTAACGACCCCGTAACCTCTGATTTTTGTCAAATCCTCTATGTATGTTAATCTTATTTTAAATCTCTTCATCAAGTACAAACGTGAAGTATGCTTGTATTTTAAAAGTTTTAATTTAGAATTTTTTGGGTGAGCCCTGTAGGCGCTACTTTTTTGATTTGTTTTAGTAATTTTGGTAATTTAGAAAATTTCAAGCCTCCTCACCAAGTGCAGATAAAAATTTTACCATTAAAGAGCATGATTGGCTTATGGTATGTATTTAATTATTTGATTTCCAATACCGGGAAGGTACATTCCGAATGTCAGCCAGCCGCTGGCCGCTAACTTCAGGTTCACCCCCAAGGCACAACTCTGCGCTTTTAAGGGCATTTTTAGACGATAACTGTCTTCAAAGATGGATTGGTACCTACGGACCTCTAAGGTGGCCCCCTCGATCTCCGGATCTTTCAGTTTTGGATTTTTTCTTATGGGGTTTCATGCAAAATAAAATCTATAAAACACAATATCAGTCTGTAGCGGATCTTCGTGCAGCAATCGATTTAACTTTCCGAAATTTGGAAAGAAAGCCTATGATTCTTGAACGCTATTAGAAGAATAAAGAAAATGTGCCAATTTTGAATACGGGAAAATGACCATCATTTTGAAAACCACTTTTAAAAACTCTTTGCTTTTTCAAAATTCTGTTTCTCTTTTCTTTTTCCTAACTTAAGTTTTAAGTAAGATAAGTAATTATTGTTTTGTTTTGAGTAAAATTCAATAATTTTATCATAATTAAGTTAAAATGCTGTAATAAATAATTAAGACTTGAGAATTAAAAAAGATATTTTGAATTAAGTTTGAAAGTATAATAATTACTTACATCGATTTTGTTTTTAGTAAATTTTAGCCATAGCCTACTACCTACTGATTGGACACAAAAGAAAATTTTAGAAAATCTTAAGTTCCGAGCTTGTCTTTAAAAATAATTGTATGCAATTATATATTTTTGGAAAGCCCACATTATGCCTAATAAATATGAAAAATAATATACAGGGTGTTCCATTTAAAAGAACGTATGTTTGCTTCATACCTAAAAAACGGAGTGTTAGAAAAAAAACCGACTACGCCACTGGATTCTACGGAAAAAATTATATAAGAATACGTTTTAATGTCTTCGATAAGTTTAAAAGTAACTCAGATACGGGGGGTGCCTCAAGCGTTACACTTTTCGATTCTACCCTGTATCTCAAAAATTAAAAGGGCTATGAAAATTCTGCTGGCGCTATCTTTAATTTCACAAAAAAGTAGCACACTGTCGCGAAAACCGCAACCCTCTATCTTTAAAAATAAGGGAGATACCCCCAAAAATGCCGAAAATGGGATACCCTGTACATAGGCGTTTTGTACCAGAGCCAACTTTTTACCTTTTTCAAAATTTGTGTTTAATGAAGTGACAATAATAAAATGCACATTCACGCGGGATATTTTTATCCTTCAAAGGAACTATATTCAGGTTGGGTATATATGCAATATACCCAACCCAACCTGAACAAAAAAAAAATGGACGTTAGGCAAATAATATAATACTTTAATATAAGTTTTTAAAAATAAAAATCTAATACAATTTAAAAACATAACCATGACACGCGTCATAAAAATGAAATTTCCATTAAACCAAAAATACATAAGTTTATAGCACAAAAGAATTATAAATATTTGTTTTTATTTAAACGATTATTTACCAGTAAATATTAAAAGCATTGTATCATTAAAAAATATAATATTGAAATAAAAGCTTGGATATTAACATTAAACGATTTACAGAAATTTTTGGAATTTCTTTGATATTATTTTGTATATAAAAATTATTTATTTATTTTTCTCTAAGGATCTCTCTTGTCCTCAAAAAGAAATTTGTATATATGTATTTGAATATATTATTTTTTTCAATTTAATAATTTATATAATTAAATAATGTAATGTTAAAATTGGCCCCCAACAAGTACCGTCTTCGGGGGTTTTATCAAGTTTATTTATAATATACATACATACATACATACATATATATATATATATATATATATATATATATATATATATTTATATATATATATATATATATATATTTATATATATATATATATATATATATATATATATATATATATATATATATATATATATATATATATATATTACATATATATACATATATATACATATATATATATATATATATATATATATATATATATATATATATATATATATATACATATATATACATATATATGTATATATAAATTATATTTAACTTGTAATTGATTTAAATAAACTTTATTATTATTATTATTACTATTATTATTATAGTTAGGGTAGATGTTAGTTTTTTGCTAGTCTCATATGTACTACTCAAAATCTCGAGCATGGAAGATTGTTATCAATTTAGTCAAAAACACAATATTCTAATCAAAATTTTTAGTTCATCCTCACTTTTTTGCTTTTATTATGTCTCTACAATCTCTCACATCAATTTTTTCATAGAAAATTGCTTCGTTTTGACGGCGCCAATGTCAGCTGGACCCATAATCTCTACTAATATATAAAAGAGTAAATTGACTGACTGACTCAGTCATTGATTAACGCCCAGCCAAAACTACTAATCCTAAAAAGTTGAAATTTTGCACACAGCTTTATTTTACGCCGTAGACGCCCACTAAGAAAGGATTTTGCAAAACTCGCCCTCTAAGGGGTTAAAAGCAACCCCTAAAAATTAAATTATGTTTTTATTTTAAAGACTACTAAGTTTTAAGGAAAACGCCACAGATTCACTAAGAAGGTTTACGATTTAGCACTGGTTTAAATTAGAATCTTCTAGTTGATCAGTTATGTTTAGACAGGTTTTTGTTCTGTCATTGTTAATAAGTCGTCATTAAAAACTAGCGTTGGAGAATCTGGCCGGTCAATTTTAGTTTATTTTTTTACATAAGACTACTTTTTTTCGTGTTGGAATTTTACCCCTAGGGAGGGGGTAAAAACACCCCTATCACTGATTGAAAGTTGAAATTTTGCATACAGCTTTAATTTAGGCCCGAGACGTCCAATAAGAAAGGATATTGCAAAAGTCACCCTCCAAGAGGGTAAAATCAACCCCTAAAAATGAAATAATTTTTCAAGCTCAAACCGCTCGACATAGAAAATTTAATTTTGGCATATACAGTGGTGGCCAAAATAATAAGAGTGTACTAGTTTACCATAAATATTTTAATACAGATTTCTTTATGTGATGGTTAACCATATAATTGTGCCATCTATCTTTAGTTTCTCACCTTAATAGGAAAAAAAGAGACAAATTTAACGTTTAATTTATTTACAGAAGAATTGTACCTCAAAAATTAAAGTATTGAGCAAATTTGAATGGTCAAAAAATAAGAGTGTTTCTTTGCAACAAGTAAAAAAATATAAGAAAAATTCATCAGTTATTTTTAAACAGTAGCAGTTAGTATTTTGTCGGATGTACTTTATTTTTAAGCACAGCTGCACATCTCCTTGGCATTGAGTCGATAAGCTTCCGACATGTATCTACTGGAATAGAATACCAGGCTCTCTGGGCATCCTCCCACAAAAGTCTCGTATTTGAGGTTTTCTTATCTCCAGTCCTATTTTTTTAACTCTTTCCACATGTTCTCAATAGGGTTTAAGTCCGGGGACTGCGAAGGCCATGGCAAAACTGTTACATTATTTTCCGAGAAACATCGTTTGACAACCTTGGCGGAATGTTTTGGGTCATTATCCTGCTGGTAGACCCAACGTAAAGGCATATGTTCCTCCGCATAAGGTAGCATAACTGTCTCCAATATTTCCAGATAAATTTCCTTTGTCATATTAGTCTTAATCAAGAATAACGGACCAACACCATTATAGGAGAAACAACCCCATAACTTGATATTTCCCCCACCATGCTTTACTGTGCCGATGGTCTTCTGAGGATTATATTCTTCATTTATCCGCCGTCTAACAAACAATCTTCCATCAGATCCGAATAAATTTATTTTAGTTTCATCACTAAAAAAAATGTTTCTCCAGTTTGTATCTAAATTCTTCTGGGCGAATTCCAATCTTTGTTTAATATTTTTTTTACTTAAGTAAGGAACTTTCCTGGCAATCCTTCCATGAAGACCCATATTTTGCAAACGCCTTCTTATTGTCCTAGTACTGATATTTAAACCCAATTTTCGCTTTATTATGATAGACGATGTAGCGAAAGGTTCTTTTAGAGACTCACGCTCAATACGCCTATCCAGTTTTCTAGCAGTTTTCCTCGGTCGGCCACTGGTTTCTGGCGGCTTTGTAGTGAGATTTTGTTCCCGTAAAACTTTGGCAACTACACATTGAGACCTCTTTAGCACACTCGCAATATAAGCGTATGTTTTATTGTCACTTCTTAAATTAAGAATTAATCGCCTTTCTTCCGGAGTGCAATGTTTATCGCGACCCATTTTGCCACTTGTGCACGATATTTAATGTATTTTTATTTATTTTGGAGCTGGCATACCTGCATGTCTGATAAAAAATTGTAAACACTCTTATTTTTTTTTTGTCCATTGGTTTATTGCTTATCAACAACGATAATTTAAAATACTACTGACCTTGGACAGATAACTGAAAAATATTTTGTGATACACGTTTGCAAATAAACATGCTAACTTCTAAAAATATGATCGTATATCCTATATATACAAAATTGTGAGACAAGTGACAAGTTTAATTCTTTTCATGCGACCTTCACACTCTTATTATTTTGGCCATAACTATATATATATATATATATATATATATATATATATATATATATATATATATATATATATATATATATATATATATATATATATATATATATTATACACACACACAGGTTGTCTAAAATAGGTGATATCACTATTGCTATCTCCGAAATGGTAAAAGATACGAAGTCGGTTAAATTAGAGAAAATGTGCCATTTCTAGTCCCTATTCATATTCCGTTTACGGAGTTGCCAAATTCTCTATAGTTTCTTATCTACAAGGGATTTTTTAAAAATAGTCAAAAATTTAATTCTTAAATATCTCGAAAACTATTATAGTTAGAAAAAAGTTGTTTTTACAAAAATCACACGATTTTTTACCTTCTCTAAAGTAACGTTATCGTTTTGTTTATACCATTTGTTTTTACTGAGTTACTGATACTAACTTGTTTTTTTCAAATACGGACCTGGATTTTTTGCTGCATTTTTTGAAAGAATGCTTCATACCCTTTACAACTATGTATCACTTGATTATGGTTTTCGACGTTTTGATCAGGAATAACAACATCATCAGGATTTTCTATCGATACGGACCTGGAATTTTCCATGTTAAGGCACAATTTCACAACCTATCGCTGTGGTTTAAATTAGTCAACTGATTAATTTTAAACCATGTTCATGATTACTAACAAGAACCCTTTGGCCATTAAAGTTTGTCAAATTGCACTTAAGCCAATGAGTTATTGAAAGCTAAAGTTTAGCAGACTCAGATTAGATATAATTAGCGGCCCTTATTAACAGCACCTAACTAGTGGTTAAGTTTACTACATATTGTAAAAGGCACCCTTGATGATACGTCTTCATTATTTACGTTTTTAATATTTTCGTATCCAAAAATCACCTTTCAGTTCAAAAGATAATACTTAATAAATAATCCTATTTTACCTAATGGTTTCATTTCTACTGCAACTCATTCTGCTGGTACAGTTGAATTACTATTTACTGGCTTTGAGAACAAACCATATTATCTCAAATTAAAGACCTTTAACTATACTCTAGCATGAAACCATTGTCATATTTACTGGGTTCGAATTATAAGGAATTCGAATCTAAAATCCGTTTTGTGCTTTATTTTTTGACGTTGCGTTGAATTATAACATATAGGCGGGCGGACGAACACGTTGATGGACGCGATTGGACTGACCACACGAAGCCAATCACGCCTCTAAGAATTGATTATTAGGATTTGTTATAATTATGTAAAACTAAGCTTATGCTTTTTTCAGGCGTTGGACCAATTTTACAACTTGAGGGTCCTGGTTAGTAATCATGATTATAATTAAAATTTACCAGTTAAAACAAGTTAATCCATAGTTACTGATTCTGACCTAACTGTCGCCATAATAGGTCGTGAAATGGCGCATTAACTTGAAAAATGCCAGGTCCGTACTGGTAGAATATCCTGATGATGATACCATTCTTCACCAAAACGCCGAAAAACATAATCAAGTGATACACAGTTGTAAAGGGTACGAAGTATTCTTTCAAAAAATGCAGCCAAAAATCCAGGTCCGTATTTGAAAAAAAACAAGTTAGTATCAGTAACTCAGTAAAAACAAATGGTATAAACAAAACAATAACGTTACTTTAGAGAAGGTAAAAAATCGTGTGATTTTTATAAAAACAACTTTTTTCTAACTATAATAGTTTTCGAGATATTTAAGAATTAAATTTTTGACTGTTTTTAAAAAATCTGTAGATAAGAAACTATAGAGAATTTGGCAACTCCGTAAACGGAATATGAATAGGGACTAGAAATGGCACATTTTCTCTAATTTAACCGACCTCGTACCTTTTACGATTTCGGAGATAGCAATAGTGGTATCACCTATTTTAGACACCCTGTATATATATATATATATATATATATATATATATATATATATATATATATATATATATATATATATATATATATATATATATATATATATATATATATATAATGTCACAAGTGGAAAAACCAATAATATTTCATAGATCAATATTTGGAAGTTCAATAAGTAAACTATAATCCTATTTTACTTAACCATAAGTTATTGCTCTCTACATTGGCAGGATGTAGCTTATTTATTGAATATACATGAAAATTGCAACTATGAAATATTCTAGTTCCTTTATAATATCAACTAATTACTCGAAATAATTTATTTAAACGACGTCTAATTATCGAGTCAGCATTATCGAGGTTTCTGACCTAAAGTCAACGCTCCTCAAAAAAGGGGTAAATTGCTGACTAGGTAATAGGGCGATCGCAAAGACAAGAGTGGTAAAGGACACTAGTGCACGATCTTCGGTCCGATACGTTGGTGATTGTGATAGATTGTAGAAGCAATGATCTTCAAATATTTAATGTAAGTAATAAAAAATTAAGTTGTCTTTCGAGAGTAATAACATAAATCTGTCTTTTGTTTGTCATTGAATGTTCCTATTTTTTGTAAATAAATGATTTAAGTTTGTTTTTAAAATCACGTTTAATTTCAATCTAGTTAAGGTTTCGTTACCTCTACGCCCCTAGTTGCACCCTTAAAACCAGGGCGTGGCAACATATATATATATATATATATATATATATATATATATATATATATATATATATATATATATATATATATATATATATATATATATATGGAGAAATATTTATCCGGGAGTACATCCGTTCGTTTGTTAAATTCCTGTTGAAATCTGCCAGACGTTTCGCCAAGGTCTCACTTGTCATTATCAATGCTTACTTGTTGCTGTCAAGTCGTAAACTTGACTTAATCAGTTTACGACTTGACAGCAACGAGTAAGCATTGATAATGCCAAGTGAGACCTTGGCGAAACGTCTGCCAGATTCCAACAGGAATTTAACAAACGAACGGATGTACTCCCGGATAAATATTTCTCCACATTTCTCCATCCGTGAAAGTCTACGTTCAAACATATATATATATATATATATATATATATATATATATATATATATATATATATATATATATATATATATATATATATATATATATATATATATATATATATATCAATATATAACTCAAATTCCAAGAAAAAACAACCCCTAAGGGGGTGAAATGGGGGCTCAAAATTTGTAATGAAGTAAAATTGTTACACTGCGGAAGACATCGCGGGCACAAGCTAGTTTCTAATAAACGTACAGTACACCTTAGAATCGCAACAAACACAATTTTAATCAACGAATATGAATTGGGTTTGTTGTTTTAACACTTTCATACACTAAAAAGCATATACGCATATCAAAGCTAATGTTTCGGCATGCGCAACATAACATAAATCAACAAGACGAATACAGGTTAAGGGAAATACAGATGTTTGCCTACTACCTACTTGACACAGTGTTGGGTTGTACAATTTTCGTTTTTAAAATACCCGCCCAGCACCTTTTACGAAGTTAGCGGCTGCTTCCAACACAGTGTCTTAGTAACAAACCTAAGAAAACGAAATTCTCCATGTAGCCATCCACGCATGCGTGTGCCATTTTTGAAACCTAGTGGGTATTGGTTTTGTAAGAGGGCTGTGTTTATTCACAATGTTTTCCATAATACGAGAATAAAATTGACACATCCGATCATTTTTTGCATAAGTTAGCCGCTTTGAAGCTATTGAATTTATTTTTGCTCACTTCTCAGATAAAATTCACTTAATAAGGGTGTCACTTTATTTAACAAACACGTTTGTTAAATCAAGCCTAAATAATACTTCGACACTTAGACTTAAATAATACAGTTTATTTAGTAAGTTGTTATAATATGACAAACAGGACTTAATGAGAAATTTATTACTATGTGACGTGGGACCTTTCTATTTTAATCTCTCAGGAATTACAATCAAGATAACAATGATCATTAATTTGAAATAGATCGTGTCCAACAGGTTTTTTTTAATCTATCATGAATACCAGCATTGAAGTACAAATTTAAAACAAATTACCTGCTTAATATACAAAACTGTAAGCGATACTCAGTTTTAACGCCTAGTCTTGGATATTACAGTTGCCTGTTGTTGCTTACTTCCCGACAAGACAACAAATGCTGACTGAGTTTCTTTTTGTTTAGCCTGTAGCATATTTAGAGTACCCAGTGGAGTGTCAGTTGAACTCATTTTCTTCATAAGCTGAAATGAGAATACCAATAAATAACTTGACTATATTGTATCCAATTGTATGGTAGAATGGTGACAGAAAAACAACTGAACAAGAATTCACCCTACTGGTCAGTTCCATGGACAGTTTACACCAGAACATATTTTAGTGATCATAATATTCATCTTTTCTTTCTATCCGTGTTCGCGAAAGTGCATTAGACAAAGACAAATAACAAAAGAATATGTTCAAATTTTTATCGTACCTTCCTTGCTGGTGGAAGTATTGCTGGTTATATACTTCGAAAGATTAGTCATTGCAAAATTCTTTTCTTTCCTGATAAAATCCCAACGGAATCCGATTTCTTTCTATCCTTGTTAGCAAAAGGGGCATTTGTAAAAGACAGATAAAAATGATGTTGTTGCCAATAAAAAAGAATAAATAAAACATTTTATCACAGTCGGCTTTGTTTGTGCAAGTATTTCTGGTGGTCTACTGTGCAAGTTTAATCGGAATTGTAATAAAAAATAAATTTCTAACCTGACAAAATACTTACGTAAGTTTTATGATTTTATAGCAAAAGACCTTTGTTTTTCTGAACACAAACAGCATTTGCAAAAATCTCGTTTTTATTAAACAAAAACAGTGTCAGCATAGCCACATTAACCTTCTTATTTTATACTACTTAAAATTGTTTCCTACCCAAGTAACAATACTCCTCCTAACTAATAATTTGCAATAAAAGGACCGGAGGAAAATTTTTAAATAAATAAAGAAAAAATTGCAAAAATGAGTAAATATTTTTATTAAGATAAGCAATTTATAATAAGGTTAAAAAATATTCCCTATTCACCGATATATAATGAAAATGGATACATAATACAGCCTACCTGCGAACAGTGACGATTATGTAAGTTAAAGACGCGATAAAAATTGTTTAATCGAATATACCAAGTAGTTTCACAATTTTTAACTGTAAATGCTGAGCCTTAGTTCCAGAAGGATAGATACACTTTGTAATGGCACTGTGGCTTCAGCTTTAAACTGAAACCAAACGTTTCTAGGGCGCAATTTTCACTACTTTCTCAATAACTAAAGAAAGCTTCTGTAATGCCCACTATTCTCAATTTTATATCTGATCGGCGTTCCTGTTACTCATTCCCATAACACCCGGTCCAAGTAATGTTAAGGAGAACAAATGTGTACCTTGCGTAATATTTCAATAATTGTTAGTCAGTCCCAGATCCATAGAACACAGGAATTTAAGCTGCTAATACTTTATATAAACTTTTTAAGTATATTTTTACAATGCAAAAACAACTTATATTATGGGACAGGCCTCAAATAATATGTCATGTTTATTTTTCACATAACCTAACTTTCTACCAGCTGTAAAAATTTTACGAGTATGAGAGAGAAAGAAGGCGAGAGAGAAATAACATGAGACATAATTGATCTCTCCGTTATAAAATGGGTTTCTGTCATCATTCTCAAAATTAAATGGATACGCTATAGTAACCTGGCCATATTATATCTATTTGAATTAATCGCTGGTGGAATAAAATACAGTAGACTCCCGATTATCCTAATGTGGGGGACCGAACCCATTTCGGATAATCGAAATTTCGGATAATACGGAGGTAAAAATAATTTTTCATATGTATATGTATGTATGTTCATTTAGATAATATTATGTAGGTACTTTCTATTACAGAATTCTTTTAGAACTTTGCAAAGTAGTTATCTATTACAAACATTTATTTATTACATATTACAAATTTAATTATAATTTACAAAAGAATTCGCAGCCGCGTGCAAGGTCTGTCTTTGGAAAAAGCGCACCAGCGCCATTTCGGATAAAGGGGTAATCGGGAGCGTCCCAAACCGGTATTTCGGATAATCGTTAGTCTACTGTATGGTTATTTAAGGTGTAGTTAAAAATAATATAACCAGCAGGGATAAAATCAGTAGTACTAAAATGTCCATTTTAAATTTTTAATAGATGGACCGATAAAAGTGTGAAATTGTGTTTTTCGCAATTTAGGGACTCCAAAACGAGAAGATGTATGGAAATCTTAAAAGATGGCATTTTTCACGATTATTTACTTTTACTTACTACCTTCATTCTCGGAAGGAAGTAAAACTATGTCTGCTTATTTTCTTACAAATAATGACAATTTTTGTAATCCACTGCTGCAAAAACTGTATACACCAAAATGGCTACTACTACTTTTTATTTAATGTTATGTGTAAAAAGGTGTTATTGTATGAAAGAGGTAGGCTAGGTTAATAGCTAAAGCGTCGTTATAAACTCAACGGCATTAACCTTAACTTTTAGGCCCAATTCGATCTTTAATAACTTTTTCCTTAGACCGATTTTTATAATTCTCGGCAAATTACAGCCAAATGTATCAAGATTGTCAGTGGTTCTGACTTTAACAAAAGAAAAATTGATTTATATGACAGTAAATTACAGTTTGTCAAAATTTGACAAGATCTGTTAATTTTTTGAATTGTTTGCTGATTGCTGCAAAAAGTTTTTATTACACACTGGCATCTAAAGCTGCATCAGAACTGGAACTCTTTCTTATTTTGTAATATTCGCAGAAGACTAACTCACTAGATTATTCCAAAGCTATACTCGAGTTCACGACCATCTCCAAGTATGTCATATTATTGTATAATACGAAATTTTTGAGACACACTAAAAAGCTTTTTAGCTCCAAGAACCTATAACATCTACTTAAGAGTTATTCTTCTTCGGATATCACGAAACAAGAAAATGTTCTGACCCGGTTTTAGATTTAACCTTCCTAATGTATCGACTTCTTTAGCATTTTATTAAGTGCAATGTATTATTATCTAATACAGAGAGCAATACAAACAAATAATCAACTGCTGAATATTATTAAAGACAAAGCTAGCTATGGAACGTTTCTCAGAGTTGAAATCCTGTAGTTGAGTGTTTTATTGTTGGTTTTGTATTATGTATATAACTTAAATGTTCATTGTTACATCCCATATCTTTTATCTGTTATAAACATATTTACGTTATGGCTGACAATTATTGTCATATGTATTTGTAATATTGACACATCACTAAAGGTGTTTTTTATTTAATTAACTACCTGTTCCTGAAGACCTTTCTTAATGCGTTTTTCAACCTTATTCTTTCCAGGACCTTTTCCATGAAACTTGTGTGATAAGTATCTAAAGGCTTCCTTTGAGTTAAGTATGTGACCGTCGTCATCAATGTATTCCAATTTAACATTCGGTTTAAAACCATCCTTCTCTTTAAATTCTTGTATAGGGCCAGAATATCTCTCTCTTCCTGTAAAACAGAGTTTAATTTCAGATAAATGCATACATTTATTGCTGTAACAATTTGCAAATTAAAAATTACTTATTGTAATATATGTAAATATTAATAATCCCTGTATCTCCGCCACTGCATGCTGCGCATGCTATCTGTGACTGTTTAATTAATAAAAGCAAACGAGACCGAGAGACCCTCTCTCTATTTCTTCGTCCTTCCTGGCATCTAGACATGTGACGTCTCACGGTCTCGTTGTAAGATAAGTACATCGTCGTTTTATATTAGACAACCCTTACCTAATAATTAAAGAAGCCCTATCCCCAATATAACAGTTATGATGATATTATTATTCACCGAGAATCAACGTTTGCAACCCTTTAGTAATTTAGTACTATATTCCATCCAATTTAATTTGAGTATGATGACAGAAAAAAATAACTGAACAAAAATTCACCCTATTGGTCAGTTCCATGGACAGTTTACACCAGAACATATGTATTTGGCAATCACAATATTCATCTTTTCTTTCCTGATAATCACGGAGGAATCAGCAAAGCCACATTAACCTTCTTATTTTATACTACTTAAAATTGTTTCCCACCCCTCTAAGAAACAATACTCCCTCTAACCAATAATTTGCAATAAAAGGATGGAGAAAGTTTTTAAATAAATAAAGAAAAAATATAATAAATAATAATATTCCCTACTCTACGATATTATATAATGAAAATGGATCTATAATACAGCCCACTTGCGAACAGTGACGCTTGTGTGAGTTAAAGATGCGATAAAAATTGTTTAATCGAATATATCAAGTAGTTTCACAATTTTTAACTGTAAATCTTCAAAGTCTTAGTTCCAGAAGAATAGATACACTTTGTACTGGCACTGTGACTTCAGCTTTAAACTGAAACTAAACGTTTCTAGAACGCAAATGTCACTCTTTTCTCAATAACTAAATAAATCTTCTGTGATGCCCTCTGTTCTCAACTTTATATCGGGTCGGCGTTCCTGTTACTCATTCATTCGCATAACGCCCGGTGTTCCTGTTACTCATTCATTCGCATAACGCCCGGTGTAAAGAAGAACAAATATGCACCTTGCGTAATATCCCAGTAGTTGTTAGTGAGTCGCAGATTCATAGAACACAGGAATACAGGAATTTAAGCTGCTAATACTTTATATAAACTTTTTAGGTATATTTTTAGACTGCAAAAACAACTTATGGGACAGGCTTGAAATAATATGTCATGTTTATGGTTTTCATAACCTAACTTTCTAAGTTGTAATAATTTTACGAGGATGAGAGAGAAAGAATATGAGAGAGAGAGAGAGAGAGAGAGAGAGACATAATTGATCTCTCCGTTGTAAAACCGGTTTCTGTTATCATTCTCGAATCAAGTTGCATACGGTATAGTAACGAGAACCAATAAACACTGGATACTATAAAAGACTGGAATTAAAGTAACAATAGAAACTCTTTAATTAAAAAATGTTATTCTTTATTTCTTGTTTGAAATTGTGAGATCCATCAAATTATGTTAAAGAAGTATGGCGTTTAAAAAAATGGTAAGAGTAGCAGATACTAGGTTTAAAAAATAGCCTGATTATTTCTGAGTACTTCAATGTAAAAGAAATGTATTAACAATATGAATGTGAAGAAATTCTCAAAAATAAAGTGTCATTTTTAATTATCCATGTATTATACCTAGATGCAGAGAAGGTTTTTAATAATACATTAATTAATTCTTTTGTCGTTTAATGCTCTATTAGAATTCCACTATATCCTACTAAAACGTGATTGGTACTGTATCGGTAATATATATTAAATTAGACCTGATTTGAATTTAAACACTTTTATAGGTACTGATGAGTTTTAAATTTTTGATTATTAAATGTTATTATTAGTAGTAGTTTTAGTACCTATTGTTTTCTAATTCTTGCAATTTAAAGTTTAAACCTTGAAAAATAAAAGTATCCATTTTAAAAACAGATTTCTATATAGAAACTGGTAAATTTACCTATCCATAGGTAAACCTATACAAGACAAAATTTTAGGAGTCAAATGCGGCAAAGTTTTGGATTTTTAAATTGTGCCAGTGTTGCCAAAGCTCGTTTCATTTCCAAGTTTCTGCCTTCAAGTTTTAATTTTGAAATGGGGCACCCTATATATTCTTAGTTATTTTGCTCGGGTTTGACATTTTGAATACAACCATGCCTCATTTGTCACTTGTTTACGTCAAAGTGCCTTTTTTGAATTTTTAATGTAGAGCGTTGTGTATTACTTAAAACGCTTATTTCTTTTTTATTAAGTGTTAACCGTTATTAAACTACTCTTTAAAAAAATAGCTTTCTTTTTAACTCAATAACCCTGTTTCTTATGAATAAAAAAATAAGCATAAGAAACTGAAGAATTAAGCAAGATTCGGCAACACTGTCATAGTGAAAAATGCAATCTAAGCTTCCTTTGACTAGGCACCTAAAATTCGGTTTTGATAGCATGTCTAGGAAAAAGTTATAAGGGTTAGCCACTATTTTGTGGCACCCGGTATGTTGGTGTATGTAGGAGATTATACGAAGTATTATGAAGTAAATTGATATAGAGAAATAATATTCGATTACCGCCAAACAATATACCAATATGAGAAACTAGGAAGATATTACTTTACTATTATTTTTTTAACTTATAATACATCTTTTAAAGGCGAGAACTTAACAAATGAGCAAACATTATCAGCCAGATTCTCCAACGTTAGTCCGGCCTAATTTGACAACCAAAAGTTTTAAACTGACAAGTGTAAGAATAAGACTACTAAGTTTTATACTGTGAATTTATTTCTGAGCTTTTTCGCAAATTTATAAAGAAAAGAGCCATTTTCGTACGTACTTTCGACAATAATAGAACTAAATTCATTACAGCAACTTGTTCCAAGATGAAAATCATTTAGAAAGCAAGCAAATTGCTGAAATATCAGAATAATTCGTAAGTTTTTAATGACGACCTATTAATAATGACAGGACCTAAACCTGTTAAAACATAACTGATAAACTATAAGATCTTAATTTAAACCAGTACTAAATCTTAAACCTTCTTAGTGAATCTCAACGTATAATTTTAAATATCAGTTAAACCTTTTGGCAAAATCGGAATAGGGGCCACTACGTCACAATTAAAGTATTACAGAAACAGGCATTTTTCTAATTGACATCTGCATCGCTCTATTCTTACCTCTTCCACCCCGTTCCCCTTCTTCAGCATAACTTTTATCTTCAATAGAGTAATGTTGAGCTTGCAAATGTGCTAATCTTGAGTTGCTGGGTCGGTTATTTTGTTCCTTGTCTAAATACCCTTTGCTCATAGCGAGCTTGAGAGCAGCCCCTACGCCTGTACTAACATCTGGTTCTTCATCCAAAATTTGCACCTCCTGAAAACATTAACACGTAAAACGGTATCGAATTATTACCAATAGAGCTACCAATTGAGCACGGAATAAACAAAGAGTTTTTTGACGGTTTTTGCTTGGATTGACTGTTTCAAGAAACAAAACAATGATTCTGCACCACAGCTTAAATATAAAATTTATTGGCAGATACGTAAAGCAAATAAAATAGATAATCTTGAAATGCTTGTTAGAAATGGGCGATATTGATGTGATTTATTGGTTGAGAAAGAAAGAGAAATCGTCTATCCCATTTTTAATACTACATACTATTTAAAGTTTAAACCATATACGTATGACACTTCCCTCGGAATCGTTTGATGTTCGTGGTCCCTAGTTTTTGTTCGCTAAATCGGTCTGAATTCCCAGTGAGCAATTTTACTTTTCGGGTATAAAATAATATGTGAAGGTAGTAGATGAAGAAGAGATTATATGAAGTATTATGAAGTAAATTGATATAGAGAAATAATATTCGATTACTGCCAAACATCAAACAATATACCAATATGATGTCTTTTGTTTTTTTTGCTTGCTGTATTATGTAATCATTCTGGGTCGTGGCTTCGTTTGCATGAAATATCGACCAACATAAAATTCCAAAAAGTGAATCGCTTTAATAAATTTTTTTACTAATGTGCATCATTCCTTAGTGGCGTAGGGTGTACATAATTATTACCTGCGACTTCCCTTACGTGAAATACAGGACAAATGCTATTTCAAGGACTAATGAATCGATAGGAAAAATTCTTTTACAGGTAGATAGTTGACTCTTCTGAGTGTCATCAACTATATATATAATTGTTACTCACCTTTTCGTCAGCGTGGAACACTTAACAAATAAAATGTTATAAACTACTCAACTGATTTAAGAAATTCTTTCACTATTGATAGTTTTGTAATCCTTGAGTGCCATAGCTATATATAATATATATAAAAGAACTAAACCATAATTATGGAGCGGGCGAAGCCAGATAATGTACATACCTACACTATCTTCAAGTGAGTCCTATACATATATACACACATACCCACATCCGCATCCATACGCCCACGCGAGTGTGCGCGCGCCCGCACACGCACACACATACATCGCATTTCGTCAGAGTATCGCTTACTAAATTTAGCAACAGTAGAACGATCACTTCGACGCTTGGACTATTCGCACGTGCCGCATGTGAGAATTGGACTGAAATCCAGCAAGGCAATGGCTTCAGACTATTTTTCTGAAAGTAAAAAATAGGCGGAGCCAAGCAACTAAATTTGGTCCTGACAAAACAGCGGAGCATGGTATACATAATATAGTTTAAATAATGTGACAATGCATCAAAAATTGTTCTCAATGCTAATAAAAAAATCGAATCTCAAATTCCCATTTTAACACCCTGTATCTCGTTCAGGATAGCTAAAAAGCAATATTTCGATGTCTAAAATCCATTGTTGCTCAGTGTACTATTACTCTTAAAGCACCCTGTATACCTATTGATCTATCGCTAAAATTTATTAGACGAAATCGTCTATCGATATCGTCTATTTCTAGCCAGCATCTCAAAATTTCGGTCTTTTAGTCTGTTGGTAGGTTATATTATTATATTATTTATATATTACGAAAAAAACTAGCCAGTTCAATAATTTACACCACAAGAGATGATTTTAAAAATTGTAATAATATGCAAGAATACATAATTGTCCAGACTACTATAAAGGATTACCTCGTCATTAAAACTATTTACAGTTTTATTTTATTTTAATACAAGAGAAATACAAAAGTCAAACATGGTTTGAACTCGATTATACAGTGTGGTCCAAGAAGTTTGCAACAAATGAATTTGTTTTTATTAATGATTTTATCGAAATCTAATAGCATCTTCTATTCACTTTTATTAATGTGCTCTTAGAGCAGTCTCGGTGCTGGCAAATCGCTCTAATACGTCACGCGCTCGAATTGCGCTCATGCTCTCATTGCAAGCAATAAAATATCGCTTTAATACTAGCATACCAGCTGTTATCTGTCAGTCATATCGTTGAATAGTCGTTTTGTTTTGTGGTTTATTGAAGAGATATAATTTATTAAAGACGTGTACATGTATAAATTAATAACAAATATTGCTAATAAAAATAAAGACAAATCTTATCTCTTGATCGTCGTATTTATTAATAACATCCTAAACAAAATTTGCAACCTTGGGATTTTTAATTGACATTGTTGTTTTTAACGATTTTTTAATAGAACATGCCCAGCTGTAAATCATCGAGCGATTTCGTTGCAATGGAACTAAAATCGCTCGAATGCTCTCAGATCGACCCGAGCGGAAAAAGCGATGAATCGAAGATAATATAAGTATGACGAAAAGTGGGTGCATACCTAACAAAAAAATTACCCAGTATCAGAATCATTAAAAGTCAAATAGCATACAGGGGAGAAACAAAAATTGGGAACTCGCCCAAGAGAACCTTTATTGTTAAAAATACGGCAAAAAGTTAGAAGTTCTTTATAATTTTATTAAGAGTGATATTCAAGTATGAAATAATGGCCTCCTATCTTAAGTTCTTTTATATTCTTTTGAGTAACCTCCGGATTATTCAGTTTTTTTTAAACTTATTTAAGGATTTATTTAATTTCGTTGAAATTGAATAGAATAAGTGTACTGTTAACAAGCAAATGTAAATCTGTATTCTTTCTTCAGATTCACATTTTTTTTGTTTTTCAAACAAGTTTTCTTAAATCTACGAAAGACAAATATCGTTTTTTTTTTGTTTCTCTAGGTGTTAAAAGTTTTGAAACAAACGATGTATTTCTTAGATTTTAATAAATGTCCATGCATAAAATTTTTTACTTTGGAATAACAAAAAAATTAACAAATCCAAAAAAAGTATAAAGATTTACATTGGTTTTTTAACAGTACTCCCATTCTGTTCAATTTCGATGCAATTGAAGGAATTCTTAAATAGATATGCTCTGACTTTTCATAATTCTGATAACGGTTAATTTTGTTTTCAGATATGCACCAATTTTTCGTAATATATTTCGACTGTCATTAATAAAAAAAAATCCATGTGCTGCAAATTTCTTAGACCACACTGTATAAGCATAGTCAATATATTAATATAGGATAATAAGGTGCCAGATTTCTTAGATTTGCTCCAAGTCCAAGGCATGTACAAAACCGTTAGACAAGATTGGTATTAGATTGTAACAGACTAAAGTGTTCACTATAGTCTATTCATGTAACTACTTTTTAACTCTTACTTGTGGAGCCAGTCGGCTTAAATCAACGCCTTCATTCTTGGGATCAACAGAGTTCCATCCTGATGATTCAATAATTTCACATTCATCATCACTCTTTTCGTCATTAGCAGCTTCTTTCTCAAAATCTAGCAAATCCTCATCTTCGTCACGGTTTCCCGCTCTGCCATAGGTAGGTATATCACCTAAAATTTAATTGCGAAATAAAGACATTTTACAATTTACACACATACCATTGACTGATCTAGAGGCTACAGAATGATTAATAGTCACGTCAAAAATGTTTTAAAAACTGATAAAATTATAATTTCAAAACAAATATTGTCAAGTAGGTGAAGGACCGAGTATTTGTTTCTCAACATTTTTTCCAGATTACATAAAAATTTGCTACCATTTTAAAAAATAACCTTGTTTATTAGAAAAGTACCCTTTATTTCTGAATAGCCAGCTGCATACCCTTCTGCCGCTAGAAAGACAATATAAAAGCGATTTACTTAATGACGTATTTTTCCAAATACCCTTGGCAAACCAACATATGGTCCGCAATTCAAAAATAAAGAGAACTGTGCGATTCTACAATATCTGCTCTTTAAAGTAGGAACAAAGTTTTACACGATATTTTTATTTTTATTGAAAAAATGTTGAAAAACATCATCAGTGTTCAATATCAGGACCTTAAAGCTTATTTATTAGCGACCTTAAGGCAAATAAATTTAGTTCTCTTGGAATACTTCTTTATTGACAAGATTTTAATTCTGACATGACAAAAATGTAGAAATTTAGTTTTTTATTTTTATTATTAAAAATCAACTTCCAAGTTAGGAGAAAATATGGTTACCAAGTGTTCTACAGAATTCAGCTGTTGAATTTAATACAATATTTCCACTATCAATATTTTCTTCTTCAGGTTCTTCCTTTATTTCCATTTTAATAATATCAGCTATTATGTTTTCTTTCTGTTTAATTTTTCTTGCCTTATGCAATGCCATCTCTAACAAGTCATCTTTTTCATCATCCAACTTGATGTTAGGTGGGACATATATATCTACAAGAAAACAGAATTTGACTGAATAACCATGTATTGTGGTAAACTCACAACGGATCCGAATTCGTCCAAATACTGATCGTTAATAAAGACACTATTACGAACAATCTCAATTCCTGTACACTGGCAAACGTACGCACACTAAAAGCGAATTCATCGTTCGATCGTCCGTTTACGTTCGTACGATCTGTCTTATAACTAGATCCATTTTGTTGAGATTTGTGCATCTTATCATAGCGAAAATGAATGAAGAGAAGTTAACGTTAGTCAACTTATCATTTCAACGAAAATGATGATAGGAAGAGTTTTCGAAAATAAAGAATGCCATTCTCTTCCTCTACTGAATAAAAAAAATTACCTAACAAGTATAGGTTTCCGTTCATGGATTTATTAAGAAAGGATTCGATGTTCCGTATACTGTGAGCGTATCGAACGTGAAGCCTTATATTTGTTGTTTGTTATGAAAACATCTTACCGTGGAGGTACAGTTTACGAACTTAAGGAAATACGTAATTGAATCAAGAATGGTAGTAGAAAGATATAAAATAGCATTGGAATGTTGGAGCTCAGAAGTGTTCCTGTCTCTGCTGGTTGCTTAGGAAAAACGTCTGAACACTCGGTTACACGTACGTCTTTGTCTAATGAACTAGGAAAGAAAAAGTGCGATTTATAGATTTATAAATGACTCGGAGCGACTTTAAATAAACCTTTAGAAATAATATAACCTATAAATAATAAAGCCCTTTTAACTTAAATTTATTATTATTTAGCAGAAAAATAAAATATTTTAGGCAATTTATTACTTTTAATAAATCTTGTGATGCTTCTAACGTATTTTTTGTACAAAAATACAAGGTAAAATAAGATGTGGCCAATGTTTACAGTGTCGCTTAGAATGGTTTGTTTTGGCTTCAAAGAATGTTAAATCATCCCATATCCATTCTTAATAAATCCATGTTTATGTTCATGTTTTATTAATCACCAAATGATCGCAAGGGTAGAATACGCGCGCTCTTATTTCCATTTTCATTTTTATGTAAATACAAGGGGCCAAAACTAAAGTTAACATAATTAAAAAAATCGAAGCACTAGACCTATATATTTTTTATTTCAATCACTTTAGTGCAGAACACATAATATCTGCAAACCGATTTCTTTAAAGTAAAATGTACTATTGCTATTGATATTTATTTAGGTATTATGTAAAAGCTGTTGAGTGTAGTAAATCTTTTTTCCCTAAATAATTTAAGATATGTACATATAAACTTTTTGTCAGTCCATAAACACAACCAAGAGGCAAAATTCACACAATTCACACAACATGTTTGTAACTGTTAAAAAAAGATAACAAACAATTTTGCCCTTGAAAGGAATTTTTTTGGACCGAAAATATCAAGTAACGCTAATTTATCAGCCTCTGTGAGTACATGTAATACAGTTCCGAAGATGACTGATGATGACTCTGTAGTAAAAGTATTTAACATAAATTTACAGAGTTTAAACAATAAAACTTCAGAATTTAGAGTTACTCTTTCAGATATACAACCAGATATAATCACCATTACTGAACACTGGTTTAAAGGTGATGACTTAACAACTGTTAATTTGGATAACTACAAGCTAACAAGTCACTATGGTCGTCTTCTTGCAAGAGGTGGTGGTACGGCAGTATTTGTGAGGGATTCCTTCAGTGATTCAGCCGAAAAGATCCATAGCAACGTGGTACCGATTGAGAAAGAATTTGAGTTTTGCATTGCCAAATACACACTTAATAATGTTTCGAATACTGTTTTATCTATTTACAGATCACCCACTGGTAACATTCAAATCTTTTTTCAGAACCTTACTGACATTCTGAAAGAATTATATAACACACTTCATAGTTAATGGAGATTTCAATTTAAATTTTCAGAATCATAATGATAATAATGTATTGACCTTGCTTGGCTTATTTAATAGCTACACTCTAAAACCATATCTTGACGGGAGTACTAGAGTCAGCGCTCTGAATTCCTCACACCTGGATATCTTTTGTAGTATCAGCCCGTCCCAAATTGTTCTCTCCATAGTTTATATCTCAAACATATCTGATCACTATGGTCAAATATTGACCTACAGGAGGAGAGAGGTAAGTGATCAAAAATGTGTAAAAAAGTGATTTTTTAGGGATGAAAATCTTTTAAATTTCACCAACTATTTATCACATGAAACTTGGTATGAAGTTTATATTTCTCAGGGGGTAGTAGAGAAGTATTCCACATTTTTAAACATTCTTTTCTACTACTTCGATATTTCGTTTCCAATACGTACCGATCTTGAATGATGGTTTTTCAAAATAATAAATTATCGTAACCTCTCTTGCATAGTCTGAAAGCGTATTCACGCGAGTTCCCGTTGCTTCACTGTGAACTACAGATCATGTGATATCTGCATTAATATATTAAGTGACGGTTTACGGGGGATCAACGGCATCTCGACGGGAACTCGCATGAATACGGTTTAAATGGAGTTATGATGAAACGACTATGGATTTGCAGAGTTTTCGCCTAGGTAAATTAGTATACTTTCGTAACCTATGCAATTTTACTTCCATAGATCCGCAAAAAGTATCATAAAAGCTTAAAATGTTAAGGTTAGGAGAAAAAAACTGACAAAAACTAACTAATACGTTGAAGGCCCATTTTCGTGACACCCTCCATACTACCTATCGGGATAAAAAGTAGCCTATGTGCTGTGTATAAATCGCAAGTATTCTTTTAATTTCTTTAGATAAAAAATCACAGGTTACTGAACCAAATCCTCACCGAGCTATGAACTATACCTGAATTTGGAAGGTTTTATATAGCTTTTTTGCTAGGATACATTCAAGATAGACGCCATACGCACGAGTGATGCACTTTCGTTATTTCTTTGGTTTTATCAGAAAATATTAGTTCAATTATATGGGTTGAAGATAACTTTTGCCAGGTCAGTCGAACGATAGGTAAATTTTGTCTAGCATTCCTGATCTGTTACTTTCACAGTAACCGGAAAACTATCATCTGGTGAATTTCACCTACACAACACATTGTGAAATATTACTTGGTTAAAATTAATCTATTGAGAAGAACATTATAAAAATGATCCTAAAATTCAACAATTATATTTAAGCTACAATAGCAGTTTATTACATATAATTAAACTAAAGGAAAAAGATAGACCTAATTGTTTGCTATCTATAGCGTTGAAAACATAATATCTGTTGATCAAACTGTCCTACCAACAAAATAAATTTACCTGGAACATCATCAATACTGTATTCAGGTTCGTCCGCCTCAACTTTGTATTTTGACCTTCGAGAGCCTATTTGCTCAATACCAGTGTTTTGTGGTTGCAGTAAATCTTCAGCTGTTAACTTTCCTTTAGTACGAATTCTTCGAGTTTTCTTCTTTGGTTTTTTAAACTTGGCCAGCTCTTCCTCATTATAATATTCGGAAGCTAATGTAAGGGTCTTATCTCCAATTGTTTCCAATCTTTTTTTAGCCAATTTTTCCCGTACCGACTGCACTACTGCTTGTTTCTTTTCCACTGCATTATCATAGCCAATGCTGAAACCGTCGCGATTTTCTCCTTCGATTATTTCGTCATATTGCGACAACAAGGACTTTTCTTTTGGATTACCAAACTCATCAAATTCTTGATCTTCATATGCGTTATATTGTATTTTCTTCTTTTTGTTTTCGACATTCTAAAGAGAGAAAAAAAATTAAATCCTTTTTTTTGTCACACACAGGTCTCTAATGGGTCTGTTTTATAACTTTTTTTATTTGATTTTTACAAAAGGTCAAAGTATGTACATTTTTTTTTTAATTTCTTTTTAGCGCTAGAGATGCCCTAAAAATCGATTTAAAGGTCATTTTTTCTAGGCGAATATCATCATTTTAGGCGAGTGAACGGTGTTGTCGATTGGCATTTTTACATACTCTTTAAGAGCAGTTCTAACATTTTTAGAATAAATTCGAAATTAATACAATGGTAATATACGCCCAGCGGTAATTGACACTCGGAACGAAAGGACAAAAAATTCCTGTGACGCCGTTGTTAACTTTTAAAAATTCGGAATGCTAAAAAACTATAGGCGTACGCGTACTACATAGTTTTTTAGTATTCCGAATTTTTAAAAATTCCCTACGGCATCATAGTGATTTATTTTTCATTCCTTTCGAGTGTCAATTACCGCTGGGCAGACAATAGTATTTCTCTTATTTGCATGTCCTCGGCTAGGCCGATACAAAACCACTGTATTCAAAGAATAAATAGAATTGTCGTAAAATGCCCCGCCTTGCCGCGCCATCCTACCGTCATATCTTTTTTCTGCGACGCACAAGAGTGTATTAAGATGATACTTATTTTAGAATTAAACGGAATACCAATTACTCGATAGACCAGCAGCCTGATAAAATATAAATATTTTCATGTTCAGGTTTTATGTGAGTTAAAGGTTAAAACAGTGAGGGATAGTTAATATTATTGTCATAGTCATGATCTAAAATTTATTGTTGATTATTTTATTAATTATTTTTAAAATCACACTTTATTTATATAAAGACTGTTTAGGCAATATCGATGAATAGACACTTTGTTGTTTGGTGGACTTGGTAACGACAATGAAGGTCAACTTGGTTTTGTTTAACTTTATGGTGTAAGCCCAAGGGTACTAAACTTAGATAGGAGTGCTCAATCAGCTCAATCTGTCAGCCAAATGAGGTTATGTCCTGTGACGTCACGACGTTACCTTTTTGCTTTGTTTACATTTTTTTGAATAGGCTGCTTGTGTATCTTCGCCTGTTTTTTGATAAAGTTTGGGACATTTGGAATGTATATTGATATTGTAGCTATTAAACTAATAATTTAGTTTTACATACATAATTTGGTATGATATACAGACATTAAGGCTTGGTATTATAGACAGGAAGCTTTCTCAGTTTGTAAAAAAGGTAATAAAGCCTGTATCTTTTCTTTGGATGTCCATTATTTATCCATCAATTTATTTTTTAGGACTACAGTGCCGTTTATGAAAGCAACAGTTTTGCTGGTATGCCTACCAAGATAATCCACAAAATAGTTAAATATTTTACTAACTATTCCCCTTATCAGCTAACTATTCCCCTTATCAGCAAGCAAACTTTGAACAAGGAACGGAGAAATGGTTAAAACTTTCTAGGATGGATGGATGAAATAATTAGTTGGATGCAGTAGAACAGAATTATATTGAAAACAATCAGGACTTTTATTTAATTTAATTTATTTATTTCAACGGAAAATCCATTCTACAATTTACAAGTATATAGAAAATACAGGGCATGAATTAATAATACTAACGATACAAAAATATACATATCTATAATACAGAACCAAATATACCATTAAACAATCAAATTGGCCACAAATGTTTGCCTAGATAACTTTCTTTTAAACCCCATCAAAGTCCCACCAAAGGGATCCAAGTTAATATTCGTTAAACCAGCGAACCAAGCGCGACATGGGGCTATGAAAGCCATAATTAGTTAGTGGAGTGATAAACCTAGTGCTATTTCTTGTTTTATGTACTAAATTAAATGAAACAAGTTAAGTAAATGGAGGCAACAGATGATACCATTCAAAAGCCTAAACAGAACGTCAGCAGAAAGTAGGGATGCTGAAATAATATGAATATATCAAATAAATGATATTTTTTGTTCGATATATCGACATTTTTAGCAGAGATTTTTTACCATCGGATCGATATTTTTCGCCAGCTTTAGGAGCTGGATGGTGAAATGCTACATAAACAATATGCTAAATAATGCTAAATAAACAAGATTTTGACTATATTTTTTTAATTAAAATTAATTGTTTACAAATGTTGTTTTTTTGTTGTTTGGATTTGCCCTTACAGCCTCATCGAAAACAATGATAATTTAGTTGAAAATTTGATAGAATTTTAGTGTATCTAAAATGGACAACTAACAATAGGAATCCATAAGGGAAGATATAAAGATCTATGTAAAATTCTAAAGTAGCTTACGTTATGACTATTGAAGTGAAAATGAAATAATAGAAATACTGATTTGTCTGTATTTTTGCATATTTAAATGCTTTCATTAACTATTTTGCTTAATTATCTCATTTTACTTCTAATATTAACATCGGAAGCACCACTTGATTTTATTTTAATGGACTTTTTGCTTGTTCGGCTTTTATATTTCTAAAATTAATTATCATAGTTCTCAGTTTACAAAAATCCCAAATCAGTTTATAAGGCAAGACTTTCTCCCTTTTCAAAATTTTTCTTCACAGTTTCTTAACCATTCCTGGTCCCCTTTGATACCCTTCTCCATGAAAAAAGTCTCCGACACTAAATAAAACAACAACACAAAAAGTGGAATAACATGAAAAATAACGACTTAAAAAATAACAACAATATCAAACGATGAAGAAAACACAGAACTAGTAACAACTATAAGGATAAACTCTCCAAAAGTTTAAAAAACTGTTTAAAAACAAGCAAAACAGCACAAAACTACCGTATTTGCATATGTAAACAAAGCAAGAAGGTAACGTTGTGACGTCACACAATCATATGATTGACAGTTCTATTTGCGAACATTGGGTTAAATGGCATTGAGCACTCCTATCTAGTTTAGTACCCTTGGTGTAAGCCGTTATGCTGACCTAGCCATGCACCGATCATCGATCACTGGATGATAAAGTAATATAATAATAATAATAATGTATAAGCCAGAGAGGCAGTCGTTACAGAGAGATGTCGAGATAAGACATGTGCCCGTTGGCCGGGAGAAGAGCTGCCCTTACAGAGGAGATGTGAGAGAAGTAAATAAGGAAGTATCTCATTTTATTTACTTGAAGCCAAACCTTATTTTATGATTGTTAGCTAAATAATAAATCCTATTTTTTATAACCCGCTTTAACTTTATTCCCTCCATATGATCCCAGAGACTATTACTTAGTCTCTCCCCCGAAGTATCCTCAGTTTGACGTCACCGGCGGGGCTTGCGAGCTTCATCGACACAGGGAGCTATGCCAGCGGCAACTTAGGTTGCCAGTAGGTTCTACCATGCTGGACAGGTCTCGGTGGTTAGAAGCCAGACTAAGAAGGATACAACCGCACGGTGGTGCCTACACGAAAACATCACAACCGCACCAACTCGTCTCCGTGGGAACCTTGGCAGATTGCCATGGTCATCACGGAGGCGGGCGCACCCACACAAGCACACATACACAATCACAATACACAACCCAAGTCAAGGTGGAACATCATAGGCCGAAGACTGCGTGGCTAAGGGGAGCTTAGCCATTACTATGAGAACTCCGGGAACCAGGCGACACCCGGTTTCAATCTAGCCTTCCTGTGGCAAGCGGGGCACTGCTGCAGGTGACCATTTATTTCCTCCGCTACTCGTGGGAACTACATGGATAGAACCAAAAGTATAAAGGACTGTGCCGCCTCAAAGGCACAAACTGCAGAGAATACTCCAGTTGTCCTCCCAAAGCCTGAGACAGGGGATGGAAACATCCCCCCCTCCCAGGCACAACCAGAGGGTATCAGGCCCTCTTTACCACCTACAGGGATCGGCAACGAACCAATGGTGGTGGACACCGCAGAGGAATCTAATTCCTCAACAGCCACTCTTCAGGGGGAAACTGAAGAGCAGCTTTTAAGAAGCAGCGACGAAGAGCTAAGGCAACCGCTCAAGGACCTTAAACTTAAGGAACCAAGGGCGAAGCCGAAGCTCTCTGGAGCTGCCAGAAAGAGGTTTAAATACCTCATGAAGAGTGGGATGAAGAGGGAAGAAGCTCGAACAAGGGCTCTGCAACCCATCGCCCCCACCCAAAAGGCAGCCTCTGATAAAGGACCAAAAAGGCCCAGATCAGAGGAGTGCACTCCTGAGGGAAAACCCCCCCAAAAAAAGCTAAGGGGCCAAAGGCTGGCACTACGCCACCAATAGGGCCGCAGCCAACCCAACCATCCTACAGCCAAGCGGCTGGAGGTATTAGAATGGGCATAACCCACTCTAACTTCCCAGAAGAACTTCTGACAATGGAACAACTAGGAGCCATACAGGAGTCCATAATGAGCCAAATTGCGGAGCTGGGAAGAGGGGCTACGACCAAGCCTACTTTCCACAGCTCACACTACAGGCCGGGCTGGCTCGCCCTGATGTGTGCCAACAAAGCCACGGCCGAGTGGCTAAAAAGCATAGCCACGCGCATTACCCCTGGCGGAGGAGTAAACGTAAGAGTGGTAGAGGAGGCAGAAATGCCCCACACCGAAATCCTCGTTGCGTACCTCCCCAACTGCCAGGACTACTCGAATGAGAAAATCCTGGCCATCCTAGAGGCTCAAAATGACCTTGACCTCTCCTGCTGGAGGGTGCTGCGGAGAAATCCGGTGGGCCCCACAGTAGAGATGACGTTCTCGGTGGACCAAAAATCCGCCGCTGAACTCAAAAAAAGAGGCTATAAGCTGAACTTTAAATTTGGTCAGGTTCAGCTTAGACCAAAACAAAAAACCTCCAAAGGAGCTGGCAGCTCAAAGGAGGCCGATTCTGCAGCAGAATCAGGAGCCTCGGGCAGCCAACAAAAAGCTCCAGCAAAAAGTGCCTCAAAACCTAAAGAGGCACCCACAAAAATCCTACCTAAAGGTAATAATAAACCTAAGGTAATACAAAAACCTACCAAGGGTACTCCTAAGGGCGATAACAAGCCCAAAGACCCTCCGAAGGGCGATAAAAAGCCCAAGGACCCAAAAACAAAGGACGGACAAAATGGCTAATCCGCCCCAACAAAACCACCGGCATCTTAGATGCCTACAAGTAAATCTCCAACACTCAAAAGCTGCGTCAAGCGTGCTTAATAGGAGATTTGCAAAAAATAACATACAAATAGGGCTGATACAAGAGCCCTGGGTAAATGAAGGCACGATTAGAGGACTTCCAACGCAGTCATGTAAGTTAATATACTCAACGTCTCATGATAAGCCAAGAGCGGCACTATTGTTTAATAGACACGATAATTTTGTTCCTATTCCAGAGTTTATAACCAGAGACTTAGCTGCAGCAATGGTGGAAATACCAACCAACACCGGCAAAAGGCATGCAGTAATGGCCTCAGCGTATTTCCCAGGGGATACTCAAGATCCCCCACAAACAATAGTGCAAAACCTGGTGCACTGATGCAACAGAAGGAATAAACAACTCATTCTGAGCTGCGATGCCAATGCACATCATACCGTATGGGGCAGCACAGACATCAACAGCAGAGGTGAGTATCTTTTAGAATATGTGTCGTCCAATAATATAGACATTATCAATAAAGGAAATACACCCACCTTTATGAATGCGATCAGGAAAGAGGTACTAGATCTTACCTTAGCTACCCCATTCATATCCAACCAAATTAAAAACTGGTCAGTTTCACAAGACCTGTCGATGTCGGATCACATGCATATCCGATTTGACATTGAGGCTGAAATCAACAGCCTGGGCGAATGCAGAGTGCCAAAGATGACCGACTGGAGCGTGTACAAAGAGAACCTAAAGTCGGAAGTTGAAGGCCTACCGCTATCCACAAAGACCGTAGAGGAACTCGACGTAGCCTCAACCTATCTAGAAAGATCATTAATATCTTCCTACGAAAATAGTTGCCCTGTCAAAAAATTGGCCACTCTAAGAGATGTGCCATGGTGGAATAGGGAACTTGAACAATTAAAGACTAACTCGAGGAAAGCCTTTAACGAAGCGAAAAGGTTAGCCAACTGGGACAATTATCACAGGGCCCTAACCGAATATAATAAAGCACTAAGAAAGTCTAAAAGGAAAACATGGAGATCATTCTGCGAGGGGATAGATGAAATCACCCCAGCGATTCGTCTTCAGAAGGTCCTGTCAAAAGACCACTCAAACGGAATCGGCCTTATTAGGAGACCGACCGACAACGGCTATGCTGAGACCACACAGGAAAGTCTAAGGATTCTTCTGGAAACTCACTTTCCTGGGTCTACTATTATTGAAGATGAGCAAATACAGGAACGTTTAATAGGAGACGCACATCGTTACACTAGAAATGGGCAAAGCCTGGCAGGCAAAATCTTCACAGACAATAAAATAAGATGGGCGATACATAGTTTTAAACCTTATAAATCCCCGGGTACAGACGGAATTTTCCCAGCTTTACTGCAGCAGGGAATTGAAGTACTGTTACCTCACCTTAAATCTATATTTAAAGCCAGTTTTATACTAAGCTACATCCCACAAAATTGGAGGAAAGTCAAAGTGGTGTTTATTCCAAAGACTGGACGGCGTCCCCCAGACGAGCCGAAGTCTTATCGCCCCATTAGTCTAACTTCCTTTCTCCTAAAAACAATGGAGAAACTAATAGATCAGCATATTAGGAGCGAAATTATCCCCAAAGCTCCTTTACATCTAAAACAATTCGCCTATCAACCTGCGAAATCCACTATCAATGCTCTACAATGTCTCGTAAGAGATATTGAAAAGACGTTTACTGCCAAAGAAATAGCTCTATGTGTTTTCATAGATATAGAGGGGGCGTTTGACAACACCTCATATGAATCCATACAAAGAGCTGCAGTACATAGAGGCTTTGAAGCCTCTACAATAGAATGGATTAAATCCATGCTAAAAAGTCGTAAAATCAGCGCATCTATAGGAGATGCGACTACCATGGTCAGGGCAGTTAAGGGATGTCCACAAGGTGGAGTTTTATCACCCCTGCTCTGGTCTTTGGTGGTCGATGGTCTCCTGATGGATCTGACAAATATCGGGTTTGATGCTCAAGGATACGCAGACGACCTAGTAGTAACAATCAGGGGCAAACATGACGGCACTCTGTCTGCCAGAATGCAAACTGCCCTAAACCTAGTAAAAACATGGTGTTCACAGGAGGGGCTCAATATCAATCCGAGTAAGACAGTCATAGTTCCCTTCACGAGAAGGAGGAAGTTAAATTTGACACCTCCACTCCTGAATGGAACGGTGATTGGATTCTCTAAAGAAATCAAGTACTTGGGGACAGTCCTTGACCAAAGGCTGAATTGGAACTCACACCTAGAAAGGAGGGTCTCTAAAGCCTCAATGGCAATCTGGTCCTGCCGTAGGCTTTTCGGAAAAACATGGGGCTTAAAACCCAAAATGATCTATTGGTCATACCTGACTGTTGTAATGCCTATTATCACATACGCCTCACTGGTGTGGTGGACAAAAACAGAGGAAATTACAACGCAAAGGAAGCTGACAAAATTACAAAGGCTCGCCTGTCTGGGTATTACGGGCGCAATAAAAACCTGCCCATCTACAGCTCTGGAGGCAATGCTAGACTTTCTTCCACTACACTTATGTATAAGGAGGGAAGCACTGACAAGTGCCTTAAGAGTTACCCAAACAACAAAACTTAAGTCAGGAGATCTGACTGGTCACCTCAAAATACTGAAAGACATCCAGTTAGAGGATATGACCAAACCAACTGATACAATGCCAAAAGTGTGCGACTTTCAGCGCTCTTTTCAAGTGGTTATAAAAGACCGTCGAAGTATGAGCGAAACAGCGCTGCAATTTGAGAAAGGTTCACTAGTGTGGTACACAGATGGATCAAAGATGGCAGAGGGGGTGAGAGCGGGGGTCTTTGGGCCAAAATGCCGAATTTCAAAGCCTCTGGGCAAAGCACCTTCCATCTTTCCAGCAGAAATACACGCGATAGATTTATGCGCCACCGAATGTGCCAACAAAGGCCTTAAAGGCGCAAAAATCTACATTCTATCGGACAGCCAGGCAGCTATAAAGGCACTAGCTTCATGTACCTTCTACTCCAAACTGGCATGGGACTGCCGACAATCCCTCAACCAACTGGCATAAAACAATAGTACAACTCTAATGTGGGTGCCGGGTCACAAAGGTGTGGAAGGCAATGAAATTGCTGACCAACTTGCTAAAGAAGGAGCACAGGCACCTTTTTACGGACCTGAACCCTTCTGCGGCATCACTAGAGGTCACCATACGGAAAGCCTCAGGGAATGGGAAAAAGAACAGAAAACAGCCCACTGGAGGAACGCTCCAGGACAAAGACAGGCAAAGAGAATGATTAGTTATCGGCCTGACTACACAAAAAAGCTCCTCGAGCTTCAAAAAAATGAACTTAGACTGGTTACCTGCCTTCTTACTGGACACGGCCCTTGGAGGTATCACCTCAAAAAGATGGGAAAGACTGATGAAGAACACTGTAGATTCTGTAACGAAGCAGATGAAACTGCCGAACACTTGCTCTGTGAATGCAGAGGAATAACTCGTCAAAGGCTGCAATATCTCGAGGGAGCGTTTCTCATGTCCCGAAGATATATCAAAATGCGCCCCCAGAAACATCCTAAACTTCGCGAAAAGTTTGGGAATTGATGGGTAAATAATGTAGGGTATTCACAAAAGATCTAACTTGGTCGAAGTGATGTAGGGCTACCAGAGCCGAACGACCCCATTTAATACAATACAATACAATACAATTACTTAGTCTCAGTCGCAATAACCCCCGTTGCGACAATATACATGCATCAAGAGTGTTATTAAAAAATTACTCTATTTTGAACGTAAGATTTACTAGAAGCCAATTTCGGTATTTTAGGAAAATACATTTTCCCGATTGTAACGTAGTGTTACGAACTTCCCAGAAGTTGTATAGACTTTTAGCTTTAGTTTACGTTCGTGTGTCTTAAGATTTTAGGTTTATTTTCGATTAGTTTCTAATTTAATAAATTACATGACGTTCTCTCCTCTTTCCAGTATAAATAATAGAGAGCACTAACATTTAAAATCATTCTATTTTGATGATTGGGGGCCTATGTTGACAATCAAAAGTTTAAAGGGAGAAGAATAACAATAAAACAACTACGTTTGGTACTGTAAATAAGTTATTGGGTTTCATTTTACTCTATTTCAAAAAGTACGTCTTCGGGGGTTTTATCAAGTTTATTTATAATATAAATATACATATACCGGGTGTCAACGAGATCACTTTCCGGCTGTCATTTCTTTAGTATTTAATCGAACAAGATGAAACTTGGCAGGAGTCATAGGCTAATAAAAAGTCACTTTTCGAGGTACTTGTCAAATTTCGACGACTTCCGGTTTAGCCGGAAGTGACACCAACTTTAGATTTTCAAATGAGACACCCTGTATATTTCTTGATTTTTGGAATCTAGAGATCATTTTACGTACAACTGTTTTATTTTTATTACTTTTTGTGTCAATTTACCATTTTTAAAACAATTTTTTTGTTTTAATCTAGAGTGCCATGACCCACCTTAAATCGTTCTAATAGACGTTTACATCTGCACAAAAATACTTACACAATTTTATCACCTTTCATTTGTCTTACCAGAGCGTTCAAAGTTGCCTAAATCACTTTTTTGATAATAACTTAAAAAAATTAAATACAACTATAACACTTTCATAGTATAATTAATTAGATGTAGTTTTTTATTACGAATCCAACGGTGCATCACAACATCAAAATTCTCTTCGATTTTCTAAAGAAAACTACATTTTATTGCAATAGCCATTTTATGTGGTTTGATCAAACATGCAACTGCACGACGATCAGATATATCCACTTAGCCATGACAAAACTGAATAATAATAATGGGTGGCTGTAAGCAATTCGCCACATACCAGAAACATAATATTAAAGACCAGAAAAAATAATTGTTTTCAAATTTGTAAAATTCTATCATTTATCCTGAATTCAATTGTTTTCCATGACAAACTTAACAATATTTTGATGCTTCATTCCGTTATTTTTTAAACAGCTATAATTTAATTGTCATGGCTAACTGAATATTTGATCGTCGTGCAGTTACATGTTTGATCAAATCATAACAAATGGCTATGGCAATAAAATGCAGTTTTCTTTAGAAAATCCAAGAGAATTTTGATGTTGTGATGCACCATTGGATTCGTAATAAAAAACTACATCTAATTATACTATGAAAGTGTTATAGTTGTATTTAATTTTTTTAAGTTATTATCAAAAAACTGATTTAGTTGACTTTGAACGCTCTGGTAAGACAAATGAAAGGTGATAAAATTGTGTAGGTATTTTTGTGCAGATGTAAACGTCTATTAGAACGATTTAAGGTGGGTCATGGCACTCTAAATTAAAACAAAAAACTTCTTTCAAAAATGTTAAATTGACACAAAAAGTAATAACTATAATACAGTTGTACGTAGAATGATATCTAGATTCCAAAAATCAATAAATATACAGGGAGTCTCATTTGAAAATTCAAAATTGGGGTCACTTCCGGCTAAACCGGAAGTCGTCGAAATTTGACAAGTACCTCGAAAAATGACTTTTCATTAGTCTATGACTCCTGTCAAGTTTCATCTTGTTCGATTAAAAACTAAACAAATGGCAGCCGGAAAGTGATCTCGTTGACACCCGGTATATATGTATATGTATATATATATATATATATATATATATATATATATATATATATATATATATATATATATATATATATATATATATATATATATATATATATATGTATATATATATATATATATATATATATATATATATATATATATATATATATATATATATATATATATATATATATATATATATACAGTGTGTCTACGTAAGTTGGCGGCATATGGGAAACTTTTTTATTATTAATTTTACGAAAAAAAGTTATTCTTTATAAAAAGTTCTGCATGGTCCAAAACCTAAAATTCAACCATCAGATATCAAATTTTATCAGTCGTATACGAGGTTTGTCAAAAAATGTGATTTTTGCTCAAGAGTAAAGTACCTTTATTTTCGACAATATCGAAAATTATTATAAATAAAAGATGTTTAGGATTAAAAATAACTTTAAAAAATTCAATATTGTTTATTTACATTAAAAACTATTTTTTTTTTCAACATTTTCTCTGCGAACCGCTTCTGTAATTATTCTCTCTAAATGGTTAACATCTTCAAATGACTTTGAAGGTATACCTTTTGCTTTAAGTAACCCTACAAGAAAAAATCTAGTGGGGTTAAATCTGGAGACCGCGGAGGCCAAGGAATTTCCAAAAAACGATGAAAAACTCTTCCAATGAAAATATTTTCAATGTATTGACGTACATCTAATGTGCTGTGACATGGGGCACCATCTTGCTGGAACCATATCTGCTGACGTTCAAGTAGGGGAAGGTTGCCCAGAAAATCACCTATTTCATTGTTTAAAAAGCACAATTCGCATTCAAGGTTTCTTTGAAAAAAAGGTCCAATTATTTGATTTTTATAAATTCCGCACCACACGTTTGTTTTGAACGAATACTGGTCCCGGTTTTCAACGTAAAATGTGGATTCGTATCACTCCACCAACGAAGGTTTTGGCTGGAAACTGTCCCTTTGATGAGAATGTTGCTTCATCCGAAAAAATAAAACATCTTGACATAAATGGGTTATGTTAAGATTCCCTGTACTTATGTCGCAACAAAATTCAAATCGTCTGTCATTATCTCCTGGTCTTAAAGTATGAATTTTTTGAGGTTTGTAAGGGTGATATTTGTGCTTTCTTAGAATCTCTGAAACTGTACCCTTTTTTATATCATTTGCCCATGAAGATGCCCTGTTTCGCAAAGAATATTCAGGATGTTCAGTTGCAGAGAGCATTACTTGCAACGCAATGTTATTCTTTTCTACCATGTTTTGGCGTTTTTTCTAAATTTATTATGTACATCTCGTTAAGTCTTAAATTTGTTAAATATTTTTCTTACAGTTTCATTGTGAATATTTTTATCTGGATGTCGGAAATTAAAAATGTCTGCAGCTTCTCGAAATATTTTATACTTATCACCCACTTTTAGCACAATCTCAATTTTCTCTTCCAGACTTCATGTTGGTGGCATTTCTACCTTCTTATAAACAAATAATCTCCAACATAAAACTGTACAATACATATCTCTAAAAACTATGAAAAACACTGTTAGACTGCCTAAAAAAGTGTTTATACCGTGCCACTTTTTAAAATACGATTGTTGACGTTTTTTCGAATTTTCGATGTTTAGACAGTTCTCGAATCCTCCTTCAAATATCACTTTTAAAAAATGCCAGTGCATCCTAGATTAATTATGCATTAATCTGCAAACTTAAATTTTCAACGTTATCGCAGAGAAAATGTCGAAAAAAATAGTTTTTTAATGTAAATAAACAATGTTGAATATTTCAAAGTTATTTTTAATTCTAAACATCTTTTCTTTATAATAATTTTCGATATTGTCGGAAATAAAGGTACTTTACTCTTGTGCAAAAATCACATTTTTTGACAAACCTCGTATACGACTGATAAAATTTGATATCTGATGGTTGCATTTTAGGTTTTGGACCATGCAGAACTTTTTATAAAGAATAACTTTTTTTCGTAAAATTAATAATAAAAAAGTTTCCCATATGCCGCCAACTTACGTAGACACCCTGTATATATATAATATATATATATATATATATATATATATATATATATATATATATATATATATATATATATATATATGTATATATATAACATTTAAATTGTAATTAATTTAAATAAACTGTATTATTATTATTATTTCACGAAAAAAAAATGTAATATGCATAAATTAGTCTTTCTGCAAGTTATTACAAATTTATTTTCTTTTGCAGAAAAACCAAATATGAACTTAAAACCGAGTACAAGAAGTGCAAACCCTGTTTGTCTGTTATGGTGTTGCATATGTAGTTTTCGGTAGCCCTATATTCTACAGAGGCGTCGTAACGGTTACTTTTGTATACAGGGTGATTTTTAAAGTGTTACAAGGCGATATCTCGAAAATGGTTTAAAATATTTTTATGAAATTTTGGTGAGTTAATAGGGAGATTGGGGACATATTTAAACATATTTTTGACATTTACCCCCTCTCTCTAACTTTAGAATTTTAAATGGGATGATATACTCTTGTATATAAAATTCGAATCTATATAAAAACTACTTGTGTACAATTTTTTTTATTTGCCCTTTCGATCACGGAATTATGATTTATTAGATTCGTACCCGCTGTAACATTTCAGGTGCCACTGTAAGCAGGCAATGCGTATTCGGTCTTTCATATCATCTAAAGTTGTAGGTGCAGTCGCCATCACTTTGTTTTTTATAAAACTCCACAAGAAAAAGTCAAGGGGTCAAATCCGGGGCAGGCCAGTTGACCGGATTTGACCTCCCTTGACTTTCTCTTGTGGGGTTTAATAGAGGACAAAGTCATGGCGACTTCACCTCTACAACTTTAGATGATATGAAAGACCGAATCCGCTTCGCCTGCATATTACTGACACCTGAAATGTTACAGCGGGTACGAAATTCATTTAGAAAAAAGTGAGAAAGTGTTTGGAAGTTGAAGGGGGACATTTCGAACAACTTCTCAAGCATGACAGACCATAAATAAGTTGAAATTAAATGGTAAACATTTTTTAAAATTTTATAACCTAATAAATCATAATTCCGTAACCAAAAGAGCAAATTAAAAAAAATTGCACACATACGTATTATTTTACTTAGATTCGAATTTTATAAACAAATGTACATCATCCTATTTAAAATTCCAAAGGTACCCCTCACCCCTGAAAATAAAATATGTTTAAACATGTCCCCCCACCTCCCTATTAACTAACCAAAATTTTATGAAAATATTTTTAGCTATTTTTGAGATATCGCTTTGTAACACTTTAAAAATCTCTCTCTGTATATTATCCTTCAACCTGGACTTTAAAAGCGTCAGACTGGACAACGGTGTCAAAATCGGACCTTTTAAGTCTAGGGCTTAAGTTTCCAGCTTACTCTGTAATAAACCTGTTTCATTCTAAATCTTTTTATTTTTATATATTTTTTTGACATATATAAAAAGTACATTATTTTTAAAACTCTACTAGTAAATAATTCGTTTTTTTTTTCAAAGATGTGAAATTATATCATGCTTACCTTTTTATACTTTTCATTATCCAGCATATTGACGTTAATCAAAACATCTTCAGTATCATCTAGTACTCCACTGTCTTTAAGTGTCAATATAACATCTTTTTCTTCCGCGAAAGTATTGACATCATGCTCCACTCTTAAACCACGCAGATCTTTGTTAGAATATTGTTGTTTTCGCCTTTCACGCTGTTCTTGTTCTACTACGTCACCAATCCCAAATTGTGCATCCAGTTCTTCTAACATTTTTGCCTTAAAAAAAGAATAACTGTTAATAACTAGTTAGATTTAACTCCCAGATGTCCAGCCCCATTTCTTCTTCTCAGAAACCTGTGGAAGCCAGCAAACAGATTAATTCTGATTCTGGTTAGATAATCGTGGTTCGCTGTGTGAGCGAAGACCTGTAGATTTTGTTGGCAATAGTTCCTGTATCATATGCCTTACACTGTAGCTTAAAGATTAATTTGCTCAGGATTCGATGAGCTGAAGTATATTATTTTAGATAATTTTTTGGTAAGCTGTAGAAAACGCTCGTCCCCTATCATGGAATCAAGGTTGGCACTCAACAATAGAACGGGTTTCCCGTGAGGGTAAACTATTACATCTCAGTTTGTTTCAGAATTATTTAAAATCACTTATTTGCTATCTATCAATACTGTAGCGACTTCCGCACCATCAGCCTCATGAGCCATCTCTTGAAAATGTTCCTGAAAATAATCCACCAAAGAATATTCAAGATAAGCGAAGAATATATAGAAAGCACACAATTTGGATTTAGGAATGCAATGGGAACCAGAGATGCCTTATTTAGCATCCAAAAGATTCTAGAGATGCAAAGACGATATATATGTGCGCTGCATAGATTACGAAAAGGCATTCGATAAGGTAAAACAAACTTATAGACATACTGAAATCGATTGGTATAAACGAGCAAGGCCTGATAATTATTAGACAGGGATGTGTACTTTCGCCCTTGCTGTTCAACATCTACTCTGAAGAATTTTTTTCAAAAAGTTTTGAAGGGTGTTGATTGTTGATGTCGGCATCAGGATGAATGGCGGGTGGTTGAACAACGTTAGATACGCTGATGACACGGTGGTGTTTGCTGACAGTATGGAAGGACTTCAGGAGATTATGAACAGAGGAACAGAAGCTAGGCTCGAATATGGACTTTCGCTTAACACAAAGAAAACTAAATACATGATTACCTCACAAAATAACATCCAACCAGAGTCACTCATAATCCCCTAAACCCAATCAACAGATAGAAAGAGTAACAAATATATATGTACCTTGGAACAACAATAAATGACGAATGGGATCATTCTCTAGAAATTAAATGCAACAAAGAGAAAGCAAGAACTGCTTTCTTGAGAATGGCATGGCCGAGCTATTCAGATGTCATGATCCGTCCCTACCAACTAAAATCGGATTATTGAGATGCTATGTCTTTTCGATACTTCTGTACGGAGTTGAATCGTGGACTCTCGACAGAAGGTTCTTGCAGGAAAGTCGAGGCATGGTATGGCTATACCGACGTATCTTAAGGGTTCCCTGAATAGACCACGTCACCAATCAGAAAGTGTGGAGGCGGATGGGGAAAAAGGATGAACTGCTCAAGACAATAAATACGCGAAAACTTGAATATTAGGTCATATGATGAGAAATGGCGAATGATATGAACTATTACAATTGATACTGCAGGGGGAAATTGACGGAAGGAGAGGACCTGGAAGGAGAAGGATATCATGGTTAAAGAACTTAACATGGTTTAACACGACAACAATAGGTCTGTTTCGAGCTGCGGTGGACAAAGTGAGAATTGCCATTATGATCGCTAACATCCGAAACGGATAGGCACCATAAGAAGATTTGCTATAAACTAGGCACGTTCATCTGAAAGCGCTCAATCTTCAACACTATCAGTTCAGCTAGATTATACTAATAGCAAAATATAGCAAAATATACCTTAGCGTCATCGGCAAATAGTAATAGATTTTAGCCTTCTAGAGAAAAAAAAGTTATTAACATAGATTAATGATCACAGAGGGTCCCCGTAGATTAAGAAAGACCAGAGCCTTGAATAACGCTATGGAGGATTTGCAGCCTACTGGACTCACCTATGTACCAGGTGACATATTTGGTACATTACAACTTTAATCTCTACCAATACCACCCTCTGCTCCCTACATAAAAGTATATGCAATTTTATTTGACCACCCCCCAAAAAAATTTAGATAAGAAACCTGATATATTAACAATTGTAACATTAAAAACTATTTCGAGGCTTGTCGGTTGCCGCATACGCCTCGTAGCAACGAGACCTGGGCAACGACATACTATCTACCTTGGGGATGCCGGCGTGCTGGACTGATTCATGCGACCGCACGGTATTGAACGGAAATGGCTGTTTCTTCTATGAGTATGGCGATTTTAAAAACTACAGTACTCCAGGTGGGTAGAACAGAATCCCACACTGCACATATCTCAGCAACTGCAGAATGCTCCACGGATGCTGGGGGAGCTATAAATCGAAACAAGAACATTCTTCGTGTCGGAGAGTGAAATGTCCAAAGCCTGAAGAAAGTAGGAAGATCAGAAGATTTAAAGAGAGAAATGGGTAAACTATCTTTCGACGTAGTAGATATTAGCGAGGTTAAGTGGCCAGAACACGGGAATTTCTGGTCGGGAAGTATAGGGTGATCAGTTCAGGATCAGAAAGCGGTAACACGGGAGTAGGTTTTGTAATAAGCTAGGTAGAACACCTTATTGTCAAGTTAGCGATAGGTTACAGACTACCTTAATCTCGGTATACCTACATCTGCCCATTAAGACGAACTGGAAGGTGTGTACGAAAGAATCAATGGCCAAATAGCACAGGTAAGAGGTGACGAAAACTTAATTATTGTACGGGACTGGAAAGCAGTAGTGGGACTTAATTATTGTAGGAGACTAGAATGCAGTAGTGCAAAAAGGAAAAGTGAGAGCAACGTTGGGCCATATGGTTTAGGTACACGCAACAGAGGTTAGTAGAATTCTGCATAAATAACAGGTTAATCATTGCTAACACTCTATTTAAGAACCCTCAACGCCGAATCGACCCATGCAAGCAACTCGGCAATATTAACAGGTACCAGTTAGATTATATTTTAGTTAAACAAAGGTTTAGGAACCAAGTTAGGGACCGCATGTGCTTCCCCACAGCAGATATTGATAGCGACCATAACTTGGTCGTAATGAAGTGCGAACAGAGGTTCAAGAAACTCACAAAGAGAAGAAAGATAAATATGCTGAACGTGGAGAAACTTAAAGCTGATGAAATGAAAGAACGATATAAAAAATGAACAGAGGAGATTGTGAAGAATGGAACTACATCAAGACAAGACTTAACAATGCTGCAAAAGAAATAATTGGAATAAGTGAAAAGGAAAATCGGAAGGCATGGATAAGTGAAAACATTTTAGACTTGATAAAAGACAATTGAAGAATTAAAGAAAGGAAGAGAATCAGATTAAGTATAAACCGTATAAATTTAACGAGATATTCAGACAGTGTAAAAATGCCAAAGAACAATTGATCAGGGAACAGTGTGAGAACAATTTTCTCATAATTGTTGTAAAATACAGATTAAAAAACAGAAAGGTTATTAATTTTTGAATGAAAAGAAGTAATAAAAGTTTTATAGTTTAAATTTTATAATTAAATGTCTTTTTTCACTTATGTAAAGAGTTTTTTAAAGAAATATTTTTTTTAATAGGTCATGGCCTAAGCTCTGACATAATTTCTAATTCTAGGTTACATTTCCTTATTATATTTTACCCCAAAATAAAAATTAAGGATATTTCTCCCGTGAGGCAATGTTAGATTTTTCATTTTTTGGCCGATCTGTACACGCTGTCGCTGTCTTAAGTAGTAGTATCTACACAAGATTTTTTAACTAGTCTAAAATATTAAAAAGGAGTGATGATTTTAGAGCTAATAAAAGCTTCTATGTACCCCTTCATTTATTTCTGAAGCAGACGTGTGTCGTTACTGGAGATGAAATACGCAAAATATTTGGGTGGACCTTTTCAAAATGTATAAAAATGAGAAAGGATAATCATTAATTACTTGTCTAACTAGATTAGTAATTACTGTAAAAATATAAGGTGATAGTTTAAAGGTTGTTTATAGTTTTCTTAGTTTAACTTATTTACTTTTAAAGATAATTACGTGAAATGTGGTACGAGTAACAATTTTTGTAGCCACCAAAAATAAAATTATTTCAATTCAAAATAATTACAAATAGGTCATGCACACTTCGATCTTACATACTTTTGGGACGACACGGACTTAATGCCTTTCTTACTCGTGCACTGCACAGCATAAGATGTAGCACTGTATGATTGTCTTTAAATGTTGGTGTAAGCGGCTCTTGAAGACTTTTTTATTGATACTGAGACTTCTTTCTGATATTTTGTACACAGTATTTAGCAAAATATTCGTTTATGCATAGCCTACGTTCATACCAAAAACTATATAGTATTGAAATTAACAAAAAAATTTTAAAAATTAATTATTTTGCCATTACCCAGGATAATAAGAAAACATTAAATATTACTAACTTAACTGCATACCAAATATACCATCTTACCCTTTTCTCTGCTTCTATTTTTGCCTTTTCTATTTTTCTATTCTTATCGACCCAATTAACAACATCTTCATCACTGTCACTCTCACCTAGTGTCTTGACTTTAGAAAGTTTACCCTCCAAGTGTCTTTTTTCTTTATGTTCAGCTATTTTAGTTCTTAATTTCTCGCGTTCTACCTTCTCTGACCAGTTTTCAGCAGGCTTGTGATAAAACTCTCCAAGATCGTCTTTCCTTTTGCCATCGTCTTTCTTTTTAGTAGAACTAGGTATATCTGAAGCCTCAAAACTCAAGGGTTTAAGCCCTAATTTAGCCCTCAGTTTGTTAGTTTCACTGATTGAAAGGCTTTCCACACTTTGTCCTGGCGATTCCTCTACGACATTTTTTGGTTCGTCTACCGAAATAACTTCTACTACGTCTAAAACAAAATAAAACACAATGATAATAAAATAAGAAAATTTTTCTAGCTTCTTAAATAATATTTCTTATACAGGACCATTAACATTTTTTTAATACAAAAAAGTTAATCCTTTTATGAGGGAGACATTCTTGTGCTCTTCTTAAACAATATTTCAATAATAGAAGCCAAAGAGTTATGTGAAATGGACAGTTGCCAGAGCCAAAGAATCTGCTATATGGTGTCTCACAAGGGTCTATCTTTGGACCTATTCTTTTCTCCCTGTACACGTCGCAGTTGACAACTTACGTAAGGTTTTGAAAAGCTTACTTTTGTGCGGACGATACTCAAATTTATTTTTCATTTAAATCTAGTCAAATAATGAACTCTTGTGATAAAGTAAATGATGATTTGAGTGTCGTCTTAAGAGCATGAGAGTCGCGACTCACTGCCTCAGCATTAACCCTGATAAATCTCAGATTCTTCTGTTTGGATGATCACAAATGTCAAATTTATATGTTAATCAAAAAAGTATTTAGTTCAATGATACAAAATTGAAGCTTGTTAATACTGCCAAAAATTTGGACTTGCTAATTGATACAAACCTTAGGTTTTCCCAATAGTAATATTCCTTTCAGGTGTCTGACGCCCCGGAGCGACTCGCCCCGGAGTCACTCGACACCGTTCTGAAAGGAACAAATTGACAAGTTTGACATTAAGCTCAATTCAAGTAATGCATGAGAGGGCAGGGGGGATAGGGCTCGAACGGTTCAGGTGCTTGATGCCCCAGTTGAATGGAACAACTGTGTGCGGCTCAGGAGCTGTACGGGAGCTCCTCCTTGGGGTGAAAGGAAGATACCTAATATGTCAACACCTGTATTAAAAGTGCTGCTGCTAACCTTAAATTAATTTATGGCCAAAAGAATATTTTAAATTAAAAATTTAAGTTCTTTGTGATCACATTTTAATTATGCGGATGTGTCTTGTGGGTGCCGATGCTCATCGGATTCAGCATATTCGAAACTGTTGTGTCCGTTTGATTGATAGCAGATAGAAGAGAACCGAGTGTATTTGCTAAGCTTTGAGAAATCAAATAGTTAAGAACAGCTAAAAGGAGAGGGTACATTCACTTGCTTTTTTTAATAAGATTATACTGAAACAGCGACCGCAATATTTGTTCCAGAAAATTAAGTTTCGTAATGATATGCACAACTTAGATATACGACACAAGTTTATTACTACACCGGTACACACTACGGCCATTTATGAGAGATCATTTAGTTTTAACATAGCTAAACTTTATGATAAAGGCATCAAGTTTTTCACCGACATAAGACTTAAATCAGGTTAAGAAAATCATAAATACTTTTTTGTAAACAGCCCTCCGGACACAGTTCTTTGGCCTGTCATTTTTTAGTTTTTAGTATAGTGGACTTTATTATAATTTTTACCTATGCAATTTAACTTACTCCCATATGATTCATACTATGACTTAAAATATTTAAATAATTTTACATTGTATATGTACAGTATTGTACAGTGTGGTTCACATAAGATGACCCACTATCTGATCTCAGAATCTATAAGAGCTACAATAAAAAGTTAAGAACAAAAGTTTCCTGTCTTGACTTTAATTTTTTATATATTTAGTTTTTACGTACACGGGGTGTTTGGTTTTTTCTGGCCAAGTACCAACTTTCTAATTTTAAACGGAACACCCTATATATTTTTACATATTCGGATTTTACGGTTGATTCTAAGTAAATTTTAGTATAACATGTTCATTGAAAATTTCAGTAGTTTTCGAGATATTTTAATTTTTAAAATTTTTACAGCGAAATCAGTCATTTGAAAAATATCATGTATTTATGTCTAATATTGCTCAATTTCTAAACTAATTTAAGATTGGCTTCCCTATTAGGTACTCAGTTCTTTGTTTCGAAACTAAACCAAAAGCAGCATACAGGGTGTTAAATATGTTAGTCCAAATTTGTCAATTTTTAAACATCAATATCTCAACTTTTTTAACTGGAACACCCTATATATAAATGTTTTATATAAAGCAGCATTTAATTCTCTATCATTTGACTATAATATATCCTATACCTAAAATCAACTGTTTTGTAGATATAATAATAAAGCTGGTAACTGTTTTAATACTCTTATTAATAATTCGCAAAAATTATTTAAAAGATTACTATTAAGTTACTTTATTGTATTCTATCTAATTCATATTTTCAAAATAGTCTTAAAATTCTAATTCCCTTATAAAAATACCTTTTATTTTAATAATTACCCAATATAAGTATTAAAATTTTTCATAACTCTGCATTACTGGCTACTTTGTAATAAAATTATATAGAAGGCTATGGCAAGAAACAAAATTCAACAATAAGAAAACTGTAATAATATAAATGTCATTTAAATAAATTTGTTTGCAAAAATGCCTATTTACACTACTGAAGACCGTTTAAATTTATACGAATGTTTTATTAGAAACCAAAAAAGTCCAGCTTTAGCGTTGAGAGAATATCGTCTTCTATATCCTTTACGAAGAGTTCCTTCAAAAAAATATTTTCAAGGATTGTGCGCGACCTTCAAAATGGTGTAGTTCGAAACATAAAAAGAAATCGGCCGAAAAGTGTGCTGACTGAGGAAAAACAATTAGAAGTCCTATTATACTACCAAGAAAATAAAGAAAATTCAGAAAGAAATGCGGAAAGGGATATCAGGAATATCAGTAAAACCAGTATTCATCGGACACTAGAATTAGCGGGTCACCATCCTTATAAATACCGTTCAAGTGTTATCGGCTAATGACATGGATGACAGGGACACATTTTGTGGGTTAATGATGGAACGTCAATTTGAAAATCATATAATTAATAAAATACTTTGGAGCGATGAAGCTATTTTTAATACGGCTGGTGTTTTTAATCGCAAAAACACCCATTATTGGTCAGACACAAACAAACATCAAATCAAAACGACCCAGAAACAAGGACATCAAAGTGCTTATGTGTGGTGTGGTATTATTTGTGACCGTATTATTGGACCCATATTTTATGAGAGAAGCTTAACAGGCGAACGATACTTAAATCTTTTAAATAATGAAATATTTCCTCAAATTAACAATTTACCAGGAAACTTAAGACAAGATATTATATATCAGCAGGATAGCGCACCATACCATACAGCTGCACGAGTGGTAAACTGGCTAAATGAACATTTTAACATGTTGATTGGAAGACATGGGACGATACCGTGGCCAGCTCGAAGTCCAGATTTGACACCAATGGACTTTTTTCTGTGGGGGCATTTAAAAAATGTAGTATATCAAAATAGAACCAACAGTCTTGACCACTTGAAACAAAAAATTAGAGATCAAGTAAATAGATTAAATCAAAATGGGGCAGTAAGAAATGCAGTAAATAAAATTGAAGTAATATACACGACCTGCATTGCGATGAATGGTGAACATGTTGAGAATCTTTTGTAGTTTAGCAGTTTAATAAATCAGATATAAACTGCTGGCCAATTCAAGCGGGACAAACTAAATTTTTGATAAAATTTAGAGTGGAATATTTTCGAAACGAAAAAAGATTTTGATTTAACTTTTTCAGTATGTAATTGAATAGTTCTTCTAGTTTTTATACTTCAAGGCACTATTGCTAGCAGTCGCTGCAACTCTATTTTACAGGGTGTTAAGTGAAACCCTGACTTTTTTGGAAAAGTTTTCCAGTTCCGAGAATCTAGGAAGAATTTTTTTTGAATTTTCTTTTCATACTAAAATGATCCATGGTCAAATACAAAAAAACAATTTCTCCGGATTTTCTCTATTTTCATTTGTTTTCCGTATACAGGGGTTAGTCGAAATTATCGACTTCTTCTTACAAAGGAACCCCTAATTTGGCCGTTTATTCACAAAAAGCGAAAGACCAAGTAAATTTGTAGTTTGAAGTAGTCCAGCTAACAAAATTAATACAAATTTTTGTACAGGGTGTAGCAAGTTTGGATCACGGGCTAGTAAATTATTATTTTTTAATTTCTACTACTTTTTCCTAAGTTAACTATTAATTATCACGTGCTACGTTAAAGGGTTAAAATTTGTTAGGTCCGATAACAGTACTGGTTAGAAAGATCCTTTTTGCCCAAACGGGTTTTTCATTTTTTGTCTAGTCCCATTTTTAGTGATTAAACGGCTCGCATTTTGAACCTAACTTTTTGCAATTGCATCCATGAACGATTGAAGTGAGAGTGCTTTTTTGGTGGTACATAATGAATGTTTTATCCAACCAAAAAACATGTAGTGGCCAAACAGCTAATGATGCTTATTCGAAGAATTTTTTAGCATTATACAGGGTTGCAAAAAATATACCACCTATACTTTATATGGAAGTCATGTGATTTTCAAATTAATTGAATATAGTCCCAATTTTCTTGGAACTTTTTGCCGAAACTGTTTTTGAATTTTTTTGTCTGGTCCCATTTTTAGTGATACAAATGGCTTGCGTTTAAAACTTAACTTTTTGCGATTGCATTCATGAACTATTGAAGTGGACATCGTTTATTGGTTTAACCAACCAATAAAAAAGTGTCGTGGCCATAGAGCTAAAGATGCTTATTCGCTGCTTTTGTCCGCGTTTGCCCAAAACATATCACCTACATTTTATATGAAAATCATGTGATTTTAGAGTCCTTTAGGTATTCATAAAGTTCCTTTTTGCTATATTAATAATTATTAAAGAAAATGTCCTACTTATTATTAATAAAATCTAGTAACGATACAGATAAAAAGAATAATATTCATTCGGAACTTTTTCACATTATACAGGATTGTGCAGAAGTTACTACTTATAATAGAAGCCACGTGTTTCTCGATATCTTTGGATTTTCGTAAACTTCGATTATTCATTATAAAAGAAAAATATTTTACCACTGCTCTAAAAAGTCAGTACATGGCATTGAGAAATTTTAATTAATAAGAAGTGTCTTAAATTAATAGTCACGGAGTACATTTTTCTCGCCAAAAATTGGAGATGGATAGTGAATTCAACTGAACAAGTTATAAAATTCTGTATAGCGTAGTTTTTAGAAGGTATAGAAATTTCAGAAGATTTAATTACTTTTGAAAGTACTCGAAAAGATACGTAATTTTCAAATTTAGTAGTTATTTTTCCCGGCATTACTTTAGGAGATCCAAAATGTAAATTTTGGTTGTTACTTTTATAGGTAAACAGAAAACGTTTTAAATTATAGAACATTTTTTTTACTTGAAGGTATTATAAAAACTTGCAACTAACGAAAACAAAACAAATCTTAATACCTAGTAGGACCTCCCCTTACATTTATTATCTCTTGGCATCTTCGAGGCATGCTTATTACCAAATTATTGACAAATTCTTGCTGAATATTTTCCCACTCCTGAACAATGGCGTCTGCAAGTTGTTCTAGAGTCTGAGGAGGATCTTCCCTAGAACTTACCAATAATTTCAATTTAGACCAGACGTGTTCGATAATATTCATGTCTGGTGATTTTGCAGGCCAGACCATCCTGGTAATATTATTAGCTTCCAAAAACTCTTGCACAATGCGTGCTCTATGAGGTCTGGCGTTATCGTCAATTAGCACAAAATCGTTCCCAAAATTGTTTGCAAATGGTAGAACGATATTGCTTAAAATTTCGTCCCTATATACCTGACCGTTAATGGGCTCCAATGTTAAAAAAAGTTCCGTTTTGCCATTAAACATTACACCACCCCAAACAGTAACGCCTCCACCACCAAAAGGTTCCTGAGGAGCCATATTCTCCTCCATATACCGTTCGCCACGTTCACGCCAAACTAATATTCTGCCGTCCGAGTGAATTAAATTAAATCTTGACTCGTCTACAAACATGCAGTTTTCCCAGTTATCTAATGGCCAATTGCGATGTTCATATGCCCACTGGAGACGTCTTCGCCTATGCTGTGGTAGAAGTCGCACACATTTAGCACGTCGCCGAGCTCTAAAATTAAAATTTTGGCTTAAAAATCTGTAGTATAGGTGTAGGGAATGAACCAATAAATAAGCCAACAGTAGCTTTTATTATACTAAAATGCAAAATTAGGTCAATTTTCATAACGTTAGTTCTAGGGAAGAACTAAGGAACATTACGCTGCAAGCACAAATAATGTGTTTAGGGTCGCCTATCAAAACTTTAATTTATGAACAACTTAGTTCAAGTTTACATTTATAATATCGGTGCGCAAAATCCAAGATTCACGCCTCAGCTGACGTCGATATTATAATAGCCGACTTACTAAAATGAAACACTAAAAATATTGGTACAAAAAATAAGATCTCATTTGAAGTAACTCACCTTAAGTTATTATTGTTTAAAGTTCTTCTAATGGTCCTATTGCTCACACGAATGTGTGTTCTTGCTCTGAACTCCTGGTTAATTTTCTCTGATGAAATTTTTCGCCTTCGACGAGCCTCTCTAACCAACCATCTTTCATCTGCAATGCCGACTTTCTTTTGGCGACCTCCCCCATAACGATAGTTTGCACTTCCCGTTTCGTGGAAGCGTTGACGCAGTCGAGATATTGTACTTCGCCCAACCCCGTACATATCCGCAATAATACTAATTTTTACCCCATCTTGTAGTAAACGCAAACAATTAGCTTGTTCTTTTGCACTTAATCGAGCCATTATAAAGGATAATAACGCACCAATTCAAAGAAGAATACTTTGTTGCCTTGGTAACTGTCAATAGCAAAGAAAATGTTTTATCTTTTGGCCTACTAGATCTTTTGACTAAGAAATAGAAACGCCGCTAAATTAACAGAAATCCACCTGCAAAGTATAGGTGGTATATTTTTTGCAACCCTGTATAATGCTAAAAAATTCTTCGAATAAGCATCATTAGCTGTTTGGCCACTACATGTTTTTTGGTTGGATAAAACATTCATTATGTACCACCAAAAAAGCACTCTCACTTCAATCGTTCATGGATGCAATTGCAAAAAGTTAGGTTCAAAATGCGAGCCGTTTAATCACTAAAAATGGGACTAGACAAAAAATGAAAAACCCGTTTGGGCAAAAAGGATCTTTCTAACCAGTACTGTTATCGGACCTAACAAATTTTAACCCTTTAACGTAGCACGTGATAATTAATAGTTAACTTAGGAAAAAGTAGTAGAAATTAAAAAATAATAATTTACTAGCCCGTGATCCAAACTTGCTACACCCTGTACAAAAATTTGTATTAATTTTGTTAGCTGGACTACTTCAAACTACAAATTTACTTGGTCTTTCGCTTTTTGTGAATAAACGGCCAAATTAGGGGTTCCTTTGTAAGAAGAAGTCGATAATTTCGACTAACCCCTGTATACGGAAAACAAATGAAAATAGAGAAAATCCGGAGAAATTGTTTTTTTGTATTTGACCATGGATCATTTTAGTATGAAAAGAAAATTCAAAAAAAATTCTTCCTAGATTCTCGGAACTGGAAAACTTTTCCAAAAAAGTCAGGGTTTCATTTAACACCCTGTAAAATAGAGTTGCAGCGACTGCTAGCAATAGTGCCTTGAAGTATAAAAACTAGAAGAACTATTCAATTACATACTGAAAAAGTTAAATCAAAATCTTTTTTCGTTTCGAAAATATTCCACTCTAAATTTTATCAAAAATTTAGTTTGTCCCGCTTGAATTGGCCAGCAGTTTATTTGCCAATTTGTCAGTTTTTCTTCTCAAGTTTATCATTTTTTTTTTTTGTAATAATTGTAGGCTAAATATAAATTAGGTAGAAATGGGCTTATTCAGCAATTTTTTTTTATTTCATAATACAAAAGTGCTCGATTCGAAAAGCTTATCCCCAACAAATTAGAACTTTTTCTGATCGAATTCACCCTCAAAATAGCGGTCAAACGTCGCTCATTATAAAACGGGACGATGGCGTCTGGTGACGTAGTCCCACGATGAGCGATGAGCGTTGGCACCGCTGCAAAAACTTTGTGACTAACTTTACCAAAATGACACTTGTCAAACACCATATCCCCATTAGGGGATCATGGCGGTATGCCATATTCTTAATTAAATTCACCACATTACCCATTACATTCAGTTGTTTTTCGTGGAACGACGTCAAGCAGGAAACTGAATGGTTTCAATTATGTCGAAATTTCAACCTTAATATTTTAGTTATTATAAGTCCAACCGACGTAATTTTTTGTGGGCGTGTTTCGATTGACTGATTGTGCAATAATATAAACATATTTATTGAAAACGCGAAATGACTAAACAAGCCCATTAAAAATATAATTTCAAACTGTAATATTATTTCTACCATTTTAGTAAGTGTTATTAAAAAAGCTTTAACTTAAGAAATTTACTTACCTCTACAAAATTATTGATTTTAGATATAGGAGTCATTATAATCGTTTAATAGAAATCCATTTTAAAAATGTATGATATTGTTGATAAAAATTTAACACATTTAGCCTAATATATCTTATGTTCGGTATATAGAAGTGTTTTTGCAAACATTATCGAAATGACATTTGTGTGACGATAATTTCATAATAGATAAATTTTGTTTTTTACCATTTTTAAAGAATCGAATAATGGAGAATTTTGAATTGTTTCAACGAGATGGACAAACTACTACTATAAGGGTAATATAATAATATATTTATTATTACTTGGTAAATATATCATAGGCGAATACAAATAAATATTATTAATTTTAGTAGAACTTTTGCCAACACTTGATAATTTTAATAAAATATGCTACAGGCTTTAATAAATATACCAATATCTGCAAAACAGTTGATTTTAGGTATAGGATATATTATAGTCAAATGATAGTTAATTAAATGCTGCTTTATACAAAACATTTATATATAGGGTGTTCCATTTAAAAAAGTTGAGATATTGATGTTTAAAAATTGACAAATTTGGACTAATATATTTAACACCCTGTATGCAGGTTTTGGTTTAGTTTAGAAAAAAAGAACTGAGTATCTAATAGGGAAGCTAATCTTAAATTAGTTTAGAAATTGAGCAATATTAAACATAAATACATGATATTTTTCAAATGATTGATTTCGCTGTAAAAATTTTTCAAATTAAAATAACTCGAAAACCACTTAAAATTTTAATAAACATGTTACACTAAAATTTACTTAGAATCAACCGTAAAATCCGAATATGTAAAAATATATAGGGTGTTCCATTTCAAATAAGAAAGTTGGTACTTAGTCAGAAAAAACGAAACACCCTGTATACGTAAAAACTAAATACCTAAAAAACTAAAGTCAAGACAAGAAACTTTTGTCTTCAACTTTTTTTTGTAGCTCTTACAGATTCTGAGATCAGATAGTGGGTCATCTTATGTGGACCACCCTGTACGTCATGTAGGATAACTTTACATTGTGTAAGTCATGTACATTTTAAATAAATTATTGTTTTTTGCGGGTTAAGTGAGGAATCCTATTACACTATACATACATATAATAATAATAATAATAATAATAATAATAATAATAATAAAAATAATAATAATAATAATAATAATAATAATAATAATACTAATAATAATAATAATACAAATAATATCCTTTATTGCCACCACAATCCTCTAACAGACATAGCAACGTCATAAATCTATTCGGGCAGATGCCCAACTGATAAAAGTAATAATGATAGTTACAGGAGTAAATTACGATTTAATAACACCTCAGATCACCTAAGATCAAAATCATGGACATACAAAATTAGTAATATTAACTATTAAAGACTAGGCATTCAATATTTAAATAAAAACAAAATTAAATACATTAAAAATCCTGTTCGCCAAATCCTAAACGATTCTGACAAGAAATCAAAACAAACAAATACAATTTTAATAAAACTAATGGCATACAGTTAACGGTTAAAATCGAGAGAGAAATTATACCGACACCTTTCCAGTAACCATCTGGTGGTGCTTCTTTTGAAGGTCGTAAGACTACCCTCCGATTTTATTTCTAAGGGGAGCTTGGTAAAGGCTTTGCTGGCCATGTACAGATGCGTTCTTTTAAAGAACGTTGAGTTATGTGATGACACACTCAGATTAGCCCTGCCACGGGTGAGCAGTGTCAGATCATTTGTGTGATACTAGGCATTAGTGTTAAATATACCCGTTTGCTTTTTACAAATAACACCAGAGTCAAAAAATAGAGCAATGGGAGCGTGAGAAAACTAAGGTCCTCAAAATAAGGTTTGCATGATGTTCGGAGATGCAGCCTAAGCAGACATCTCAAGGCACGCTTCTGAGCAATAAAAACGGAGGCAGCACCCCGCGATGCACCCCAGAACATCACACTGTAGGTAAGGAGGGATTGCACGGAGGCGAATAAAACTGTTTAAGAGTGTCTAGTGAAACTACACATCGGAGTCTGCGTGACAATGCACAAAAACTGTGGAATTTAGTAGTAAGATACGTTGTTTGGGAGTCCCAGCTTAAGGACGAATCCAAACGAACCCCCAGGAACTTAATGTTATCAGTTACAAGTACAGATTAGTTGTCACAACGAACAAATAATGACTTAGTTCTGTTGAAATTTTTGCCAAAAGTAAGCAATCCAGTCTTTGAGGAATTCAGCCTCAAGGCGTAAGTCGAACACCAGCCCCGCATCACCACCACTGCATGTGAACAGGTTACGGGGAGGCCAGGCAGGCCCGGGCTGGTCAGCACTATAGATGTATCATCCGCGTACTGACAGACCAAGCCCGCCAAGAAACTCTCACACAGACCATTCACACACAGCAAAAAGAGCACTGGTTCCAAAATCGAGCGCTGAGGTACACTATGCGCCACAAGCGCTGTAGTAGATATGTAGTTTTTTTCCATCTTTAGTGATATATACCATTTGTTCTGTCGTGCAGATATGAGCTAATTAATAACTTTACAAACATTCAAATCAGACAATATCATAGTTTAGTGCTCCTCAATAAAACGATTATAAACACGGTTATAGAAATCCAAAATTGACGATCTTTTGTAGACGTTTTGTGCAGAGCATAAGGTACAGTTTAGTGTAAATATTTCATAGTAATACCTGCAAGTTTTGCCGGGAAATCCAATTTAAGAAGCAGTTAATGAACCCAGAAAAGTTAATAAAAACTGTGGAATTTGCTTATCAGTAAAGGCGTTAAAGTAAACATTTGGAATCAACGTGTATAGTATTGGCACTGGTTGTAGGCGTTCTGCAATTTCTTTTGAATAGGCAATGGCAACTTGCAGAGAGTGCAATTCAGAGGGAACGGAATCGTATGACCTCGCAAAATGCGATACCTGCAGAATGCTGCTGTGTAAATTGCTTTACACTCTCGGTCTCCGAGCACAAGGGCGTAACAGTAAAAAAACGATCCCCTTGTGTGATGTACAATTGCAAGGAGTGTCTTCAATCAAAAACTACGGACGATCCTGAAAAGAATGCACTGGCCGCCCTAACAAAGCTTGTCCAGAAGGGATTCGATGACATAAAAATACAAATGGCAAGGACTGAAAAATCTACTGACAAGCTATCAAAATCTCTAGAATACACTAACAAAAACCAAGCCTCAATAAGGTCTGAACAAGCATCACTATCACTCAAAATGGAAGAAGTGACTAAATCCGTTAGTGACTTGAAACAGGTCACAGCAGATAGCCAGCTGAGTACCAGTGACTCAACTATACCTAGAGCGTGTGAGGACGATGCAACGCAGTTGCGGTCTCTGAAGGACGCCTATGGAGATCCAAAAAGCAAAGATGAGGCCCAACAAGCAGAAATATTATGCCTTAAAAGTGACCTGGCGAAGATTAACTCCAGTCTACGCGATAGGAATGTCCATCCAATCGCTTTCAGCTCCTCCGAACATCAAATCCATCACCAAGATAACACTCAACATCTAACAAAGAGAAATGGACTAGTTGGCCTAAAGGAAACTGACGAGAAATTTTCAGCGGCAAAGATGATCCCACAGACTTCCATTTTTATCACCAAGATTTCGACAGAGGTATCGGAAGAAACAGTAACTGAATATCTGAAAAACAATTTCGGCACTAACGAGAGCTTTTCCATCGAAAGCGTGGCCGGTCAAAGCAGGCAATTACAAAGCTTTCAAAATAAGCGCCAGAAAAGAGCTGGATGAGCAGTTACTAAACCCCCAAAACTGGCCGGAAGACATCATTATACAGAGATATCAAACTTTTCGTCCCCCACAGTTCGCAAAGAATCGAAACAACCAGCGAAGCGACTGCAACAGACACTTTAACAGGTTCAATCGCAATAACTACCCGCAAGGTTGGAGACGATAAGTCTCTTTCACACTTTTGGAAAACCATTCAAATACCGCAACTGGAACTGCTATTGGAAGCAGAAAACCCCGTTTTCCTATGTATATCCGAACACTGGATGGGAAAAGAACAGGCACAAGTAGCTACCATACCAGGCTACCAGCTCGCAGCAAACTTCTCACGTAAAGATCATATTCATGGCGGCGCGCGTCGCCATTTTTAGCAAATCCGACGATTTTCACAGACTAGACCAATCACAGTTTTCGCTTGAATTTGTGTTTGAATGCGTGGGCATTTCGTGTAAGTTAAACAATACAAAGGTGGCTCTTTTAGCTATTTATAACTCCTGCAACAATGTAGTTTAAAATAACTTTAAAAGATTCATAACCGCTTTTAATTCAATTTTATGTTATATAACACTGCAACATCAACATATTCTAATATGCGGCACTTAAATGTAAATAATTTGGAGGACTCATCCGAGAAAAAAATCTTGTTGACCTGCTGGAAGGTTTTAACTTAATATCCATACTCCCACGTGAACCCACTAGAGAATTTCTCAATCAAACCCCATCTGCATTAGATTATGTCATCACAAACCACCCCAGTTTTAAAGCAACAAACCTTATGGCAAATATTGCAGACAACAAAGCACAACTTATTACATTTCATAAAGATTGCTCTCAGAACGAGATCACAATCTCTAACACACATTTTTTCAAAAGATTCTTTGATGAGCAAAACAATTTTCAATTAAACTACCATCTCTCAAGAACTAATCTAAGTCACTTGTACTCCTTTAATGAGGTGGATGAGTCTTGGTCCATTTTCTCGGAAAATTTTGTGTATTGCCTGGATATAGCATGTCCAATAAAAAAAGTAACTGTGAGAAGTACATCTCAGGGTAAGTCCTGGATAAACTCGGACCTGGTTAAACAGAGTGAACATTTAAGGGACTTGTATTGGCTTTCTAGATCTCTAATGACGCCGGTTGCCAAAGAATTATACTCGCAAACAAAAAAAGCTTTTCACGAAAGATTAGCATTGGAAAAAAATAATTTTTTTAAACAAAAACTCATTGACTCTTCATACAACACAAAAATTATCTGGCACATAATAAATACTAATTTGGGGAGAGTAAAAAATGCTCAGATCCTAAAATCTAACAAATAAGGAGGGTCACGTGACTAACCCTAAAGATATATGCAATGACGTCTGCAAATTCTTGACTACCAGCGCGAACTCCTTGATATCGACAATTGGGTAGCACCTCTAATGTTTCGGAATGCACAACATGTAGTCCACATCTTGAGTCAATATTTATTTTACCATTAAGTGCACATGACCTATTCCTAGCTTTAAAGAATTTGAAAAACAAATCGGCCTGCTCTGGTCTGCTAGACATCCCAATTTCAGTTTTAGAAAAAAATATGGAAATATATTAAATATCCTTTATGCCACATTTTAAATTTGTCTTTAGATAAGGGAAAATTTCCTAGTAAACTTAAAATAGGGGAAATAATTCCGCTTTTTAAAAAGGGCGACAGAGAAAAAATAGAAAATTATAGAGGGATAACAGGTTTGCCTAGTTTCTCAAAACTTTTTGAAAAAGCTATCTTGATTCGCTTGGAAAACTACTTGAATGGTGCAGACTTAATCAGTAATGCGCAACACGGTTTTAGAAAAGATTTCTCAACCTCGACAGCTATATTTGAGTAAATGAACTTTGTCTATAAGGGTCTGGATACATCACGATTCATTCTCGTGCTATGCTCAGTTTTCATTGATATAGATACATATACCTATATCTATATCAATGAAAACTGAGCAAACCTGACCTTTTTGCTCACCCAACCTGAGCAAAAAGGTGGTCAGGTTTGCTCAGTTTTCATTGATATAGATATGTATCTATATCAATGAAAACGGGGCAAACCTGACCACCTTTTTGCTCAGGTTTGCTTGGGTTGGGTATACACCTTTTTGTTCAGATATGGTTGCATGCATCAGTATGCAGGTGTTGGATTACTGATCAATAGGATTTCGGTTAGGTCTGATGTAGGTTAAAATTAAAAAATGTTGTTGACTAAGTTGGACAGAATAGTAACTTTAGTTTGTTATGGTTAGCTTTTTTATTATTCCTAATTTACAACTTTTTCATAAAAAATAAGTAAACGTGGCAACACCGGACAGAAATATTGTTGACAGGTAGGAAAATAATGGAGGCTAATAGCCAGTAAAATGGAACTTTCTATCAAAAAAAGCAATTTTCTTATCTATTTTTGCCTAAATGTGGTGTTTTGTGACCAAAAATAATAAAAATCATAAGTTTACAGATATGTTGAAGTGAAAGTGTCGAAACTTAAAGGAATCTATAGAAAAAGCTAACCTAAAAGTTAATTTTTTTTTTAGAAAAACCATGTGAGACCGCCAAAAACTAACTTCGGATTCGTGTTCTACGACCCAACATTAGGGCCTGTGCAAAATTTCATGAAAAAATTCGCTGTTTACATTAATCCGAATAATTACCCATTTTTCTGTTGCAATAAATGTATTATTAAGTATTGCTTTAAATATGTTACTATAAACGTACAATAATACACTATTACTTAATACTAACAAAAACATTATTAGACTACTGATAGGTATACAGTGCCGGTTCATCCATTGGGCGCTTGGGGCTGGCGCCCAGGGGCCCGGGCCCCGGAGGGGCCCTGAATTAAGTTTGCTTAAAATAAAGTAAAGTGGTTTGGGGCTCTCAATTATTTTTCGATGCGATGCCCGGCTTCCGGCCCATCCACCACTGAAACGAAGCATGGGATCCTAAATACAACAAAAATTATCAAAATTTGCTTTGACTTGCAACGCCACTGATTAAACGAATACGTGAATACCCGAATGACCTGATCAAAATCAAGGCCTGCCACGCGGAACAAGCCGATCACCATAGCAACGAGCGATGCGGTTCTTTCGGGCGGCCACCCGCCATTTCGCAATTGAAGAGTTAAGCGTTGTTGTCTGGTTTAATAGTTTGGAATTTTTTCTAATGCCCTGTGTTGCAAATACTAATACTATTTCAAAAAGTTAATTCTTTCTTACATAAGTGAATACTGAATTTAGGGATAGTACTGGCTTAGAAATCAATCGTGATTGTGAGTATCTATATTTTATTTCGCTTAAAAAATATAATAAAGACAATAGGAGGCAATACTTTCTGAAAACTTGGCAATATAGCCCGCTCGAATGTTTCCACATTCCGTTTGTAGCTTATAACAAGTGGGTAGTGGATCAAACTGTGTACTGTACAGTCGTATAGTTTATTATTATTATATTGTTATGAACATACGGGGGTGCGACGTTGCCAAATTTACGTTTTCCCTTAGTCAGGGAGGGGTGACTGGGGATGACCCCCCAACCACGAAGTCTCAACCCCCTAGGGCCTAAAATAACCGAGATACCCATTAAACCCCATGTATTTTTGGTATCCACCCAGCCTCTCAGTAGTCTCAGTCGTCGAAGGGGTCACTACTTATCGACGGGGACGGCCCGTCCTGTATACAGGGGCCCGTCCCGGACGGGCCCCTGTATACAGGACTGACGTCGTCGCTTCCCGAATCTTTAATACCAGATGATTCCAGAAGAGAATTCTAGAAAAGTCTAGTCGTACGAAAGGTGTATATAAGTGGCCAGGCAGCCGCCGAACAGTCAGTATTGAATAGACGAGCCAAGTGAGAAGAACAAGAGAACTAGTCTAGTGAATAGTAAAAGTAGTCTAGTAGTGTTTATAGAGTTGTAATCGTTGTGTTAGTGATTTCTTAGTGTTAAATTAAATAAAGTGTGTAGAAGCCTGTTATAGAAGTCTCACTTATTTGCGAACACGCATACGCAACAATATGCAAATTAGGGCGTTTGGTTGGTGTTAGAGTTATGTAAATGAACAAATCTGTTACAAAAAAGTGAGAGGTAAGTGAAATACCTAGTACATTAAAATATCAGTTTCATAAGTTCTGATTTGATGAGCCAAAAAAGTGCCACAGAAGGCGAGGTTTTTAAAGGGCGTGATATTCGGAGAATAAGATACTTTATGTGCTTCGCATGGATTGTCTGTCAGACTCACTATGTTCGTCAGACAAGCTTTCCACGCTCAACACATGAAGTGTGTCTCTTATTCTCCTAATATCATAATATAATATTCTATTAAGAATCAAGGTCTGTTACTTACGACTTGTCTGTTTGTAGGGCAAAAATGAGTTATCGACATCAATCAGGTGCAGAAAAAAGGAAACAGAAGAAGGTGCAAGAACAAGCCAAGAAAAAATTAACCAAGATAGCGACTTTTTTTACTACAAATCTAGAAACAGAAAATGAAGGCCAAGAAACAGGAGCCAGTTGTTTTTTTTCCGATGGAAGTGAGAGAAAATCTTTCTTCTACACCTGGATCTCAGACGAATCAACATGAAAATGTAGACAGCTCAGAAGATCAAGATCTTATTACACTAGAAAATGAGAGCGGATCTGATGTAGTACCGATTCCGATGGAGATAGTTGTCCCAAAAAACGATGAAATACCTGCGATTTCAAAATGGCCTGATTTTAAAACTGGTCATTTTATTAGAACTGTGATAATTTTTAAACCAAAGAGCGATTCCCTAGAGAATACTGAAAAAAGGTACCAAGATGGAGACAAAGTTTATTATAGAAGATTAAGTGAGAACAACTTTTATAGAGTAAAACCTAATGGAGGCAAAGAGAAGAGGGATTGGCTAATATACGACGCAAGTGTTAAAGCTGTTTATTGTTACCCGTGCAAATTATTTTCAATTGACAAAAACAGTTTAACTGATTTTGGATGTACTGACTGGAAACATTTGAATAGTTTGCTCAAATCTCACGAAGAAAGTAATTTTGATCTGAACTCCATTGTTACATTAATAACAAGATCATCATTAATTGGAGTTATAGACGCTGGCTTGAAAGAGCAAGTAGAACGCGAAACTGACTATTGGGTTAAAGTCCTAAGAAGAATTGTGGCCACCATTAAATTACTTGCTTCTCAAGGATTAGCTTTCCGTGGATCCAATGAAGATTTAACGAGTCGTCATAAGGGAAATTATTTAAGTTGTCTTGTGTATTTGGCTAAATTTGATAACTTCTTAGCTGAGCATTTGCAGCGATATGCGAATAAAGGAAAAGAGTCAATTAGCTATCTTTCTCATCAAATTTGCAATGAATTCCTGAAAGTGATGAAAACAAAACTTGTCGAGACTTTCATACTATAAATTAAAGAAGCCAAATACTTCTCTATAATTGTAGACTCTACCCCGGACATCAGCCATCAAGACCAGCTTACTTTTATTCTCAGGTATGTAAAGGGCAATACAGTAGTTGAGAGATTCCTTGGTTTTATTCAGTTGGAGACACACCGCGGAGTATTTAACAGAAGTAGTTATAGCTAAGTTAGAAACGTTAGGCTTGGATATTGAAAAGTGTAGAGGACAGACTTACGACAATGCGGCAAATATGTCGGGTCGGTATACGGGGCTTCAAGCAAGAATACGAGCTTTGTCCTCGAGCGCTATTTATGTCCCATGTGCGAATCATTCTTTAAATCTTGCAGTAAACTTTGCATGTGAATCCAGCTTGGAAGCAACTGATTATTTCAGCACTGTTCAAAGTATTTACACATTTTTTTCGGCTTCTCCCCAAAGGTGGAATTTACTGAAAGAAAGCTGCAAATGTTTTGTTAAGAGATTGATTGAAACTAGATGGTCTGCCAGATTTGACGCCGTAAATGCTTTACTTAAAAACTACAAAGCCATCAAACATATTTTTTTTAAGTTAAGCAATAATACAGACGAAAAATCAGCAGTTAGAAATGAAGCCAAGGCCCTGCACATTAAAATGGACACTTTTGAGACAGCTCTATTAACATTGATTTGGGCAAGAATTTTGGAAAGAGTAAATGCAACAAGCAAAACTTTAGAAACTATGGACCTGAATGTGTCATTTGGAGTAGAGTTGATGACATCTCTTTTGACCTTTGTTGAAGAAACAAGAAACGGGTTTAACGAAATTGAATTAGAAGCAAAAACTTTCTTTTGCGAAGACGCGGATATCTCTAACATATCCTATAAAATTGACATTCAAAGAACAAAAAAAAGAAAAAGATTTTTTGACGAAACAGATGAAAATGAAACAGTTTTAAAGGGAAAAGAGAGATTCAGAATTGAAGTATTTCATTTATTTATTTATTTATTTTACTCAATACACGGGCGAACCCATTACAAAATTTAAAATTTTTTATAAGTTACATTATGCACTTAATACTAAATAAAATCTATTGTCAATTATTAGACATTTAAAAAGTCAAACAGATGTCAAACACACATTAAATAAAATTAAAGGTAAAGTAGGAATGATAAATTATCAGATGGCGGCTAAAAATAAAAAAATAAAAAAATTATCGTAATAAACTACTTCGAATCTGACTGAGGGATGAGCCGAAGATGTCCATTTGAATCTCATTTGCGAGAGTCATCACACGATTCACGGAACTGAACTGTCCGTAAAGCGTGCGATGACTCCCCAAAGAAAATACAGGAACAACTCTAAAGCTTCTGGCAGGAACATTCAAATTCACCAACATCAGAAGCTCTTCACATTGAATCGCACCATGCAACAGCTTACAGATAAACATTTTATCAGAAATTCTTCGTCTTTCATTCAGTGCTTTGATATTTAACATTCTCATAAGCATATTATAATCAATTTCATCACTAGGTATAGACAGCTTAAATCCTATATAACGTAAAAATTTTTTCTGTATGCGCTCTAGAGAATTGATATGATTTGAAAAATAGGGAGACCAGACACACGTGTTACTTTCTAAATTACTGCGCACCAGAGATATATAAAGAGTTTTTATCGTAAATATATTGGAGAAATCGTTTGTGTGACGTTTGACAAATCCAAGCATCTTGAAAGCTCTGTTACAGCACGACTCAACATGGGCAACAAATGCAAGCTTACAATCGAAAATCACCCCCAAATCCCTGATATGATCAACATTTTCAATCATTTCATCACCCACAAAGTATTCATTCAATTGTGGATTACGTCCTCTGGAGAATTGTATATATTTGCATTTCTTTATGTTTAGTGTCATGTGGTTAACACTGCACCACTCCCGGAATCTAAGTAGGTCATCACGCACCCCTTCATGTGAATCTTCAGACTGTAATATCTTAAAAATTTTTAAGTCATCTGCATAAAGCAGAAACTGACAATGTTGGAAACAAGAAGATATGTCATTTATAAAAAGATTGAATAAGAGGGGAGCAAGATGACCCCCCTGAGGCACCCCAGAAGTGACATTGATTGTGTGAGAGAGAAAATATTTAACTTTAACAAGTTGCTGCCTACATGACAGGTAAGACTGCAGCCAAGAGAGCACTGGGCCATCCACTCCATAGTTAAAGAGTTTGTCAATCAACAGTGAGTGATCAACCCTATCGAACGCCTTGGAGAAGTCAGTATACAATGAGTCAACTGAAAAACCCTCCTCCAAGGCCCTCGATATGGCTGTATTATAAACCAAAAGATTTGTAGTGACTGACTTACCACCAACAAAGCCATGCTGTTGTGGAATGATAACATTTTTAAATTTAAATGTAAGAAAATCATTAACTAGAGACTCAAAGACTTTCGGAATTTGAGATATTATTGATATGGGACGGTAGTTTTCTACATCATCTCTGCTACCCTGATTTTTATAAATAGGTGATACGTAGGAGATTTTCCAGAGCTCAGGAAACATACCAGTGGATAACGACTTATTGAAGATAAGCCACAGCGGTCTTGACAGGGAGAAGGAGCAGTTTTTTAAAAAATAGGGGGGAATCCCATCAGGACCCGGTCCCTTGGATACATCTATGTGAGTTAGTTTGTGATATATATCAGCAATACCAACAGTCAAAAATCCAACGTCAACAATATCCTTAAATGGAAAATTATTATTATGTTTAGGATGTACATCAGACAAACCAGGTGCTGCATACACCGAGCAGAAGTGTGTAGCAAAAAGATTCGCAATATCACCTCCATCGGTGCACGCAACACCTCGGTAGTTGACAACAGAGGGAATATTGTTATCATTTCTTAATGTGTGGATGTGTCTCCAAAAACTCCTTGGATCGTTTTGTATATTGTTTTCTATCTTGCTAATATAATCAGAATAGCATTTTTTTGTCTGAGATTTACAGAGAGATCTTAAAGTGCTGAAAATAATATAATCAGATTGAGAGTTTGTTTCCTTAAAGTTTGCATGAGCTTTTTTTTTCTCTATAATATTTGTTTTAAGTTCTCAACTGAACCAAGCTGGAAATTTAAAATTGGTTTTTATGATTTTTTTTGGAGTGTATAAAGATATTAGAGAATTTAGTATATTATAGAAGTTACCCACATCATTATCGACAGAAGATGATAAGACGGAATCCCAATGAATATTCAACAATACATCATTAATCGCATCATAGTCAGTTTTATAATAATCATAAATTTCATTTTCATACTGTAATATTTCACAATGTACATCACATTTAAGACTCAGAACCAATGCTGGATGATGCCTATCACAGTTAATAATAATATCATTAGCAAGATCGACCCTATCACTAAGACTATCTGTAAAGACTAAGTCTAAAATTACACCATTAGCATTTTTAACATTATTCAATTGAAAAAGATTAAGAAAGGGGAATGTCTCAATAACAGACTCAGCAGCAGCACAATATCCCGATGTTAACACTCCAAGAGAGTCATTAGACCATTTTAGCTGAGGTAAATTATAATCACCAGCAACACATAGACTGTGAGATGGAAAGTCTTGAACAGCACGTTCAACAGCTGCACAATGAATGCTGTAATATTCAGATGATGCTTTAGGAGGAATATACACACAACAGAAGATTTTTTTTAAATTGGGGCGTTTCAATCACAACCCACACCTCCTCAGATCTCTCATCAGCCACATTAATTAGTCTACAGGGTAAGTCCTTAATAACTGCAATCAACACTCCTCCATTTCTAGTTTTACCCGTTAACTGTTCATTCCTGTCCATCCTAAATAAGGTGTAATTAGATAAATGTAGTTCTGCATCAGAAATACTGCCATTTAATGAAGTTTCAGTGAACATTATCACGTCGTAATCACAGCCAGAAACACCATTGCAAAGGTCGGTCAACTTCGTTCTCAAGCCGTTGACATTTTGGTAGTAAACAGTTAGTTGTTCTGCCTCAAATTCATGTCATATGCGACAATATTTCGCAAGATCTTTCAAAAAGAATAGGGAACTTGCACATTTTTTTTTATTACATAAAAATGTTCAGTCACATCAAAAAATAACATATGCAAAATATTACGACTTAAATATCACTCCTTAATTTTTTATTAATTATTAAAGTTCGCGCGCCAATCCTAACATTCAAAACGAGCTCCATGGCGCGGGAAGGTGTGTGACGTCACACCGTGTGTCGGGCCAGCAACGTTAAGCTGCAGTGCATTGACATCGAGGTGGAAAATTGAACAGGTAGGGTCTGTTTACGTTTGTGTGTTTACTTTGCGTTTCAAAAATCCCAATTAATTTAAGATACTAAGAAAAATACATACTACAAATACTGTATAGTGCCAATGTGTCCTAATACGACTTTTAAAACTTCAAATAAACTGTTTATTCATGTACCTGAAGATAAAAATCGCCGCGTAAAATTGTTTAAAGCATGCAGAAGAAACGTAAAAGACATTTCTGAAAAAAATACTGCACTTCACGTATGCGAAGATCATTTTAATGTAATAATACTTTAAATTGTTTTATTCGCATCCTTAAAATATTTTTAAGGTAAATTTTTGGCCGATTTATATAGATGTGGAAAAATATTATGGCGCCAGCCTGCTGCGTCTATTAACATTTCTGTGTATTCTTGGATATATTCCACCCATATATGAGAAAACTCAGAGTTTTCTTTTTTAAATTTGGATCTGCATCACAGAATCAACATTTCCTTTTGTTACATATAAACATCTGCAGCTGAACTTGTGCTTTGTACTTTGCCATTTGTTAAATAATTAATTAGATACCGCTTTTTCAGACCGAGGACACTTTATTTCAACTATATTCCACAGATATGGCATCTGGAGAAGCTCCAAATATTGGATGTCTTGAATCCAGCTGTAGTCCTATATGACTTATTTGACTTAATTTAATTGCAGATCTAACCCGGTTTCAGTCTCCTCATCAATGTTGCAAGTTACAGCATATTGATTTTTCCTTACATTATGTTCGGGTGTTATCTTAGCTTTCACTGTGCAAATATTCTTATCTCTTCGAACTTGGACCCATCCTATAGTAGAATATCCATAAGAATACCTTCCAGATCTTTAATTAGTTAATTATACTTATTAATACTTAGAAAAGGCATTTATATGTTTTTGCTACTATAGTCAATACAAACATATTTTTGTGCCTAACGAAACGCTAAACATTCTAAACAGCAATTAACAGTATATAAATTTAACAAAAAACACAAGTTGCAGGATATAGTTTTAAGTCAAAGAAAACATACTTTTAAATATTTTATAGTTTTTCACTATTTTTAATAATAATAATAATAATAATAATAATAATAATAATAATAATACTTTATTTGTTCCATCTGTAAATAAATTTACAATATATACCTCATTTAGAGGTGTAGAACGTGTCACACAATAAAATTAAATTTAATAAAAAAAATATTAAAAGTCATTTATAGACTATCTACAATGGTTTAAAATCTCTACCTTTACTTATGCAACATCTCACACTATATGTAAATAAATGAAAATAAAAAAAAAAAAACAACAATACAATATTTAAACAAGTCATCAATCACAGCTAAAACCCTATTTCAGCATTGAAGAACTCTCTCACAGAATAAAACGGGCTCTCAATTAAAAAAACTTTAATTTTCTTCAACATCATCTCATGCGGCACAGATCTAAGTCTATCTGGGATTTTGTTCCAGATTTTAATAAGGTTGAAGTGTACATTCTTTTGTATAAAGGTATATTTTGTCTTATCTAGCATAAGGTCATTTCTTGTTCGTGTGTTGTATGTATGTGTTTTAGTGCTCCCCTCAAACAGTGATTTATTTTGAGCCAGGAACTTTACTGACTCAAATATTAATCATTATACTTTAATCTAAAATAGGTACACATTTTTAAGGCGTTTATCACTACATTAGTAGATTTAGGTAAAACAATATTTTATGTTCTATAAGTAGGTATCTGAATAATTCACAGATCTATTTAAATTTTAACGCAAATGATAAAATAAACTGGTATCGGTACCTAACATACATATATTGTACCGACTTACTTGCAAGCTTTAACACCGCGAACTTCACCAAGCGAAAAACTCTCGGAGTTTTTTTTTTATAAAAGTTGCCACCATAAACATATCCGCAGTGGGTAAATTGTCTGAGTGTCCTTTTAAAAAACCTTCATCGGTCATCTTGTAACAATATTTATTTGCTCTGAAACTGAAAATCCAAACAAGCACACTAAATTTGTTACCAAACGATTGTCTAATAAATACATTTCCGTACTCTTGGCGTGCTGCCGCTCACGAGTCATGTCTCGACGATCGGTTTGACGTCACAACCAATGGAGTCGCGTAACTAGAATTGTTCAAATTATGCAACCTTTAACAGTTTATATTTAATCCAGGGGATTAAAAAATTATTTTTTTTTTGTACTATGGGTCTTTTGATGATATTAGCTTACGTTTAAGAGTGTTATTTTTCAAATTTAATTTTCATGCAAGTTCCCTATTGATTGTTACAAAGAAGTAACAACAGCCTTCAGATGCTTTTTTACCCAAGATAAAGAAGAAATCAAGACGTCAATCAATCTTCTATGCGAGGAACATAAAAAAGATGTTGATGAAACCAAAGAGAACTTAAATAATGAAATTACTCATTTTATCGAATTGTGTAAAAATTTAAATAAAACTACATTTTATGAAAAATTTGAGGTCATCCAGAACGTAAAAGCAACTTTTCCCAATATTTTAACTATCTTGCAAATTTATTTGACCATACCAATTTCAAATGCATCAGGCGAGCAGTCTTTTTCGGCCTTAAAATGAATAAAAACATATTTAAGGTCAAATTTGGGCCAACAAAACCTGGATGCCTTATCCCTATTATATATAGAAAATGCTGAACTAGAGCAAATGAACTACGATGAAATTATATATGAGTTTGCTAATGCCAAAGCGAGGGAAAGAAAAGATTTAATTTTGTTTTGTATTTTCTAGAATGTTTTATTTCTTTGTTTGTTTTTGTTTTGTATTGTTTGCAATATTCTGTTTTTTGTATTTTTTGAAATACTATTTTGTGGAACAGTTTTTCATTTTGTTTTTTTCTAAGAAATGTACCTATCCTATAATATTGTAGTTTATATAATAAACATTTAACAAAACATGTTTTTACTTGGTAAAAAATGTTTTATTTCTTTGTTTGTTTTTGTTTTGTATTGTTTGCAATATTCTGTTTTTTGTATTTTTTGAAATATTATTTTTTGGAATTCTTTTTTCTTTTTGTTTTGTTCTAAGAAATGTACCTACATTATAGTTTATATAATAAACATTTAACAATTAAAACACGTTTTTACTTGGTGAAAAAAACCAACAGCAATGGGGGCCCCTATGTCTCCAGTGCCCAGGGCCCGAAGTTAGGTTAAACCGGCACTGTAGGTATATAGTATCCAAACTACATTTTGCAATTTTTGTTCATAATGTGATTATTCTAATCTTTTTTTAAGCAAGAAAACAGAATGATTCTCATGGACTTACCATCATCTTCATAGATTTGTCTACTGGATTTATCACGTTTTTTTTCTTTATGATGCTTATGCTTATGTTTATGTCTTTTTTCGCGAGGTGCTTCATAATCTTCAGGTCCAGGGCTTTCATGACGCCGCTTAGATCGGGACGAATCCTTTTCCTTGTTTTTTGATTTGCTGCTAGAACCCATTATCTTGTTTATTTAAAGACTTTTAGGAGAACTTACTGATGTAAATATTAAGACACACTACACACCTAATAGGTAACTGTATCTGGATTAGTGTTAAGAAAAACTGTTTTTAATTTCTATATTATCTTCGTATATGCCCTACGTTCCTAAATACATAACCTAAAAATCAAAGCTAAAAATAAAATCAAAAGTAAAACCAGAGAAGAACCATCAACGAGAAGCGACAAAACCGTCGAATCATTTGTTCTTTTGTGTTCACGAATATTTCACAGTAATCAGGTCTCGCACACTGAAAAAAATCTACCGCGTTAACAATTGCTAGTAAACTGAGAAACTCAATAATTTATATTTTATACGAAGTTGTAAGTAATCAATCTGATTTAAAGTTTAATGTATATTCCTTGCACACTTTGATCTAAATGTTATTATACAGGGTACGTATAAAGTCTGTAATAATGGAAATATCTGGATAACGATTCACTCTTGGATAAAATGCCTAAACCTCTTAATGACATCGCTTTCTTATGGCGCTCTTTTACTAAATAGGTTCTGTCATGCTGATTTCACAAATACCGGGCTGTGTATAATTTTTTTGTTTCCGATATTGAAAATTTTTACTAAGCTTTACCTTTAGGGCATATAGCAGGCGCGGCCCGTGAAATTTCAAAGTTGCATATCTCTGTTGCTACTTATGGGACCCATACCAAATTCAGGTTTTTTAATAGTGAGCCTACTAGGAATGTTTTGGCAACGAAAAAAAATATTTTGCAATTTGCGAAAAAAAGTTGATTTTTTGAATTGACCCACCAGGGTAAAAAATTAACACGCTTAGATATTTTATTTATTATTTTTTCTAAACAAATTTTACATCATTTTGTCGACAATTCTTAAATTTTAAGAGAAAAAAATGTGTTAGTAGAAAGTTATAGTCATTTGAATTTTTTCAACCGAAAAATAATTTAAATTTTCGGTTGCAAAAAATTCAAATGACTATAACTTTCTACTAACACATTTTGTTCTCTTAAAATTTAAGAATTGTCGACAAAATGATGTAAAATTTGTTTAGAAAAAATAATAAATGAAATATCTAAGCGTGTTAATTTTTTACCCAGGTGGGTCAATTCAAAAAATCAACTTCTTTCGCAAATTGCAAAATATTTTTTTTCTTTACCAAAACATTCCTAGTAGGCTCACTATTAAAAAACCTGAATTTGGTATGGGTCCCATAAGTAGCAACAGAGATATGCAACTTTGAAATTTCACGGGCCGCGCCTGGCCATATAGCAGATTGTCTGTCAGTCGGTATATCTGTAGACATATCCTTGTAACGCGCTCAGCTCAAAAACTGTTGGATCGATTTTAATGACATTTAGTAGATGGTCCTGTTTTATTTATCGTTATCAAGTTCGGTTGCGGTGGGTGTAGAAACAAGAGGGTGTGATTACCAAAAAATACTTTTATTGTAAAACGTTTCGTCAATTTAGTAACAGGTCTTTAGACTAATAATCAAACTCAGCTGTCACTGGATCACTCCCCTTTCCTACGCCCAAAAGTTTGAAGCCGACGTCCCATGTGCGGAATTAAAGACGGAGGCGGAACGGAAAAGGCGATTCTATTGGTCGCTGGGAGGCCATCTTATACTTTTTGACGTCAAAAATTGTAAGATGGCCACCCAGCGACCAATAGAATCGCCTTTTCCGTTCCGCCTCTGTCTTTAATCCCGCACATGCGTCGGCTTTAGCCTCAATGTATAGCGGTGGCCAAAAAAAGTTCCAGTTTCAATGCTCTTTCTTATGGAAAATAAAACTTTATTTTGTACCCCTTGTGATACATAAAATGAAGGGGGTTCTAAAATTCTAATTTATCTGTCAAAATAAAATGTTAAAACAGACATTAGATCTAAAACCTATACCAAAAAATAGTTAAAATAAAATTTTAAAAAATCTTGTAAAGATATACGATTAACCCTGGAGTGCTAACTCTAAACCCAGCGTTTTCGGATATCATAAAATGGAAATGTATTTTATCAATCTGTTCCTTTTTTTGCCATTATCAATGGACATAAATCTGGTGTCAGTTTTCAGATATTATTCTTAAAAATTCTACCACTTAAGCATTCTAGAGAAGGAAAAATTATTCCTGCTTTAGGCTACAGAAAAAGTAAGTTTGTCCTTTTAAATGCAAAAATGTTAGAAAAATTAACATTACGCCAGATAATTTTAATTTAAAATCTGTGTATTTCATTGTAATAGTGAAATAGCTGGTTCAGTCATTTCAGCAAAATAGATTAATTTCAAACAAAATAAGAAAGGTATAGCGGTGAAAGGAATTACATAATATGGTCTTAGCAGTGTCCTCAAATTGGGGGCTTCTGCAAGGCCTTGCTAAGGGATCAACATCAGCGTTTTCATAAATTCACAAGAAAAATGCGGGACACAACAACTCACTTGAAAGTCTTGTTCATGTGTTTTTTAATATTGTAGTTCCGTCCTGCGGCAGGCGCGGCCCGTCCATAAGGTCATTTGGTCAATGACCCACCTAAAATTTTCAGTAATCTAGCTAATAATTTATTTTTTAATTTTTTAAAACCAAAAAATAATCTTTTGTTTCAAAGTTCCATGCGAAAAGTCCCCAAGAAAGAATCAAGCCAAGCCATCGTCAAAGGATATCCAAGCTTGCTCCGGGCTGGGTCATATTTTAAATTGATCTTATAGGTTCATATGGACGATATAAATTCATTAAAAGTAAGAGAGAAACAGACATAAGCGCTTTAGGAAGTTAAAAAGAGACATAATTGGTCGACGGCCCACCCATAATATCTGGCCACTCCCACTATGGAAATACTCTCAAACCGCCCCCTAAAATATACTATTTCAAAACATTTGGTCAGCGCCGGTTTTAGGCCCTATCGGGCCCTAGGCGGTAGGGCCCCGGTGTTACCCGAAATCGCCACTATAATTACTTGCCCTTAAATTGGCAGCCCAAAATCGCCACGGCTTACAGAGTTACCCGGACACCTATAGCCCAAAATCGCCATGAGCCTTTTATTTATAAGATAATAGTATATATATTTAATAACTTTATAGTTCATAATAATAAAGCAGTGAGAGAGAGAGATAGAGAGAGAGAGAGAGAGAGATACTGCACATGTGTGAAGGTATAGTCAAAGATATTCCTTCCTCACTGATGGAAACAATCTGAAAGAATGCTTAGCAAACAACAGCTAGGTTGGGTTTGATTGGGTTTGATTGAAACCATAAAATACATTTCATTTAATTTATTCAGAAGATAAGAGTAGTGGCGATTTTGGGCTATACCCTCTGCAGGTAAAATGTTTGACAATACATTAACAAGGGGTTCGTGGCGATTTTAGGATGTAGCCTAGGGCCCTGCCGGGCCCCAGCCCCAGACGGTGTAGTCAGGGCTGGTGAAAATGAATTCAAATTAGCCGATCCGTAGAAAAGTATTTAGCCCTGGCAATAAAAGTAGCGTCGCAAGCGTAAAATTTTTGGAATAGAGGACAAGGTAATTGTCAATAGCCGGGTTTTCGTGTACCGTGTACCTATGTGTTAGATCAAAAATAAAATAAATCATATAACACAACATAATTTTTTTTACTCAGCAAAACTAGTTAAACAGATATAATAAGTCGAAAAGTATACATTTCTTTTTCTTACTTTCTGATAACTACAAATACTTAGGCATAGGAAAGTCAAAACATGTAATATTTTAATAAAATAGGTAATCCCTACGTTGAAAATAAAAAAAAACAGTTTCTTATAAATATAGGCCTTATAATATTGCTATTGTAAGGCCTTTGGCGTGAGTTACGATAAGAGATTGCCAATTTTTCTTTTTTCTCGATTATTCCGGGCCCCTTTCGATCTCGCGGGCCCTAGGCGGCCGCCTAGTGCGCCTAATGGCTAAACCGGCGCTGCATTTGGTTCGGAAGAAGAGAAACTAATTAGGTACCTAATATGCGAATTGTATTTGCATCGTATTAATAATATTAATTATTAGTGGTTAAACATAAAATAAATACGATTTCTGTCAGGCCAGCGCTAGACATCAAATTTAACGGTATCGGACCGGTTTTCTCACATAGCCAGCGTAGTGTAGAGGTTACGGTGTCAGCGAGCTAATCAAACGGTTACGGGTTCAAATCTGTGTTGCGGCAAGAACTTTTTTTAAATTTTTTGTTATTTAAAAAATTAGATCGGCTCTAAAAGGTGTATTGGCAACAAGTTGTTCCTAATCTTTTTAAGCTGGTTTTTTGGAATTATTTTTTCCAGCAATCCCTAATTGTTAACTGTAAATATTAAACAAAACTTGTATATATTTAATCATATTTCAAACCCCGTGTAAATTAATCCCCTTGACTCTGTAAGCTTGGCGGGAAGAGTCGTCACCCCTGCACCGCCGCTACAGCTGGCACCCCAAGGGCCAACACCAGCCCCGGCCGTACTCCGGTCGCTTTGTCGGGTTGGACCTCCCCAGTGGGGGTTGTAATCAGACCACATGTAAATATTAGATTAAGTGTGCCATTGTAGATCAGGGCCCCCGCAAGGGTTATCAACGCCCGCGTGCCAAAAATATTTTGGCGCCCCTTACTCGGCAAAAAAATTGGGGGTGCCCAAATTTGTCCAGTTTTTGTTGGAATTTAGTGTAGAGTAGTTAAAAAAACTATCAGAAACCTTTCTTAAATGCCTTAAGATCAGTATGCTGTTAGTTTTAGATAACATATGTATTTTTTTAATTTTTAATTTTTTTCCTTTAGGCAATCGATTAAAACCTCATTTTATAAGGAAACTACAGAGATTTCAAAACCAAAACTTTATTTTTCTCTAAATTATTTATAAAGGCATAAATCAAACAATAAACAAATCACAAATAAAACATACCTTATTATTAGGATACAGAAATTAAATGGGCGTTTTTCTAGATTTGGCCGCTGCAAATTCTTTTATAATATTATCAAAATCTATTTTATCGAGTATCTCTTGCTCTATAGCTAAGATTGCCAAACCAGATAATCTTTCTTGTGACATGGTAGACCTCAAATAATTTTTAATTATTTTTAATTTTGAGAATGATCTCTCACCAGAAGCAACAGACACAGGTAAAGTGAGGAGGATTCTTAACGCAATACTAATATTTGGTAGAGATGAAGTTAGATTGTTTTCAAATATATATTGAAGAATTTCAAGGGGATTTGATACTTCAGGCAATGAAAACAATCTTAGGGCTTTTATCTCGTTAAATAAACCATTTCCTTCCACGTCAGCCTCCTGCTTTTCCTGATCAGTTAGCTTCTGTTGAAGAACATGACAGCATTTTAAAAGATCTTCGTCATTTAATTTAGAAATATCACAAATAAAACCAAAAACGTTTTCGTAATCAGATATCATATCGAACCTACTATTTAAAGAACTTAGTGTTTGATCAATTATTTTTAAAAAGAAATTTATTTTAAAAGCAGTTTTTGGATCTTGAGGTGTCTCATCCGTGTGCTCATAATCGAACAATTTCGGTTTATACCTTCGTCTTACATTATTTAATGGGGGAAAACATTGCTCTATCTCAAGAGCAGCCGCTAGTTTTCCAGCTTCAACAAGATTTTCCTCGAAAACATTATCATTTCTATAATTTTTAAAATGATCGACTAAATTCTTTAAATAGTTTTGGCACACTTTAATGTCAATCGCTACACTTTGCATCATTTTGCTTACAATATTAATCTGGAATAAAACATCATACCAAATTATTATACTACAAATAAATTTAAAAGATTGAATATTTAATAAAAGAGAATTTGCTTTATGTCTAGTTTCTATGTTATAAGTATCATTTTCTGCTATTTCTAGAAGGCTATCACATATTTGAATTAAATGAAACTTTAGCGGTTTCATAGCATCAATCCTACTTGACCATCTAGTATCACTTAGGGGTTTTAGATTTAACTGAGGGACATGCTTTTTCATAACATCCCATCTTTTTGTGGATGAAGAGAAAAATACATAAAGTTCTTGTACAATATTAAAAAAATTCACTGTTTCATTTGAAACCTTAGCAGCATCATTTACTGTTAAATTTAAGCTGTGTGCAGCACATGGTACAAAAAATGCCCTAGGATTAGCATCGAGTATGCGTTTTTGTAAACCAATATGTTTTCCGCGCATATTGGCCCCATTATCATACCCTTGACCTCTCATATCTTTAATATCTAAATTTAAATTTTTCAAAAGTCCCATTACAAAATTACATAGCCCTTCCCCTGTAGAGTCGATTATTGAGTTGAATGCTATAAAACTCTCTTGTATTTGGACCTTTTTAGAACTGTCATTTAGAACGACATAACGCAAAACGAGGCTTATTTGCTCTGTATGGCTTGCATCCGGTGTACAATCTAAAATTATTGAATAATATTTGGAGCTTCGAACCATGTCCAAAATATTATTTTTTACTTTAGAAGCCATTAATTCAATAATTTCATTTTGTATCTGGTAGCCTAAGTAATGGGTCATTCTTAAAGAATTTGTTTGTGAGTTTTGCACTCGACTTATGTGCTCTCTCATCGCAGGATCAAAAGATGAAATCATCTCGACAGTTTTGAGGAAGTTCCCATTATCATATTGGAAAAGTGTTTTAGATGAACCTTGGAAAGCTAGGCACTGTCTGGATAAAAATTTAACAACTGCAATAATTCTTTCTAGAACGTCATGCCAATACTTTTTTTCAGTTTCTAAAACCCGTAAGTGATGATCGTTTACAGTTGTAGATAATTTCAACATTTTTTTTAAATTCATCCATTTATTCATGTGAACGTTATGTGCAATTGATGTTTCATGTCTTATAATGGCTAAGGATAAATGTTGCCAATCAGAAAAACCACTAGTATCAGAAAAACTAGTAGAAGTCTTGCTGAAAAGTTTACAACAAAAACAAAATACCGAATTTTTCGAAACTGAGTAAATTAGCCAAATTCTTTCCACTTCTTCTCCATTTCCTAGTTTTCTAACAAAGTACTTACTTGAAAATTTTCTTTTGTCTTTATTAGCAGGAAATTGATAATTACGTCCTATCAAGGGAGGACCACGATCAACCAATATTCTGACTTCATCATTGGTGATGCTTCTGGGCCATAAACCGGGATCTTCTGATGGAAGAATACTAGGAATAGTAATCTCAGTCTCCCCTTCAGTAGAAGCTTCATCGCTAGAACTGCTAGAAGTGTCACTTGTAGTCGTAGTTGTTAGGATGGCTGACTCTACAGAGGCTATATTTTCAATACGTGTTGATGTTGATGTCGATGGTTCACATGTTGCAGAAGATGGCGATGGCGCCGCTTTAGAAACTGTATTTTCTTCTACCTCTATCGTTTCAGTCTTGTAAACTTGACTTTTTTGCAAAAAATGTTTCATACTCCCAGCCATCTTTTCCCTTTCTTGGACTCTAACTTTTTTTTGCTCTCGAAATTTTGCACCAGAAGGTCGTTTTCTCTTCTGTGGCTCCTAGAATTTAAGAAACACTAGATCAAAAATTGGTAAGGACATTTACCCTTGACTTCCCTTGCACAAGACCCATCTTTTTGAGAACGCCCCGTAATTTTTTATTTTTATGAATCTAAACTCTAAACGCGAGCCTTTAAACCTAAACGGCTAAACGAACTTAAGACCAATCTGAAGCATATACCCTATACACTTTTCCTGGTATAATAATTTGATAATTAATTTTTGGCAAAGATGAAATATAAATTTTTTCAGAAAGTCAAACGGTATGATGGTGGCTCCAAGGCGAAACGTCAGGTTTTAAATCTAAAATGTCTAAAGAAATATCAAAATCTATCCGATTTTTCCACGAATACAAAATACTTTCCTATTTGAGGGAAATAAAAATAATATTATCTATGGTATAAAGGTATGGGCTAATTAAGGATGTGCACTATTTTAAACAGAAAAAATTAAAAAAAAAACGAATTTTATAGACCTTAGAAAATGCTAATACTGCATGTGGGTAGGTACTTACCATTTCATAAAATTTTATTCAATCACAACAAAACACAATAACACAAAATAGAAATCAATCTTTTTAATTTTTAAGTATCTAAATATTATAATTTTCTGCGTCTTCTTGACCCTTAAACGTTGCGAAATAAAATATCAATTATTTGGATTACGACGCCTTCCGCTGTTTTATACTCCTACAGAGTATTCGAGTCTGGACAGGAAAATCGGCAAGTAGGTAACAAGTTCTAACAACTTCTACGCAAACTTGTCGATTTATACCAGTATTGGATATTGGATCATGATATTGCATATTCAGATGTGAATAGTGATGATTGATTTTAAAAATATGTTTTCTGTTTTAATAGGGAATTAGATTAGATAGGTACCTAATTATATTTATGAACATAAACTTCGCTTAGATTATTGAAAAAAAAGATTTCTTCGGTGCCTTGCTCGTTGGAAATATTGTTAAAAAATTAACCAAAAACCTTTGGTTCTTGGCGCCCCTTACAGAGTGCGCCCGCGTGCAGTGCACGCGTTGCACACGCGGTTGCGGGGGCCCTGTTGTAGATGTATATATATGCTAATTATTATATGTTTTGAAAGTAAGTTGTTCCTCGATAAAATATTTTTTAATTTGTTGGCAATCTCATATTTACTACAACTTACATCCTGCACGTGCGTAGACAAATATCGTATTACTAGGTATGTCTAGTCGCCAGTATTGTATTTATTAAAGAAAACGGAGTTTCGGCAGCGTTCCTAATTTTATTTTACGAATAATCATACTTTTAGCTCAGGTTGGTTTTTTTTTCTGTTTATATTCTGTTCTGTTTATATTCTGGGCTTTTAATACAAGGCGCGACATCTATTGAAGACATGCTAAACTTATCACAACGGAACCCGCTAAAATCTGCTATTTTAGAGTATTAAAACACATAGAAAAAAGCCATAAACAAAAAGGGATACTACAAGTCACAAACATCAAGAGTAGTAATGTTCAATATTCTGCAGTACCTATTTTATGATTTTTGCAGTGTTTATTTGTAGGTAAATAATTTCTTGGCACATTATTAAAAAACCTTTCTTAATTAAAAAAGTGTATTTTGCTTGTTGCGTTGATATCACTAGTTGCCCACAAAATTTTGACCCACCCGTAAAAAAACTCACGGGCCGCGCCTGTCCTGCGGTAATATCAACGTTCATCGCGCACACCTGCGAGTCACAATCGACCAATTACTTGAGGGATTTTATTTGACGCGAGCAATAGCGCGAAAGTTTAATAAAAGACAAAACTGAATAAAATCAAAGAAAATAGTGGGCAAATGGAACAATCGGTTTTTGGCCATAGAATTAATTGTGTTTAATACAAAAAATGCAAACTTAGGTTATGAAACTATACCTATTTTTAAACAATTACTTACGGGCAATTATTTTAGAAAACTTATTTAACTATAAAACATATCCCTCACAGAATTTTTAAAAATATTATTTGTGTCAGACAGTTTTGCCTGAGATAAGATTTTACCTAAAAGTGTCCTTTTGGGAGAAAGTAATTATTATATGTTATAAAAAAATGCAAATTTTGGTTAATGGAGATATAGTAAACATTTACCTCAATTCTTTAGAAAAGCTTCTGCAACTACAATTTTCTTAACCGTGTTTTGCCCAGATAATTTTAGTCAAAATAAACTTTCGGGGGGCTAAAATAATCTCATTTAACAAGGAAAGGACAAACTAGGATCACCATCGTTTTTGGCCGGCTAGTGTTCATGGTCACGGTTGACAGTTAAATAATGGATTAAACTTTATTTGACAACCAATTGGTTGACAAATGTAGTTTAATCCAGTATTTAACTGCCAACCGTAACCATGACCACTAGCCGGCCGAAAACGATGTTACTGTAAGTACTATTTTTATATATTTTAAGAAAAAAAAAGAAATTAAACATTTGAAAATACGTAAACACTACTTATATTGAAAAGCTGCATATGTACCTACCGTTCAAGATCCTTTGGGAACGTAAACATTATTTCGTGTCCTTCTTGAGTACTGCATCCCCGAAAGGCACAACAATTTCCAGGCATATTTTTGCACGACACAAGATATAGCACAATAAACACTTAGAATCTTTAATTACACAGACAACAGCACTGTCAGCACAAGCTAGTCATCGACTACCAGATTAATCTGGCCGGTCGAACCTTTGACAGTAATCAGATCTTACCCCCACCTCATTTTTTTGAGGGAGCGCGAGCGCGATTCTCGCTTTTCGTTGATGGTTTTCGAAAATTTTTGTCAAATTTTGGCGATTCAAAACCATCAAAACCAATACCGTGTGCTCTCTTTGTTTATCCAACGTAATTAAACGTAAACAAACAATGATAGTGCCACAAAAATCAAAACATTATTCTTATCCTTATTTGTACAATGCAGTCAAATGTAAATACAAATGTAAAAACCATATGAGACCTTCAAAAACTGACTTCGGATTCGTGTTCTACGACCCAAAATTAGAGTCTGTGGTAAATTTCATGAAAAAATTCGGTGCATCCATTAATCCGAATAATTACCCCAGGTTTATTTTCTTTCAGTTTTTCGATATTTTCTCTTTTTTTTTAATGTGTTTTTACATAAATTTGCCTAAATATGGTTCAAAAAAATAGTGTGTAATGACTTGTATAGATGTGTTTAAGTAAAAGTGCCGAAATTTAAAGAAATTCATTGAAAAAGCGGTAATTATTCGGATTACCGGAAACAGCGAATTTTTTCATGAAATTTTGCACAGACCCTAATTTTGGGTCGTAGAACACGAATCCGAAGTCAGTTTTTGGCGGTCTCGTATGGTTTTTCCAAAAAAAAAAATTTACTTTTAGGTTAGCTTTTTCAATGAATTTCTTTAAATTTCGGCACTTTTACTTAAACACATCTATACAAGTCATTACACACTATTTTTCTGCACCATATTTAGGCAAATTTATGTAAAAACACATTAAAAAAACAGAGAAAATATCAAAAAACTCAAAGAAAATAAACACGCAGCCCGAGGTTATACATTCTCGAAATGTCGCCAATGTTGCCAAATTTACAAATGGTTTTTCCCGCAAATGTTAACAATTTTAACCCAAGCAAACCTGAGCAAAAAGGTGGCCAGGTTTGCTCAGTTTTCATTGATATAGATACATATATATCTATATCAATGAAAACTGAGCAAACCTGACCACCTTTTTGCTCACCCAACCTGAGCAAAAAGGTGGTCAGGTTTGCTCAGTTTTCATTGATCTAGATATGTATGTATCTATATCAATGAAAACTGAGCAAACCTGACCACCTTTTTGCTCAGGTTTGCTTGGGTTGGGTATACACCTTTTTGTTCAGATATGGTTGCAGGCATCAGCATGCATTTCAATAAAAAAATAAGTAAACGTGACAACACCGGACAGTCCGGACACAGAAATACATTGTTGACAGGTAGGAAAATAATGGCGGCAACCAGGAAATAAAATGGAATTTTCTATCGAAAAAAGCAATTTTCTTAGCTATTTTTGCCTAAATGTGGTGTTTTGTGTGACGAAATAAAATAAAAATTATAAGTTTACAGATATGTTTAAGTGAAAGTGTCGAAACTTAAAGGAATCTATAAAAAAAAGGTAACCTAAAAGTTAACCTAAAAGTTTTCCAAAAAAATTTTTTTTTGGAAAAACCATACGAGACCGCCAAAAGCTGACTTCGGATTCGTGTTCTGCTACGACCCAAAATTAGGGTCTGTGCAAAATTTCATGAAAAAATTCGCTGTTTCCGGTAATCCGAATAATTACCGAAAAAGCTAACCTAAGTTAAAAAAAAAATTTTCGAAAAACGATACGAGACGTCCTACGACCCAAAATTAGGGACTGTGCAAAATTTCATGAAAAAATTCGCATTTTCCGGTAATCCGAATGTTTACCCAAAGTAAATTGTCTACATTTCTATATATCTATATATATTTTAGTTTTCCATTTAAAATACCTGAAATTCTTGAGTGTTGGATAAAAGCTATTCGCCGAGAAGATGGAAAACCTCCAGATCAAGTAAACTCTGTTCGGAACATTATAAATCATCAGAGTTTATAGAAAGAGCAGGATCAACCAAAAGAATCCTAAAGCTGATGTCATTCCAAATATATCAGAGTAGAGTTGTTAATAGTGATGAGCGATATTTTCATACCGGTGAGTTGTACCGGTGACCTAACAGGTCACCGCGGCTACCGGTGACCAATTTAATCAAGTCCCTGCGACTTAAGTCGCTGTTTGCCAACTTTGCCGCGAGCGGTGAGCCATGCAGTGCTTGGATTACCACCGGCGCCGCAGCCGGTTTTCCCAACGCAGCGACCACACCGATATCAGATATTTACCGGCGGGCGGCGACCTATTATATCTTTCCTGTTGCTGGATGCTGGGGATCGCGCTCGGTGAATTCACTGGTCGCTGGCTCGATGCAATTGCATTACGGTTATCGATAATAATTGTCGTTCGTCGGCTGGAAGCCGTTGGGGGGCTGATCGTATTCGTCAGGGAAAATATTTGTCGCTATCTATATTTAAATTTATGCGTGAGTAAGAGCAAAAATAGATTTTTCGTTAGAGAAAGACCAAACACAAAAACATAATCAAATAGCATAATAACTTATTATCTAAAGCAAAATTTAAAGAGGGCAGCTAATGTATAATAGATTATAGATGAGATAGCGGCAGTTTTGGTTCTTGCGAGACTCGACAAATTTCAGGGTGTTAGCTAATAAAAAAATATTTTGGCAGAGCATTCTTTGGGTAAAAGATGTTTTAAATTGAAATTATAGAAATTTGCTGTTTTTACTTTATGAATATATGAATTTAAAATGATTACTACCAAAAACACACTTAACCTTATTTCTAAATTAAACTGAACTTTTAGCAAAACTAAAGTTTTTTATAATTCAAAAATTAAAAAATATGTCCGCTGGTCTCCCACCTCCTGGGATCCGCTGTATAATTTTAACTTTGTACTTTTGTCCCCACTATACATTGTAGTTGATATAACTAAAAAATCAAATAGTAATTCCTAATTTTTCACGGCGAATCGGTTTAAAGCTTATAGTTGCAAGTCGCAGTGACCTAAATCGCTGCTAAAAATCCCGGTGACTTGGTGGTCACTGTCACCGGTATATCGGTGACTTGAAAGTCGCTGCTTAGCTCATCACTAGTTGTTAAGAAATAACGGAACAGGTTCTTGAGAACAGGTTCGAGGTAGCCTGTTCAGTGAACTGTTCTTTCTAAAAGAACTGAACCGGTTCCTTAGGCAACCGACCGACACGGCGCCGCATCTGTGTAAGTGCATGCTCGTCTTTACTCCGCTTGGAAAGGAACTGAGACTGAGAAGAGATGCGACGCGATGCGACGGAACGACTCGGGACTCGGGACTCCGCACAGAATTGTGGTTTAGAGATTCTGTGAACTCGGTTCGACATTTATCCGGCCGTGTGCTCTAGCGATGGGATATCTCGAATGAAAAATAATCGATCATTCGATTATTCAAATCACTCGAGATATCTCGAGAAGTCAGCGCGATCATTCGAATGATTTAGCCGAGATTATAATATAATAATAATCGCCTTTCGCCGCTTCGAATGACGAGACGAAATACGAAATGATGCCGTCGCCGATTCGGCACTCGACGTTGCGTTACGATGCGATTGTCTCGGATGTGTTTTTCATTCGAATGATTATTTCGAATGATCCTTCGATATCGATCGAGCATTATTTCATCTCTCGACAACGCATAGCATGTTTTAATATTGTCTGGGTCTCGGATGATTTTTTCATTCGAATGATTGTTTATTTCGAATGATCCTTCGATATCGATCGAGCATTATTTCATCTCTCGACAACGCATAGTGTTATTGCATGTTTTTATGATATATATATATATATATATATATATATATATATATATATATATATATATATATATATATATATATATATATATATATATATATATATATATATATATATATATATATATATATATATATATATATATATATATATATATATACATATATATATATATATATATATATATATATATATATATATATATATATATATATATATATATATATATATATATATATATATATATATATAGGGTGTTAGTAAAGTATGTGGCCAAACTTGAGGGTATTATTCCTTACTTAATTTTAAGACAAAACATAGGTCCTAAAAGACTTTGTTTTTAATACACAGGGTCTTGAATTTTTGTAAAAGGTTTTTCCTAAATAACTAGAGAACGCAAATTAGTATAAAGTTGAAATTTGGTGACAATTTTTAATGCATAAAGAGGAGTCATGCTAGTTGCCAAATTTGTTTAAAGAAGTGTTTTTGTTTTTATGGATCTCTTACTTTTTTGATATTTTTAACAAATTACACTAATAAATAATGTTATGTATAACTTTACATTTTTTTGTTTTTATCGAAAACGGCCAATCCAAGCAAAAAAAATTGAAGAGATGATTTTTGTGCAGTTTTATTTGCTATATTTTTTGATTCGAATGATTATTTCGAATGATCATTCGATTATTAAAATCATTCGAGAGCTAATATTTCCATTATTTAATTCATTCGATTATTCCCAACACTAGCATCAAGCACCTGAACCGTTCGAGCCCTATCCCCCCTGCCCTCTCGTGCATCACTTACATAGAAATAGGAGGGGATAATCACTTATGAGCTTATGACCATTGAACTGCATAACAAACTGGAAGGGTAGCGAAATGAGCGACAGCTCAGGCAAATTTTTCAGTAGAAAGAGACGGAACATAAAAGGGGTTGTTGTCTCTTTCTTAGGCGTTAGTTTAAACGCTGAATAGATTTGTAGTTAAAACTTTATTTATTATTAACTTGGGGATATTTATTAATAAATTCGTGGTTTTAGCTTATTACTACACATACCTTTACATAAACGTATATTTTTAAACCTCTTTCTTTTGAAAAATGGAAAAAAATAAAGATAGCATAGTGTATTAAGTGAAAGTATTTTTTTTAATTATATATTGTATGATTTTTAATGAAAACATAATTACTTTTTTGTTTATCACTGATTTTATTACAGAAGTAATTTGTAAGTTACATTTTTTGAATAAAAAATAAAACAAGTTAACTACAAAAAATATTATTTATTAACTTAACTTACTTACTTACTTTATTAACTTACAGTAAATTAACAATTTAAAAAAAATAACTTGGTGAATTTTTGCCTTATACTGGCCGATGTTCCGAGTATTTTTAAATTTGCTAGTTTAGAATAATGATGCATTCTACACTTTGTAAAAAGTTCAATAATTTTTCTAACTAACTGAATTTCATGGGACTCCTCTGGTAAAAACTCCTGAGTTACTGAATGCAGAGGTCAAAATTGATTTTTTCTTTGGAAAAAATATTTAACGGCTGTATTACTAAGTTTCCTTTTTTAAATTAAAATTGCCACATAAAACCTTTTGATCTTGAACAAAATATTGAAACTGTTTCTCGGTAAAGGTAATATGTCATATACTATTTTTGAAGCATATAATAATCCACCCCGTGCAGTGTTGCCAACAGCATACTATCGTTTTGCTCACAAAATTCGATAGAATTCCTCAAAATTCCTCACGTTGATCGCAGCGACGAATTTAGAATTTCGTTTTGTGGGAGGGGGGGGGGGGCAACGTCATCCCGAGCTACACAAAAAAAATATATATATATATATATATATATATATATATATATATATATATATATATATATATATATATATATATATATCATAAAAACATGCAATAACACTATGCGTTGTCAAGAGATGAAATAATGCTCGATCGATATCGAAGGATCATTCGAAATAAACAATCATTCGAATGAAAAGCACATCCGAGACAATCGCATCGTAACGCAACGTCGAGTGCCGAGTCGGGGAGTCGGCGACGGCATCATTTCGTATTTCGTCTCGTCATTCGAAGCGGAGAAAGGCGATTATTATTATATTATAATCTCTCGGCAAAATCATTCGAATGATCGCGCTGACTTCTCGAGATATCTCGAGTGATTTGAATAATCGAATGATCGATTATTTTTCATTCGAGATATCCCATCGCTACTTGATGCCCCACCTGTATGCCCCAGTTGAATGGAACACCTGTGTGCTGCTCTGTAGCTGTACGGGAGCTCCTCCTTGGGGTGAAAGGAAGACACCTAATAGTAATATTCCTTTCAGGTGTCTGACGCCCCGGAGTAACTCGACACCGTTCCGAAAGGAACAATTGACAAGTTTGACATTAAGCTCAAGTCATAAGTCATAAGCATTGAACTTTTAGTTCAATGGACATAAGTGATGCACGAGAGGGCAGGGGGGATAGGGATCGAACGGTTCACAGGTGCTTGATGTCCCAGTTGAATGGAACAAGTGTGTGCTGCTCTGGAGCTGTACGGGAGCTCCTCCTTGGGGTGAAAGGAAGACACCTATTTGTGGCCGACAATCGACAATCGGGCGGATATGTATAAAAAAAACAGCAAAACACCGTATCTCCTTCATTTAACCACACACTTAACCTTTACAAAATAATTTGTTGTGGGAACGAACAAACTTCAGGTTTTTATCATTTTTATTTAAATATGCATTTTCAAGGTAATTCATGGATTTATAAAACCAGATAACTAAATGTAAAGATAGTCATGATCGTAACAGCAAACGTGTACACTAGACATTTATATGTTTTTAATATGATTTGTATGTGAACTACTGGTTTTCATAATGAAAAGGAACTTTAAGACCTTGCTTAAATTTTTTTTAGTATCGGTTATGACTGTAGTGCTTACTGTTTTAGTATATAGAACAATCCAGAGTAGTAGTGTTAGTAATCAAAATGCTTTACCTCTGAAGGAAATAAAATATAAGGCCACCGACACTGTTTCTTATAATGAAAAGATTAATTGGCATAATTACCAAGCTATCCAAAGGGATTTGGAAAGAAAAGGAACTGGTGAGCAAGGTGCCCCTGCATATCTTACATCTGCAGAAAGTGAGGATTATGAAAGATTATTTAAAGTAAATGGTTTCAATGCTGCACTTAGTGATAAAATTGCCCTTGATAGATCTCTTCCAGATATTCGGCACAAATTGTGCAAGTCTAAAAAATATCTCGGGAAGTTACCTTCAGTTAGTATCATTATTCCATTTCATAATGAACACTGGACAACTTTATTGCGGACAGTAACTAGTGTAATAAATAGATCATCTTCAAAACTGCTTAAGGAGGTTATATTGGTGGATGACTATAGTTCCAAAGAATTTAGTAAGAAACCACTTGATGATTACTTAGCAGCTAATTTAACAAAGGTTAAAGCAATTCATTTGTCAGAAAGAAGTGGACTAATAAGAGCAAGATTAGCTGGTGCAAAGGTTGCCACTGGTGAAGTGCTAATTTTTCTTGATTCACATACAGAATGTAATGTGAATTGGTTGCCCCCCCTTTTGGAACCCATCGCACAAGATTATAAAATTTGTGTGTGTCCTTTTATTGATGTTATTCAGTATGAGACTTTCGAATATCGTGCTCAAGATGAAGGTGCTCGAGGGGCTTTTGATTGGGAATTTTTCTATAAAAGACTTCCTTTATTACCTGAAGATCTAAATCACCCTGCAGAACCTTTTAAAAGTCCTGTCATGGCTGGAGGCTTATTTGCAATTAGCAGTAAATTTTTTTGGGAACTTGGTGGTTATGATGAAGGACTAGATATATGGGGCGGAGAACAATATGAACTTAGCTTTAAAATATGGCAGTGTGGTGGTGAAATGTATGATGCTCCTTGTTCTAGAGTAGGACACATATATAGAAAATATGCTCCATTTCCTAATCCTGGTAAAGGAGATTTTGTTGGAAGGAATTATAAAAGAGTGGCTGAAGTTTGGATGGATGAATATGCACAATATCTGTATATGAGACGTCCCCATTATAAACTAATTGATCCTGGAGATTTAACTAAACAAAAAGGCCTTAGAGAAAAATTAAAATGTAAATCATTCAAATGGTTTATGGAAAATATTGCTTTTGACTTGCCCTTGAAGTACCCACCTATTGAACCAGGAGATTTTGGAGGTGGGGAAATACGAAATTTAGGAGCACCAGAAATATGTGTAGATTCTGGATTTAAAGGTAGAGATCAGGTAATAAATGTTGCAAAATGTGCAAAAGGTACTAATATTAAGGCTGAACAAAATTTTACCCTTACGTGGCATAAAGATATTAGAGTAAAAGGCAGAAATTTATGTTTTGATGTATCTGATCCTAATGACAAAGCTGATGTTATTTTGTATGCATGCCATGGTCAACAAGGAAACCAATATTGGCGGTATGATGTGGAGAAACAATGGTTTCTACATGGTGGCAATCCTAGATGTTTGGATTGTGATCCAGGACCCTTAAAATTGTTTGTAAAAAACTGTGATGAACATTCCAAAACACAAAAATGGAGATTTGAAAATGTTAATCTGACTATGTTAGCTGATTGGGATAATATTGGTGCTCTTAAATAATAATTGTGATATTTAGTAATTTATTTTTAGTAATTTTATTTTGTAATATTTGAATACAAAATAGTGCTGCCATTTTAAAAAAATAAACCCATCTTATTTACTATTTATTCATGCCCCTAATATGATACTAGACCAACTGCTTTAAGTTAGATACATGTGTACCGTGCGTTCAATTTAGCTTGATAACATTTTGATTCGCTGTAACTTTTTTGTTTTTAAAGATATCAAGGTAAACAAAAAAACAAAATGTAGGGTTAGTAGCCAAGTTTTTTTTTGAGTTACACATAAAACAAAACACTAACAATTTTCTGAGATAATAGCCTACTTTATATTTTTTAAATGGAACACCCTGTATATTATATATGTATTCAATAGAATACGCTATTCTGATTACAATGATATATTTTATATTTTAATCCACTCGTTTTTGACATATCGGCAAAAATATTAAATTTTTATGCTACTTAATCTCGAAGAGTGCCGTGACTAGATTTGTTTTCAGCATACCAGAGTAGGTATTCGGAAAATGATCGCCGTCGATCTCGCATTTTTGCCGATATGTCAAAAACGAGTTATTAAAATATAAAGTGTGTTATAACATTGTAATCAGAATAGCGTATTCTATTGAATACATATATAATATACAGGGTGTTCCCTTTTAAAAAAATTAATGTAGGCTATTATCTCAAAAAATTGTTAGTGTTTTGTTTTATGTGTAACTCAAAAAAAAAACTTGGCTACTAACCCTACATTATATTGTTTTGTTTACCTTGATATCAAATCCCCCCCAATCAAACCCAATCAAAATGTTATCAAGCTACCTACGTTTACAGAGTGTAAAAATGGAATTGTGTGGTTAAGAATAATTTAAAAAATGCATATTTTTGCCATTTTTTTGAAATATCTGCATTAAATTAATAATTTATTCATTCCGATTTTCAAAATATCAATAGGCTTTCTGAGAGCTGTAAAATCATGAACAAATCCAGGCAGCGCTAACTTGCCATCTTGTAACAGTAGGGCAGAACCTTAATAATAAATACATTTATTTGTGCCAAAGAAAAATAACAAGTATAATAATAATAAAGAATTGTAATAACAAGTATAATAAGAACCTTAGCAAATCAGATTTTGAAAGTAGCTTTAAAATTTCACCTTAACAACAAATTAATAGGTACCCAAAGCTCTGTTTGATGAGTCATACCAAATATTAGGTCAGGGCCCCCGCAAGGGTTATCAACGCCCGCGTGCCAAAAATATTTTGGCGCCCCTTACTCGGCAAAAAAATTGGGGGTGCCCAAATTTGTCCAGTTTTTGTTGGAATTTAGTGTAGAGTAGTTAAAAAAACTATCAGAAACCTTTCTTAAATGCCTTAAGATCAGTATGCTGTTAGTTTTAGATAACATATGTATTTTTTTAATTTTTAATTTTTTTCCTTTAGGCAATCGATTAAAACCTCATTTTATAAGGAAACTACAGAGATTTCAAAACCAAAACTTTATTTTTCTCTAAATTATTTATAAAGGCATAAATCAAACAATAAACAAATCACAAATAAAACATACCTTATTATTAGGATACAGAAATTAAATGGGCGTTTTTCTAGATTTGGCCGCTGCAAATTCTTTTATAATATTATCAAAATCTATTTTATCGAGTATCTCTTGCTCTATAGCTAAGATTGCCAAACCAGATAATCTTTCTTGTGACATGGTAGACCTCAAATAATTTTTAATTATTTTTAATTTTGAGAATGATCTCTCACCAGAAGCAACAGACACAGGTAAAGTGAGGAGGATTCTTAACGCAATACTAATATTTGGTAGAGATGAAGTTAGATTGTTTTCAAATATATATTGAAGAATTTCAAGGGGATTTGATACTTCAGGCAATGAAAACAATCTTAGGGCTTTTATCTCGTTAAATAAACCATTTCCTTCCACGTCAGCCTCCTGCTTTTCCTGATCAGTTAGCTTCTGTTGAAGAACATGACAGCATTTTAAAAGATCTTCGTCATTTAATTTAGAAATATCACAAATAAAACCAAAAACGTTTTCGTAATCAGATATCATATCGAACCTACTATTTAAAGAACTTAGTGTTTGATCAATTATTTTTAAAAAGAAATTTATTTTAAAAGCAGTTTTTGGATCTTGAGGTGTCTCATCCGTGTGCTCATAATCGAACAATTTCGGTTTATACCTTCGTCTTACATTATTTAATGGGGGAAAACATTGCTCTATCTCAAGAGCAGCCGCTAGTTTTCCAGCTTCAACAAGATTTTCCTCGAAAACATTATCATTTCTATAATTTTTAAAATGATCGACTAAATTCTTTAAATAGTTTTGGCACACTTTAATGTCAATCGCTACACTTTGCATCATTTTGCTTACAATATTAATCTGGAATAAAACATCATACCAAATTATTATACTACAAATAAATTTAAAAGATTGAATATTTAATAAAAGAGAATTTGCTTTATGTCTAGTTTCTATGTTATAAGTATCATTTTCTGCTATTTCTAGAAGGCTATCACATATTTGAATTAAATGAAACTTTAGCGGTTTCATAGCATCAATCCTACTTGACCATCTAGTATCACTTAGGGGTTTTAGATTTAACTGAGGGACATGCTTTTTCATAACATCCCATCTTTTTGTGGATGAAGAGAAAAATACATAAAGTTCTTGTACAATATTAAAAAAATTCACTGTTTCATTTGAAACCTTAGCAGCATCATTTACTGTTAAATTTAAGCTGTGTGCAGCACATGGTACAAAAAATGCCCTAGGATTAGCATCGAGTATGCGTTTTTGTAAACCAATATGTTTTCCGCGCATATTGGCCCCATTATCATACCCTTGACCTCTCATATCTTTAATATCTAAATTTAAATTTTTCAAAAGTCCCATTACAAAATTACATAGCCCTTCCCCTGTAGAGTCGATTATTGAGTTGAATGCTATAAAACTCTCTTGTATTTGGACCTTTTTAGAACTGTCATTTAGAACGACATAACGCAAAACGAGGCTTATTTGCTCTGTATGGCTTGCATCCGGTGTACAATCTAAAATTATTGAATAATATTTGGAGCTTCGAACCATGTCCAAAATATTATTTTTTACTTTAGAAGCCATTAATTCAATAATTTCATTTTGTATCTGGTAGCCTAAGTAATGGGTCATTCTTAAAGAATTTGTTTGTGAGTTTTGCACTCGACTTATGTGCTCTCTCATCACAGGATCAAAAGATGAAATCATCTCGACAGTTTTGAGGAAGTTCCCATTATCATATTGGAAAAGTGTTTTAGATGAACCTTGGAAAGCTAGGCACTGTCTGGATAAAAATTTAACAACTGCAATAATTCTTTCTAGAACGTCATGCCAATACTTTTTTTCAGTTTCTAAAACCCGTAAGTGATGATCGTTTACAGTTGTAGATAATTTCAACATTTTTTTTAAATTCATCCATTTATTCATGTGAACGTTATGTGCAATTGATGTTTCATGTCTTATAATGGCTAAGGATAAATGTTGCCAATCAGAAAAACCACTAGTATCAGAAAAACTAGTAGAAGTCTTGCTGAAAAGTTTACAACAAAAACAAAATACCGAATTTTTCGAAACTGAGTAAATTAGCCAAATTCTTTCCACTTCTTCTCCATTTCCTAGTTTTCTAACAAAGTACTTACTTGAAAATTTTCTTTTGTCTTTATTAGCAGGAAATTGATAATTACGTCCTATCAAGGGAGGACCACGATCAACCAATATTCTGACTTCATCATTGGTGATGCTTCTGGGCCATAAACCGGGATCTTCTGATGGAAGAATACTAGGAATAGTAATCTCAGTCTCCCCTTCAGTAGAAGCTTCATCGCTAGAACTGCTAGAAGTGTCACTTGTAGTCGTAGTTGTTAGGATGGCTGACTCTACAGAGGCTATATTTTCAATACGTGTTGATGTTGATGTCGATGGTTCACATGTTGCAGAAGATGGCGATGGCGCCGCTTTAGAAACTGTATTTTCTTCTACCTCTATCGTTTCAGTCTTGTAAACTTGACTTTTTTGCAAAAAATGTTTCATACTCCCAGCCATCTTTTCCCTTTCTTGGACTCTAACTTTTTTTTGCTCTCGAAATTTTGCACCAGAAGGTCGTTTTCTCTTCTGTGGCTCCTAGAATTTAAGAAACACTAGATCAAAAATTGGTAAGGACATTTACCCTTGACTTCCCTTGCACAAGACCCATCTTTTTGAGAACGCCCCGTAATTTTTTATTTTTATGAATCTAAACTCTAAACGCGAGCCTTTAAACCTAAACGGCTAAACGAACTTAAGACCAATCTGAAGCATATACCCTATACACTTTTCCTGGTATAATAATTTGATAATTAATTTTTGGCAAAGATGAAATATAAATTTTTTCAGAAAGTCAAACGGTATGATGGTGGCTCCAAGGCGAAACGTCAGGTTTTAAATCTAAAATGTCTAAAGAAATATCAAAATCTATCCGATTTTTCCACGAATACAAAATACTTTCCTATTTGAGGGAAATAAAAATAATATTATCTATGGTATAAAGGTATGGGCTAATTAAGGATGTGCACTATTTTAAACAGAAAAAATTAAAAAAAAAACGAATTTTATAGACCTTAGAAAATGCTAATACTGCATGTGGGTAGGTACTTACCATTTCATAAAATTTTATTCAATCACAACAAAACACAATAACACAAAATAGAAATCAATCTTTTTAATTTTTAAGTATCTAAATATTATAATTTTCTGCGTCTTCTTGACCCTTAAACGTTGCGAAATAAAATATCAATTATTTGGATTACGACGCCTTCCGCTGTTTTATACTCCTACAGAGTATTCGAGTCTGGACAGGAAAATCGGCAAGTAGGTAACAAGTTCTAACAACTTCTACGCAAACTTGTCGATTTATACCAGTATTGGATATTGGATCATGATATTGCATATTCAGATGTGAATAGTGATGATTGATTTTAAAAATATGTTTTCTGTTTTAATAGGGAATTAGATTAGATAGGTACCTAATTATATTTATGAACATAAACTTCGCTTAGATTATTGAAAAAAAAGATTTCTTCGGTGCCTTGCTCGTTGGAAATATTGTTAAAAAATTAACCAAAAACCTTTGGTTCTTGGCGCCCCTTACAGAGTGCGCCCGCGTGCAGTGCACGCGTTGCACACGCGGTTGCGGGGGCCCTGTATTAGGTATAACTCAATATTTCATAACTTGTTGAAGGTTAGGAGCTTTAGTCAGCAACCACAGATTTAGGTCTATATCAAGCATTGTTCAATGGAAGACTTCATTTTGTAAAGGGTGAATTATACCTAATTAAGTGATCAATAGTACCCACGTGTTGATCCCATATGTCGATCAAGCTACCGGAGCCACAACGCCTTTTCAAATTTTTTCTTGTCCTAATTTTTGGCCATTTTATTTTTACTTTATGACCCAATTTTTATTTGTTTTTGCTTCTCGTTTTTTTATTAGAAACGTGGCTCTTCTGGCTTGAGTTCAAGCTAGCATAAGCCATCTGAATAACCACTAAACCAAATATTTTTATACTGGAATTTCCGGCAATTAGTGCCCCTAAAATATGTACAGAGACTGAGTAAAAATAAACTGTTAGAAAAAAATACAGCTCGTCACTTTCGTCATATTAAAGAACAAATCATGGATTTATTAAATCCATGGAACAAATACTATTACCTACCTAAAACCACGAAATAATAACAGTATAATCTGTGAGTATCTACCACGTGTTAGGGCTAATTTACCCTATTTTTAATTTTTTTGCTACTTGTTTAAAAAAAAACCTGTGGCTCGGCCGGCTTGGGTTCAAGCTAGTAGAGCCACTAAGCCAAATTTTTAACCTAAATATTTTAACACTAATGCTATTCAATTAAATTAGCCCATAAAATATGTACAGAGACTTGAGAAAAAATAAACTGTTACAAAAAAAACGGCTTTTCACTGTTGGCATATTAAGAAATCGAATACCAATACCTAAAACCACAAAATAATAACTTTTAGGACTAATTTATTACCACATTTTTAATTTGTATCCTTGTTTACAAAAAAATACGTGGCTCTGCTGGCTCGAGTCCAAGCTAGCAGAGCCACGCCGAATATCCACTAAACCAAATAATTTTCCTAAATATCTTTATACCGGAATGTTTGACCAATTAATTGCCCCCAAAATATGTTCGGAGACTGAGAAAAAAATAAACTGTTAGAAAAAAACCGGTTTGCACTTTCGATATATTTAGCTAGGAAGACCATTGCCTAAAAGCACGAAAAACTAACAGTATAACCTGTAAGTATCTACCACACTTTAGAATTAATTTGTTGCCAATTTATTACACCATTCTAAATATTTTTGCTCCTCGTTTAAAAAAAAAAACCTGTGGCTCTGCTAGCCTGAGTTTTTTAAACGGGGAGCAAAAAAATTGAAAATGGGGTAACAAATTAGCAAAAAATTAGTCCTAAAACAAATAGGTTGTGGCGTTATTATTACGTGGTTTTAGGTAATAGTCTTTGATTCTTTAATATAACGAAAGTGAAAGGCGTTGTTTTTTCTAAAAGTTAATTTTTTTCTCTGCCTCTGTACATATTTCGGGGGCAATTAATTAGCCAAAAATTCCAGTATAAAAATATTTAGGAAAATAATTCAGTTTAGTGGTGTTATTCAGCGTGGCTCTGCTAGCTTGGACTCGAGCTAGCAAAGCCTCACGTTTTTTTTTTAACGAGGAGCACAAAAGTTTAAAATTTGGTAATAAATTAGCAATAAAATAGCCACAAATTATGACATAAGAAAAAATTTGAAAAAACGTTGTGGCTCTGCTAGCTTGTATTTATTTAATTGCCATTACCATGATACTTTTGTTACTAAAGTTTATTTGAAGTGTTGTTTTTTAAAATCTTTTTGTTTACTGTGCTGCTAAGTTGGTTATATAGTAAAGAGCATCATTTGTACCAAATACAGTGAAATATCCTTACATTTTTAATATGGTCTATTGGCATTTCAATCTCAATCTCAATGATTATTCTGAATGGTTACATAAGGTTATTGTTATTACATAGGTAGGGGAAAGACTTGTAAATTGGACCAGCGTGTACCTAAATTGGACCATGCCATTAATTTACAAAATATAACAACTAGCCACATCTAGTTTGCAAAGAATGAACCGTCAGCACCGAATACTAAAGTTGCCGTAGTTTGGCGCCATAATATATAGTCAACAACGTGGTAGTGTTGTAGTGTACTGTACCCGTCATTGTACTGTTTTCTTGTAAATTTACAACAATTTCAAAAGTGTATTTGCAAAAAGTAAGTAAATATTTTACAATTTCGTGTAGGTATTGCATATCATTTACTATATATTACACTCTCAGTAACAGTGATTACCTCGCCTAATACTTTAACAAAAAACTTCAAAATTTGAAGGTTAGGTATTATATACAATTGTGTAATTTGGACCACTTTTAAACGTGTAATTTGGCCCTGGTCCAAATTACTTCCACTTCCATCAACTGTAGTGGCTCACCCAGGGGGGTCTGAGGGGCTGCAGCCCCCCACCCCCAAAAGAAAATTCTAGACACCAAAATTAAAAAGTGCACTATTAATTGCAGAAATCCACCGAATTGCATTATTCAGCCTCCCCTTCAAGCCAAATTAGCTCCCCCCCCCCCAAGACAAAATTCTGGATGCGCCCATGATCAACTGTAACCTCTGTTGCCTTTTACGGTGATAGTTATGAGGAAGCCTAGATCATGTGTGAAAAGTGCGAGAGATGGGCAAATGCCAATACAAGCCATGCTGGCTATTATTACTGCGATAAATAATTAGTGTGAAAAATATTTGTTTTATTTTAATTTTTTCAATATTTTTTTATTTTTGTTCACTATCCGTGTGCTAGTGCAAACATAAACAATGCTGACTTTTAAGTATCACTGCGATAATAATTGTAAAAATAAGTTTATTTTATTTTAGAATTTAATTTTTATTTTTATTTTTGTTTTTCTACAATAAAATACATCTGCTTACCGATATTGTAAAGTCTACTTTTTTATCTCTAACTTCTAGTTTTCTTATTTATTATAGGTTTCAGTAATATTTTACATTATAATCGCAAGTAAACCAAATATTACAAAAACCAAATTACACTCTAAAATTTCATGAACAATTTTTTACTTTTTTTGCAAAAAATAAATTTTTAGCTTTCAGGGTTACTATATCAATTCCTTTGTTTTATTGGGTATTGTGATACTAATTTACTAAATTTACACAACCGAAATTAACTCCTGCGTAAATTATTACAATGTGACATTAGGTGGTCCGAATTTCAGGCATTTCCCCTACATCACAAAGTGTGTGCATGTTGTGTTAAATGTAGGAAATTTGAATGAACTATCTTAGATAACGTACAATTAAAGAGACTTCTTGCTACGGTTAGTTAACTTGAATCACACCAAAAAAAATCTGCATTAAAATAGGCGCCAAGAAAACACTTTACTAAATAACCCTTATTAAGTTCGCTTTACTAAAATCATTTAACAACGATTACTAAACTACTTTAATAAACTTGCCCAAAAAAATCTTGGTCGTCATCTTTATTAATGAACTCTAGTAAGTTATCAAATTTGCCTAATTGCTCCTGGTAGTTCGATTTATTTAGAATGTTCATTCTTCAAGTGCTATCTGTTATTTTTACAATTTTTTAGACAAAAACGTATTTAATCATTTCTAATTTAGCATCTTAAATAAGACTATTCCATACAATATGCAAGTTATTGAAAGATGAAAGTTCAAAAATAAAACAAATATTGTGTTCATGTAAGCTACTTGGTTTTTTAACAATTTTTAGGGCCAGAAAAAGGTCTTATGATGCGTGTTATTGTTTGTATACGTATTAGTACAATAGTTTAGAAAACACTAACACTCAAAATTTGACGTTGGACAAATTAACAAAAACTACTATAAATGAGATATTTTACTAAATAGAAATCTATTACAAATCGAATTTTTTATATTAAAAAAAAAGAACCTAAAGTAACAAAAAATTAATGAACCAACTTTTAAAAATTCAAGGCTACAGCATCACATCATACCTCAGCATATAATATAAATATATGCAGATTATAATTACAAAACCAAAATAAATATAAACCATAAACTAACTACATAATCTAAAAATAAAAAGCATTATACGTTCATTAAAATTTATTATACGGACCACATTTTTTACAAATTTATAAATTCACACTTCACTGTCTTTTTTGGCACATCTAAATCGCTGCTGTTGGATTGCCTTTCCTACACATCTCACTGCGATCTTATCAAAATTTGGGTCCTATCGTTTCTTTTCGAAAGTAGGTAGGTACATTTATTCAGAAATATCTTTTTTTTTAAATATACCTATTTACCTATTTTTGAAAATATATATTTTCGAAAATTGAATTATGAACTCTACCTAGAAAATTTTAATAAAAAAAAGCAGGAAAAGATCAGGAACAAACCTAAACGAAGCCTTTTTGGGTTTGATCAGGCTTCCTTAGGTTTGTTACGGTACTCTGTCGTAAATTTTTGTTTCAAACTTACTTGAAAAAATTGATGTCCAAAACGTATCTTGGAAAAAAAGTATTTCGAGTACCTACCTAGGTACTTTAAAAAACGATGTTTGCTGAACAAACGTACCTTCGAAAACTGCTTTTAAAAAATTGGTTTTGAAAAAAGATTCAAACATTCCTAGTTTTTAAAAAACTTATTTTCGAAAAATTGTACTGTTAAAATTTATGTTTTTGAAAAGATATTTTTGAAAAACTCGTAATATTGTGTGTTATATCATTCCAAATGAGCATAAGGTAGGTATATATAAAAAATGCTAGAATATTTACACCATTATAGAAAACGTGCTTTCACAAAATGCGTTTTCGAAAAAGTTTCGTACCTACATCCCAAATGAGCAGAAGGTATAAATAAAAAAAATGCTAGAATATTTACATCACCATATCAAACAATTTGTCCTGTCGCGTGTAAGCCAAGATAACCAACCGTTCTGTTTTAGGCGGAACAGGCTTAGTTTTTTCGGCCATTGTTCTAAGTGGGAAAAATTTCCGTTTAGAATTTTCGGTTTTTCCATTATGAAATAGTGTTCATTACTTAGAATCCTAAACTAAATAATACAAGAATAATGTCGCACGCGAACTTGCCCTTTTTTGGTCTACAATTTTGTGTTGCAGAGTTGACATTGCGCCCACCCCCTAGACGAAATTCTAAATCCGCCCCTGGTTGCGTGTAGCATAATCGGCCTTTCGACCGATATATCGCTATCGGTCGTTCAATTATTATTATGTACTAAACGATAAAATATTGCAAGGTAAACGTGGTAACATTTGTATGCAAAACTGAAATAAAAAACTAATTTTAATTATTATAACTGTATTTATTATTCATAATTATTATAAAACAAGCAAAGTTTGCTAGATTTGCTACAATAAACGGGAATGTTTTATTTGAATACATACATACATAAGTAGTAAGTAGTTAGTATCTAAAGGTATGTATTTCAAACGCATCAGTGTCCCGCGCGCCAGAAAACTTCGACAGACCAGACGGATCGAATTTATAGCGGGGCGCGGTTTACAAGGAAAAGTACAAAATAAAATTTTTATTTCTTTAATGAATTATTTGTCTTTTTATGTGACAATAATTTTTGTTGTAGTAAATAACGGAGCAAGTATAAATAATGCCTGTATGATTGGTAGCAAGTATCTTAAAAATCTGGTGTGGTCACCATAAAATTTTACGAACGCTTAGCCAAACTGTTGATTAGCAACAAGAAGCGGAAGGAGTGAATTGTTTAAGATATTCATATTATTCATGTATGTCCTACTAAATAATGACAACGTTGCATATTTGATTTTACCTCATTGCCTAGTGATAGTAACTGTAAATGGCCGTCATTTATGGCGTGAAACATCGGAAATGAACCGAGAATTAAAATATGGTTAATTTAATTTTTCGTCCACCCTGAGGATTGCTATAACATATAGCAGTTGTATCACTGCATAAGGGTGGGGGTTGCGAGTCTTCTGCAAATTTCACGCCCATGTCTTTACTGACAACATTATCAAAAGTGGTCGAGAAACTGGTTAGAGAGAGTTCTGGCGTTTCTTGGTAGACACAAACTGATGTATTCCATCAAACAGTTTGGATTTTAGATAGAGGACAAAGAATACAAGCGATGCTATTTTCGCTTTTTTGGAAAGCCCATGTTTGAGTCTTAAGCCGGCGCCACACATGAGACTTTTGGCGAAAGACGAAATTCGGCTTTATTTGTCAAATAAAAAATAAATGTTGTCCCACTACATACCACCCTCCCCTACTCAGAAGGTGGTGTTTAGGAAGTCGTCTTCTGGATATTTAGGGGTTCAGGTCCAGGTAGGTGTGTAACAGCGAGTGACTCCAAAAAAAATAAATGATCAATAATTCTCTGATTTCTTTGCCTTAAATTAATTCAGTAAAGTTGAAAACTCACTCAATAGAGTATTAGAACTAGTATTCGCGAACATTAAATGAGATGTATCCAGATGTTATCCACATGTTAACGAGGACAACCACCACGCTGCCCTTACCATATCTCTGTTAGTTAATCCTGGTAAATGGCATACCTAAGTTTCCACCCAATATTTCTCAGAATAAGTATAATTTTAGAAAAGCCAACTTTCATCATCTGATCTATATAGCTCTGTGCTAAATATTGACTGGTCTAATGTTTACGCGGCCAGTGATGTCAATAGTGCCTGCGGGAGGTTCTACGAGTCACTTTCCAGTGTTCTCGATTATTTTGTTCCTAAATCTGTATTTCGTAGTAGATCCTTGACAGTGTGGTTTACTTCTGATATCATAAAAATACAGCCTTTTTAGTTACTAAAAAAATCCCAACTCAAAATTTTCGTGCTCAATATAGAGATATCAGAGCAAGTATAAAAAGGAAGATGGACATGGCATTCAAAAACTACATGTATCAAGTTGAAAGCTCTATTCATACCGATCCTAAATTGTTCTGGTCATTTGTCAACTCAACTTCCTCAACGATACATGTAACCTTGACTGACGGAGAAAGGCAGTATTCCGTTCCCACTTCGATTGTAAATGCGTTCGCTACTTTTTTTGGCAGCGTGTATAGTCCTTCTCACTACAGCCCCCTCAACCGGACTCAGAGTGTTACTAAGCCCAGTACTCATTACTCTTGATCATCTTTCTGACACATCTATATCAGCGCTCTGAAAAAAATTAAAGACAATCCGACTTGTCGCCCTGACAAAATACCATGTTTCTTTGTTAGAGAATATGCTTCAGCCTTAGCCCTGACAAAATACCATGTTTCTTTGTTAGAGAATATGCCTCAGCCTTGCTCCAGTCCTTATCCTTTCTTTTCAATCTCGCTATTAAAACAAACACTTTTCCCGACACTTGGAAAGAAGCCGGAATTAGGTATCCCTATTTTAAAAAAAGGCAATGCTGATGAAATTTCGAATTACAGGTCTGTGTCTATACTCTCTTCTTTTGCTAAGGTATTCGAGATTTTAGTATATGAGCAAATCTACTGGCAAGGTCAGTACATAATTTCCGAAAAGCAACATGGATTCTTTAGCAATCGCAGTACTATTAGTAACTTAGCTTGTTTCACCCAATTTATAGCTCGAGAGTTAGATCACCATCAACAAGTGGATGTGGTTTATACTGATTTCTCGAAGGCCTTCGATCGAGTTGATCATTCAAATTTATTAGGTAAATGGTAAATTAGCCGATATGGGATTCAGTTTTAGTCTTACAGCTTTTTTAAAATCGTACTTAAGCAATAGGTTTCAATATGTGGAGATTAGCGGCCATAAATCTAATAAATTTGTGACAACCAGTGGTGCCCCTCAAGGTAGCAATCTGGCCTCGCTTTTATTTTTGTTGTTTCTTTCTTCCGATATTTCGTAAACTGCGATTGCGCTAAATTTTGTGTTGCTATTGGCAATCTAACGGCGCCACGCTTTATAAGTTTCTTGACAGGGCTGGTTTTTTAGTATAATTGAACTAGTTTATTACTTGTTGTACATCAGGGCATAAGTTAGCACACTTCAAAATCAACCACAAGAACACCGAATACAAAATACAACACGACACAAAGAAAAAATGGCGAATGGCGATCCAACTGTAAACTAAAAAAAAACAGAAAGTTGAAAGAAGTCGAAATATACGCACAACAGCCGATGATTAGTACAATTCACCATCTAATTCAGTACTATTTCTGACCAATGAAAAAATTCGTTTTAACGCATGCGCTTATACAGAAATATCAGAAGAAAGGATAGACTTATGCGAGATTGTATATCTCCATTTCACATTGTTGGCATCACGAACTCGAGACAAACCAGCCGTATATTTATTTAGGGCGTGTACCGTTGTCAACTTCGGTTACGGTTTTGTGTCCCGTAAGTATCGGTAATCTGAAAAGTTGACAGATTGGAAACGCAATATCTGTCATTAATGTCACCGAAGAAACCGAGCGGTTAACCAGGTTTGACAACGGTACACAGCCTTAATACGTATATGGGGTTGAACATCCATTTATCAGGAGCAGCTAAATACCCGACAGAGCTCCTGTCAAGTGCGCACACTCGGTTCCAAGATTTCCGCCATAATTTGAAATAAACTAGTCCTGTAAAGCGTTATTAATAACACGATCGTGCGTTAAAGTGAACTTTAGCTTAGCGCCTTAGTTTTTAAGCGTAAAGAGATACTTTAAGTTTTTCGTCAGAACCGTATATTAGTTTTACTTACCAATATTTTATTTTCCGATAACTTTTGAAAAACACTTAAATTTTGTACATGAACCTCATCTGATAAGGGTCTTCAAGAAAGTTCAATAACTTTTTATTTTAAAATATGCAAATTTACATGGGATTTCCTATGGCCACTAGGGTGATGGTGATGTGTACGCAACCCTTTTTTTTTTAATAAATATTGATTTATTATAATATATTTAATATGATACTATATCAATATTTAAAAATATTTTGTATGCCCTTTTTAAAAACTAATCATTCGTTTGGAAAATCTTATAAAAAGTGGTATATGCAGGTATTTCATAATAATAATTGGCAAAAAATACTGGACAACATATGAAAAAGCAAACACAAAAATGTGGAACTTTACATATTTATTTATCTGTTATTATTATAAATTTATCCTTACAAAAGCATGTATGTACACATTGTAAAAAAATCTTACGTTACTACAGTTTTAGTAAAAAAAAGAATAAATACAACACACGATATACGAGTAAAATCACATACGTTACATCATTTATAATGTATAATACAGAAAACTAAAACTTTTCTGAAAAAAACAGTAGGTAAACCAAAAAAGATATGTCAAATTAAGAATTACGTTAGGATAACAGAAGAAAGGCTTCTATGATCACTTGACTCCGATACCGCCAAACAAGAAACAAAACAACCAACAGCTCTTTAACCTTCATTTTGGTTTGGAGATCTTCGTTTGTTGACGGCCGGGAGTTCTGTCGGATATTTAGCCGCTCCTCATTTATCAACCAATTGATTGACAAATGAAGTTTAACCCATTCTTTAAATGTCAACCGCATCCGTGACCAAAGGGATTTTTTGGCGAGATAAACGGTTTTAAATTTTGGAGCGGTATCTGATACCGGTACGTTTTCGCGACGAAGCGGTCTTTCAAATGACGCCATTGCTGACGTCATCGTTGTAAAAACGGTCTTTTAATTTATTCAACAAGGTGCAAGTTGTTGATAAAAAGCCATAACCGGTTAAATTTGCCATTAAGAACCAAATTCGCCATTCTTCAACGTACATAGCCTTAAAAAAACGACTTGTGGAGTCCTGTGCAGTGATCTAGTCCTGTGTCTGTGCCTGTGCCAAAAATGCATCCACAAAAATGGAAAATGAACAGTACTGGCAAATTGCTCCAGAAAGAGAAGCTAACAATCCATTAGAGAGACAGAGAAAATGAACAGTATGAATACTCGGTCAACTTTAGAGGCAGGGATGGGCGCCCGCAGGGAGGGGCCAGGCCCCCCCTGAGATTGTGAGATTGTCATCCTTTTTAATTATTAGTAATAAAATCTTTAAATATATATATATATATATATATATATATATATATATATATATATATATATATATATATATATATATATATATATATATATATATATACAGTGACCGGCAAAAAGTTCGCAACATATGGGAAAAATTTTTATTAGGTGAGTATTGGAAAAACTTTTCCGGGGGATCGGTTCTGCATGTCCGATAACCTAAAAGTCGATTTTGACATACGTCACGTGACCACTGGTATAGCGTCAAATTAAAAAAAAAATTGTTAATTTACAAAAAGTGAGGTTAGTTGACGAGATATCAAAAAAAGTTATTTGAAAAAATTGCTTAGAATTAAATTCTAGGTCCTTGTGCGAAATTTTAAGATTTTATTTAAAACAATTGGAAAACTCAATTTTTTTTAAATATTTTTTTATCGATTTACAAATTTCCAGTTTTTTTCGTTTAGATAGCTTGGCTAATGTAAAGCCCATGTATATGGATGAAAATAAACGAATGTAGTAGTTTTTTCTACAATTGACAGGACAAAATTAAAAAAAACAGGGTTTCGCCGGACGCTAGCTGTTGCAATGATTTGTATCTAGCAGCAGTGTCAAAATTTTAGAGACATTTCAATGAGATTACATTGAGAAAACCTTAATCGTCTTAAATATATCTGAAGTTCGACTTTTTGTAAAGTTAAGGGGATTAAAATAGATAATAAACAAAAAATTACCTGTTTATTTAATCGAAATTTTATAAACGAAAACCAATGTAAGAAAAACTTAAAAGTAGTCAAATTCTGTACTAACAACACAAAAAATCATTGTTTTTCCTTGGGTGCACAAAATTTAAAACTCAGTATGACCACCATTTCTCTCCATACATACTGTTGTTCTCGAGCGCAACTCTCGATTAACATTTCGGAGCATTTTACGATTTATTTGCAATACACAATTTATAATGACATCCTCTAAATTTTGTATATTCCTAAAGGGTCGATGTTTGTACACAGGGTTCTTTAGGTATCCCCACATAAAAAAATCTAACGGAGTCAGATCTACAATTCTACAATTGACAGGACAAAATCGAAAAAATAGGTGTTCGCCGGACGCTCGCTGTTGCAATGGTTTGAATCTAATGAAATGACTGTATCAAGATTTTATTAAGATTTTTCGCACATAAATTTAACAACCAGGTCTATTTAGTTGTACTTAAAACTACCAAAGCAGGCTCTGAAATTAAAACAACCAAATAATCTAGTAGGTTAAAAACAACAGAAAATGTCAAACAAATTATAATTTGTTTGATTTCAACCTATGTCATTGGTTTATGTCTCGCATCTTACTAAGTTTGATATTTTACATAAGTTTATTAATATTTTATTCCTTAAAATGGCACCCACACTACTTCTTCAGGAAAAGATAGAAATTATTTTAATTTCTGGAGATAATTACAAAAGCCATAGAGAAACAGCAGCAATTTTTAATGAGAGGCACCCCGATAAATCCCTCCATTATTCCACAGTATCTCGTCTAGTCAATAAATTTAAAGAAACGGGATCGGTAGAAAATCAGTATAAAGTTTCCCATGAAAAACCGGTAACAGGTGACGAAGGTTCTCTGGATGTGTGTTTGTCGATCACAGAAACACCCCAATTAGCAGTTAGTCAAATATCGGAGATCACTAACATTCACGAAAGATCTGTGCGGAGGATATTAAAAAGAAACAAATTTCATCCGTACAAACCTAAATTTGTACAAGTATTAAAAGATAGGGATTATGACGCCCGCTTCGATTTTTGTGCCTGGTTCCAGGGTATGATTGAGGAAGATTTTAATTTCCCAAAGAACGTTCTTTTCTCGGATGAAGCTACATTTACCTCTAACGGAACCGTCAGTTCACAAAACTGTAGATGGTGGGCCACCGAAAACCCAGACTTTGTAATTCAGAGTAAAGACCAATATAGTTTTAAGGTTAATGTGTGGTGCGGAATTTTCAACCTCAGAATAGTGGGACCTTTTTTCTTTAGAGACAATTTAAATTCAGAACGATATTTAGAATTTCTACAAACTGAGATATCTGACTTTTTAGACAATTTGTCATTAGCCGAAAGAAGAAATTTATACTTTCAACAAGACGGAGCTAGCATTCATTCCACAAATGAGGTGAAGAGATGGCTGGATCAAGAATTTGGAAACCAGTGGATAGGACGGTTTTCTGAAAATCCGTGGCCTGCGAGATCACCAGATCTGACTCCGTTAGATTTTTTTATGTGGGGATACCTAAAGAACCCTGTGTACAAACATCGACCCTTTAGGAATATACAAAATTTAGAGAATGTCATTATAAATTGTGTATTGCAAATAAATCGTAAAATGCTCCGAAATGTTAATCGAGAGTTGCGCTCGAGAACAACAGTATGTATGGAGATAAATGGTGGTCATACTGAGTTTTAAATTTTGTGCACCCAAGGAAAAACAATGATTTTTTGTGTTGTTAGTACAGAATTTGACTACTTTTAAGTTTTTCTTACATTGGTTTTCGTTTATAAAATTTCGATTAAATCAACAGGTAATTTTTTGTTTATTATCTATTTTAATCCCCTTAACTTTACAAAAAGTCGAACTTCAGATATATTTAAGACGATTAAGGTTTTCTCAATGTAATCTCATTGAAATGTCTCTAAAATTTTGACACTGCTGCTAGATACAAATCATTGCGACAGCTAGCGTCCGGCGAAACCCTGTTTTTTTTAATTTTGTCCTGTCAATTGTAGAAAAAACTACTACATTCGTTTATTTTCATCCAGATACATGGGCTTTACATTAGCCAAGCTATCTAAACGAAAAAAACTGGAAATTTGTAAATCGATAAAAAAATATTTAAAAAAAATTGAGTTTTCCAATTTTTTTAAATAAAATCTTAAAATTTTGCACAAGGACCTAGAATTTAATTCTAAGCAATTTTTTCAAATAACTTTTTTTGATATCTCGTCAACTAACCTCACTTTTTGTAAATTAACAATTTTTTTTTTAATTTGACGCTATACCAGTGGTCACGTGACGTATGTCAAAATCGATTTTTAGGTTATCGGACATGCAGAACCGATCCCCCGGAAAAGTTTTTCCAATACTCACCTAATAAAAATTTTTCCCATATGTTGCGAACTTTTTGCCGGTCACTGTATATATATATATATAGGTATGGTAATTATTTAGATTAACATAAACAGCGAATTTTTTCATGAAATTTTGCACAGACCCTAATTTTGGGTCGTAGAACACGAATCCGAAGTCAGTTTTTGGCGGTCTCGTAAAAATTTTTTTTTAACTTTTAGGTTACTTTTTCAATGAATTTCTTTAAATTTGTTGGCTGAGCAAAAAGGTGGTCAGGTTTGCTCAGTTTTGATATAGATACATATATATCTATATCAATCAAAACTGAGCAAACCTGACCACCTTTTTGCCCAGGATGGGGGAGCAAAAAAAAATTTTTTTTACGAGACCGCCAAAAACTGACTTCGGATTCGTGTTCTACGACCCAAAATTAGGATCTGTGCAAAATTTCATGAAAAAATTCGCTGTTTACGTTAATCTAAATAATTACCATACATATATATATATATATATATATATATATATATATATATATATATATATATATATATATATATATATATATATATATATATATATATGTATATATATATGTATTTTTGGCAGGTTCTTGGACTGTTGATATATATATTGTTTTTAATTTTGTTTTCTTGGGGATTTAGTCCGTTGTGAGGCAAATAAAATGTGGTGTTTTTGGTTACATTTTATATTACTAACGTTTCGGTAATAGATATACCTTCATCAGAGTGCAGTAGCTGAAAACATTTTTTTATTTTAACAGTTTTTAGGTAATATTTTAGGAAATAGTTACTAAGTTTATATATAAGTATAAAGGTGTTACCTTTTATTAAGAATCCAAGGATTGGCACATTGTACTGCGAGGCACTTTATAAAAAATTGCACTTTCTGTTACTTTGAAGTTTTTAAACAGATAAGTCGGTATGTACATATTTAGTCGAGCTTTATTAAATAGTAACTGAAAAACGAAACATCTACTTGTGGCGAAGGGTCGTCTGACGATTTGGGAGTGTTTGCCAGATGTATCTATTTGGCTTAAGGGGTCCAATTATTGTTTTGAGGTCTATGTGTTTTTATTTATTATTTTTTAATTAATTAGTTATTGGTATTATGTAGCTTGTGAGAAGGGTGAGTTTATTTTATAATATTATGGTAAATTTTGTGAAGGTTTTTTGTGTCGGATTTAGCGTTTATAGCGTTTTTGTTTCTTTGGATTTCGATCATTTCAAGTATTTCTCGTTTTTTAGAATGATTTTCTGTATTTAGGATTTTTGTGTTTTTATAGTTGAAAGTATGTTGATTTTCGTCGCTGTGATGTGATAAGGCAGTCTTGTTTTTTTTGTCGAATTTGTGTCCATTTATTCTGTTTTTTAAGTGTTGGCTGGTCTGTCCAATATAAACGGCGTGGCAGTTATTGCATGGAATTTCATACACAACGTGAGTTTTTTTATCTTTGGGGATTGTTGATTTTAGCTTGCTGAAATTTTTTCTTAAAAGATTGTGGCCTTTGTGGCTGACAGTTATGTCGTGGTTTTTAAAAACGTTTTGAATTTTTTTTGATAGGTTAGGAACATATGGTAATGATAAGTAATTTTTATTATTTTTTGTTGTATGTTTGTTGTTTGGGTGTGTGTTGTAAAATTTGTGTATTCTTTCTTTAAAAATTTTGTTTATAAGATGCTGCGGATAGTTATTTATTTTTAAAGTTTCTTTTGCTTTGTTGATTGCCCTTTCTCTAAATTCGGGATCAGATAGTTTTATGCTGCGGTCTGCGAGCCCAATAATAACGGTTTTTTTTTTGGGATAGGGGGTGCTGTGAGTCAAAATGTAGGTATCTTGCAGACCAAGTTTTTTTAGAGTACCATTCTGTTCTTATTTTGTTGTTTTTATTGTATAGAGTTAAGTCAAGAAAGTTGATTTTGTTTTCGTTTTGTTTTTCTATTGTAAATTGTAGTTTGTGGTGGTAACTGTTAAAATTTAACAGTTACCACCACAAACTACAATTTACAATAGAAAAACAAAACGAAAACAAAATCAACTTTCTTGACCTAACTCTATACAATAAAAACAACAAAATAAGAACAGAATGGTACTCTAAAAAAACTTGGTCTGCAAGATACCTACATTTTGACTCACAGCACCCCCTATCCCAAAAAAAAAACCGTTATTATTGGGCTCGCAGACCGCAGCATAAAACTATCTGATCCCGAATTTAGAGAAAGGGCAATCAACAAAGCAAAAGAAACTTTAAAAATAAATAACTATCCGCAGCATCTTATAAACAAAATTTTTAAAGAAAGAATACACAAATTTTACAACACACACCCAAACAACAAACATACAACAAAAAATAATAAAAATTACTTATCATTACCATATGTTCCTAACCTATCAGAAAAAATTCAAAACGTTTTTAAAAACCACGACATAACTGTCAGCCACAAAGGCCACAATCTTTTAAGAAAAAATCTCAGCAAGCTAAAATCAACAATCCCCAAAGATAAAAAAACTCACGTTGTGTATGAAATTCCATGCAATAACTGCGACGCCGTTTATATTGGACAGACCAGCCAACACTTAAAAAACAGAATAAATGGACACAAATTCGACAAAAAAAACAAGACTGCCTTATCACATCACAGCGACGAAAATCAACATACTTTCAACTATAAAAACACAAAAATCCTAAATACAGAAAATCATTCTAAAAAACGAGAAATACTTGAAATGATCGAAATCCAAAGAAACAAAAACGCTATAAACGCTAAATCCGACACAAAAAACCTTCACAAAATTTACCATAATATTATAAAATAAACTCACCCTTCTCACAAGCTACATAATACCAATAACTAATTAATTAAAAAATAATAAATAAAAACACATAGACCTCAAAACAATAATTGGACCCCTTAAGCCAAATAGATACATCTGGCAAACACTCCCAAATCGTCAGACGACCCTTCGCCACAAGTAGATGTTTCGTTTTTCAGTTACTATTTAATAAAGCTCGACTAAATATGTACATACCGACTTATCTGTTTAAAAACTTCAAAGTAACAGAAAGTGCAATTTTTTATAAAGTGCCTCGCAGTACAATGTGCCAATCCTTGGATTCTTAATAAAAGGTAACACCTTTATACTTATATATAAACTTAGTAACTATTTCCTAAAATATTACCTAAAAACTGTTAAAATAAAAAAATGTTTTCAGCTACTGCACTCTGATGAAGGTATATCTATTACCGAAACGTTAGTAATATAAAATGTAACCAAAAACACCACATTTTATTTGCCTCACAACGGACTAAATCCCCAAGAAAACAAAATTAAAAACAATATATATATATATATATATATATATATATATATATATATATATATATATATATATATATATATATTTATTTATTTTGCTCCACCTGAGAAAAAAGTCTGCGGGCGCATGGTAACAGGTTTGGCTACTGTTATGGAGTTGCTAAACGGTAAGTAAACTGTCAAATTAATTATTAATAAATAAAATGACACGTTTTGTTATTTTATAATTATTATTTAACTTCAATTTATTTTGCGTGTTTTTTTTGAGTTAATAATTGTGCCTTGTGCTGCTAGTAATTATATTAAGTAATACATTGCAGTCAGTAAACACTAGTCAGTCTAGTACAATAAAACAAAAAACAGAACCAACAAACGAGAAATAAATCTTGACAGATGGTTTTATAAACCAATGAAAAAACGTGTCATTTTGGCGATTTAAAAAACCGCTTGATTATGACGTCATTATTAAAAGACCGCAGCGGTCATTTACATATAACCGTTTATCTCGCCAAAAAATCCCTCAAAGCTGAAAAGTCAAAACGTGTTATGAAAGGCGAACGGGTTTGTTGGTGTTTGTGACGTTTGTGTGTTTTTGTTTTTGTGTTACCCTATATCTACATTCTACAGAACATTCTACCATTTCTACCCTAGGGAAATAGGTTAGTTTTAGTTTTGCATGGATTTGCTATTTTGTATTTTTTTTAGAGTATTTTATAGTTCTGTGCAGTGCCACGACCCACAAATCTAATGACTTCACCTAATAAGCATAATCTGGAAAAAAGCAACAATTGGTACATTGTTTGGCATGCATTTTCATGGCCAAGAGTTTTTTGGTTATTGTATTTTTTAATGGGAAATGAAACTTACAACTGTACTGTACATACATACATATTATGTAGTGTTGAGAATAATCGAATGAATTAAATAATCGAAATGTTAGCTCTCTAATGATTTTAATAATCGAATGATCATCCGAAATAATCATTCGAATCAAAAAATATATTTATTTATTTATCTACGACTAATGTATAATGTAAGTATTATAGTTGTAGTTTTCGCAATATAATGCCACCCATTAATCCCTTAGGGAATAATGACAAGGGATTAATAGTCCTTATTCCCGCTCCAATCACAAAATTTCTCAAATCAAAGAGTGGAACGTGTACAAAGAAGATTTCTTCATCATATCAATTACAAATTTTTCAACAATAGCGATATCAATTACACCATCCTCTGTCAACGACTTGCCGTGTCACCGCTCTCTCTAAGAAGAGCACAACATGACCTTCATGTTCTCTATAAGATCATCAACTCCAGAGTGGATAGCCCTGATTTACTGGCGGAGATTGGCTTTCACGCCCCTGCTCGTTCAACTCGAAGTCACCAAACATTTAATGTTCCTTTCCACCGCACCAATTACGGAGCGAATTCCTTTATTTCGCGCAGTTCCCATCTTGCCAATCAAAATTATCATCTTGATTTTTTTAGCACTCAGACATTGTTTCTACGTCAGTTGGCTCAACTTATTATTGGGCAGTAATTTAATTTAATTTAATTTAGCAGCATAAGTTTATTTCTTTAGGTTTATTCTCTTGCGTAAGTATATTGTAATACTATTGTAAATCTTTTTTTGTAAAAATGGACATTGTCCGTCAATAAATAAATAAATAAATAAATAAATCAAATAATACCATGGAAACAAAATACACCAAGTCAAAAGTGTCACTGTCAAACGCGTAGTGTTTATGTATTCGTATTGGGATGGATGAAAATGAAGAGGCTTTTACTTGTACACCTCCAGAAATTGTACAACTAGCTAAAGCAACAACATCTACCTTAATACCGGAAACATCGAAATCTATTTATAATAAAACATACGCAAACTTCAACGAATGGCGTCTTCGAACTAACACAATTAATAAATTAGTCGTAGATAAAGTAGAGTATACTACTCACAATAATGGCTATTATTACCTCAGAATATTTACTCCCTCGCCGCTTACGCGGCTCGGTTCGTAAATATTCCTCGGGAATAATAGCTATCATTATTGACTCGTGGTATAATCTACTATTATTTCACTTTATGTCTACAGAATCTAACGATATGACAACGTCAATACAAACAAAAATGTTAAAATACTTAAAGAAACTAGAGAATAATAATTAAAGTAATTCTACAAGACAATACTAAATTAAAATTTTGAAATAGTCGTTAACATTATAAAAACATTCATTTAAAAGGTAAATCTTTACACATTTTTAAATTTAGTGTATGAGGGTATCTCTTTGAGACCCGCTGGAAGATTGTTAAACATATTTGTGCAAAAGCAGTATGGACTCTTTTGATAGGTGGTAGTGTTGTGAAGGGGAATGTATATGTTAGAGTTGTTTCTTGTGGAATGATTGTGAATTGTTGAGGATTGGGAAAATCTGGTTTTCTGTTTTTTCACGAAGAGAACTGCGTGCAGTATCAGTATGGATGGGAGCGTGAGTATCTTATGCTGAAGGAACAAAGGTCTACAGGAGTTTAGGGGACTCAGGGAGTAAATCGTTCTAATAAGTCTTTTTTGTAGGATGAATATTCTGGCTAGATCGGTGGATTGGCCCCAATAAATGACGCCATAGCTCAAGTGGCAGTATGCAAGTGCATAATAGGTATTAAGAAGTTGCTTTGGTTCTAGGGTGTTTTTTAGGTTTCTTATAGCAAAATATGCTGTATTTAATTTCCCAGCCACATAATCTATGTGATTGCACCATCTAATATGAGGATCCAAATAAATGCCAAGGAATTTGAAATTATCTGTTTTGTTTACCGGTTTGTTATTTAATGTAAGATTTGCATCTCGATGTAATTCTTTACGGAGTGAGAAAGTCATGTAGCAAGTTTTAGATTCGCTTACGATAAGTCTGTTATTTGAACACCATCTAGAAAATTTGTGTAAGATATTGTTGGCTCCGCTCTCTAAGTCCTCCAGGTTGCTGGCCGAGATAACCACCGTGCAGTCATCAGCATAAAGTATTTGTTTGCTATTTGGTTGTGCAATGTACTCTTCTAAGTCGTTTATGAACAAAGTGAACAGCAAAGGTGAAATTATGCTTCCCTGTGGTACTCCACAATTGACTGTTTGCTCATTTGAAGTGACATTCCCAATTCTAACTCTAATCTTCCGGTTTTCCATATAAGAAATTACCCAATTGTTGATAGCGCCCCTTATTCCCAGTGCGTGCAGTTTCTTTTTTAGGTATAAACTGTTTAGGCAGTCAAACGCGCGTGTTAAATCAAAAAATAGCACGAGAATGAGTCGTGATGCATCCAGACCCTTATAGACAAAGTTCATTAATGCAAATATAGCTGTCGAGGTTGAGAAATCTTTTCTAAAACCGTGTTGCGCGTTACTGATTAAGTCTGCACCATTCAAGTAGTTTTCCAAGCGAATCAAGATAGCTTTTTCAAAAAGTTTTGAGAAGCTAGGCAAACCTGTTATCGCTCTATAATTTTCTATTTTTTCTCTGTCCCCCTTTTTAAAAAGCGGAATTATTTCCCCTATTTTAAGTTTACTAGGAAATTTCCCCTTATCTAAAGACAAATTAAAAATGTGGCATAAAGGATATTTAATATATTTCCATATTTTTTCCAAAACTGAAATAGGGATGTCTAGCAGACCAGAGCAGGCCGATTTGTTTTTCAGATTCTTTAAAGCTAGGAATAGGTCATCTGCACTTAATGGTAAGATAAATATTGACTCAAGATGTGGAGTACGTGTTGTGCATTTCGAAACATTAGAGGTGCTACCCAAAATTGTCGATATCAAGGAGTTCGCGCTGGTAGCGAAGAAATTGCAAAAGTCATTGCTTAATCTTTCGGGTTAGTCGCGTGACCCTCCTTATTTGTTAGTTTTTTAGGATCTGGGCATTTTTTTACTCTCCCCAAATTAGTATTTATTATGTGCCAGATAATTTTTGTGTTATATGAAGAGTCAATGAGTTTGTGTTTAAAAAAATTTTTTTTTTCCAATGCTAATCTTTCATGAAAAACTTTTTTTGTTTGCGAATATAATTCTTTGGCATCCGGCGTCCCTAGAGATCTGGAAAGCCAATACAAGTCCCTTAAATGCTCGCTCTGTTTAACCAGGTCCGAGTTTATCCACGATTTACCCTGGGATGTACTTCTCACGGTTACTTTTTTTATTGGACATGCTATATCTAGGCAATACACAAAATTATCTGAGAAATAGGACCAAGCCTCATCCACCTCATTCAAGGAGTACAAGTGACTTAGATCGGTTCTTGAGAGATGGTAGTTTAATTGAAAAATGTTTTGCTCATCAAAGAATCTTTTGAAAAAATGTGTGTTAGATATTGTGATCTCGTTCTGAGAGCAATCTTTATGAAATGTAATAAGTTGTGCTTTGTGGTCTGCAATATTTACCATAAGGTTTGTTGCTTTGAAACTGGGGTGGTTTGTGATGACATAATCTAATGCAGATGGGGTTTGATTGAGAAATTCTCTAGTGGGTTCACGTGGGAGTATGGATATTAAGTTAAAACCTTCCAGCAGGTCAAAGAGGATTTTTTTCTCGGATGAATCCTCCAAATTATTTACATTTAAGTCGCCGCATATTAGAATATGTTGATGTTGCAGTGTTATATAAGATAAAATTGAATTAAAAGCTGTTATAAATCTATTAAAGTTATTTTGAACTACATTGTTGCAGGAGTGATAAATAGCTAAAAGAGCCACCTTTGTATTGTTTAACCTACACGAAATGCCCACGCATTCAAAAACAAATTCCAGCGAGAACTGTGACAGGTCTAGTCTTTGAAAATCATCGGATTTGCTAAAAATGGCGACGCCGCCATGAATATGATCCTTACGTGAGAAGTTTGCTGCGAGCTGGTACCCTGGTATGGTAGTTACTTGTGCTTGTTCTTTTCCCATCCAGTGTTCGGATATACATAGGAAATCGGGGTTTTCTGCTTCTGATAGCAATTCCAGTTGCGGTATTTTGTTGGAAAGGCCTTGTACGTTTATATGGATAGTTTTCCAAAAATGTGAAAGAGACTTATCGTCTCCAACCTTGAAGGTAGTTGTTGCGATTGAATCCGTTAAAGTGTCTGTTGTGTGTCTGTTGTAGTCGCTTCGCTGGTTGTTTCGATTCTTTGCGAAGTGTAGGGGACGAAAAGTTTGATATCTCTGTATAATGATGTCTTCCGGCCAGTTTTGGGGGTTTAGTAGTTGGTCATCCAGCTCTTTTCTGGCGCTTATTTTGAAAGCTTTGTAATCGCCTGATTTGACAGCCACGCTTTCGATGGAAAAGCTTTCGTTAGTGCCGAAATTATTTTTCAGATATTCAGTTACTGTTTCTTCCGACACCTCTTTCGAAATAGCAAATAAAACTACACAAAAATCATCTCTTGAATTTTTTTGCTTGGATTGGCCGTTTTCGAAAAAATAGTTATTTATACTATAAGGGATGTAAGTAACATTTACCAGTCGAGGACGAATTTTGCGCCCGAGCGATAGCGAGGGCTGGCAAAAAAGTCCGAGACTGGTTAATGTACTTACATCCCATATAGTATATAACATTTTCCCCCTCCCTGAATTGTATGTTTACCAGAAAATGCTGGATATATTTTTGGATTTTTATTATCATTACATTCGATAGCATTCTCATTAAATTATGAAGGCAGCCGTGATCCGTTGCCAGAGCAATATAAGCAGTTTTTATTTTATCAACAACGTCAAGTTGACAATTCATAGCGAAAAGCTTGAAGAAGTCGAATTATTTGATTCTGTGTGGACAAAATGGATGTTTCAGACATAGACGAATCAGCAAATATTGCTTGTTTATCTCTACTACCGGAAAAGTCGAAAAAAAGGTATGAATTCTTATAATAATTTCAGATTATTATTTCCCTAGGGATGTAAGTTGACTTACATCCTGTCGTTAAGGGCAACCAATACCTTGTTGAGTAACTTTCACTTCCGTCTGTCAAAGCAGTGTCAAAATAGGTTGCTTACAATACAGGGAGGGGGAAAAAAATGTAAAGTTATACATAACATTATTTATTAGTATAATTTGTTAAAAATAACAAAAAAGTAAGAAATCCATGAAAACAAAAACACTTCTTTAAACAAATTTGGCAACTAGCAAGACTCCCCTTTATGCACATGATACAAGTAAAAGAAGGTATGATATCAAGCCCTGTCAAAAATCATCTGGGTTTGCGCGTGACGTCACGCAGAGATTTTTTCAAATTTATAACGGGCCATATAGAGTTTAAATTAGTAATAGGCGATTTTATATAAATTCTATTGGCAATATACACTTTGCATCCTGCTTATAATACAAATTTTATAGTATATAATTTAAAATAATCATGTAAATAAAGGGATAAATACATACATTCATTGATTGATTGTCCACATCACAACCATACACAGCACATCTCATTTTTACTTTTAAACTCCTAAAAGTAATATAAAAACACCAAAAAATAGTTTTAAACACAACGCGATCTTAAAAGATGTGTTTCGTTTACAAAATATCGCGGAATTATAAAAATTAAAAATTTTGGTTTTGAGAATGATGACAAAACCCCATTTTACAATGGACAAATAAAGTATATCTATCTCACCTTTTTTCTTTATCATATTTTGAAATTTTGACAACTAGAAAAAGTTAGGTTAAGTTAAGATAAACAGCAACATGACATTTTGAGCATGTCCCATAAGTTTTTTCTGTAGTGTTGATAATAAACGAATAAACCTTTATTTTTCTGTGTAGAAAATGTTTGTATAAAGTGTTGGCCGCTTAAATTTATTTATTCTATAAATCTGTTACTGGCTAACAACTACCGAAAAAGTACGACTAAGGCCGGGCATTGTGGAGATGATTAACCAGGAACCTCGATCCCAAATAGTTCGATAAAGAAGTCAGAGAGGAGGAAAGAATGAAAATTACCCTACCATCTAACCAGGAACCTCGATCCCAAATAGTTCGATAAAGAAGTCAGATAGGAGGAAAGAATGAAATTTACCCTACCCCTAATCATACAAAAATTTTGGTTTTCAGTTACAGTAACAGTACCAGGGCAAAGTCTGTTTATCCTTCTAGAGCTAAAACTTTCAACATTTAATTGAGAAACTGTCACATTGAGCTAAACAGTTATAATTTTTATTTCTACAAGTACTTTAAGTTAAGAATTTCGCTGTTCGCAGGTTGAGGTAGGGTTTGTAGAATTTATCAGAGAATAGGGAATATTTCTTTAAACTCATGTTATGATTTATTTTAATAAAAAATCTTTACTCAATTTTGCCAAGTTTTCTTTATGTATTAAAAAAAATGCCCATACATATTAGGTATACAGAAATTAAGGCAGAATTAAATTATCATTCATAAGCACATGGTTATTGGGCAGTAGCTATCTTCAAATAGTAAAATTTTTACGTTTATAATCTGCTAGCAGTATCTATGCAAACAGAGTTATGTTAAAAAAAAATTAGTTTAAAGGCAATGAAGGTTTCGAAGATTTTGGTAAGATCTATTATTATAAAACAGCACTCCAAAAGTAGGTACTTCAAAAGTTTATTATTTTTAATAGGAATATTCCTTCTCTTTCCAAACTCCTCTAGGTCCACATTGTTGTGAATGGGGTTTGTGTGTGTCCACATAGAGCAAGAAAGACACTACTGTTATGAAAGAATAAACGTCTGTCTATTAACATTATGATAGTGGATATTTTGAAATGAAATTACAAAATTCTAAGTCTGCAGTAACAAACAAATGTAGCAAAAGGTGGAATTGGCAAGGCACTGATTATTGTTCATATCAACTGTAGGTTTAGAACACTACTATATATATATATATATATATATATATATATATATATATATATATATATATATATATATATATATATATATATATATATATATATATATATATATATATATATATATACCTAAGCAAACCTAAGCTTGCCTGCCCGCTGATGGGCAAGGGCCCAGAAATCGATAGCAGGAGGTCACCCAGACCAGAATCAAAGATAGTCCTCATTATTTTTATTTTTCATTCACGGCCTTATCACTGCACTAGCGAAGAAGTAAATCTTCGCGTTTACATTTATTATATTACCTATAGGCCAAGAAATCTTCCATTTTTCTATATATATATATATATATATATATATATATATATATATATATATATATATATATATATATATATATACATATATATATATATATATATATATATATATATATATATATATATATATATATATATATATCTATATATATAAAGAATCTTATAGACTGATAGAGTTGCAATAAAAGACTGTGATGAAACAATCACGTGCCTGAGGAAAATTAATTAGTCATAGAATATAAAAAATTGATATTTTTTTAGAAGAAATTTCTTCAGTTTTCTTTTAAACATTGTAAATTTTTTATTTTTTATTTCTGGAAGACAATGCATTTTAATACCAGATTAAATATACTTTTTTAAGAGTATTATTAAAACAGACGACTCTAATAAGTTGATTAAGGATAAAGTGTAGGTACAGAGTTTAAAAAGACAAAAAAAAACAATTCAATTTATATTTCAAAATTTATTTGAAGAAACAATTTAAAAATAACAAAAAATATAGGGTAAAACATACAGTTGTTGGCACCTATATAGTGATTGGCACCTAACTGATATTTTTGTCGGTTCTAAGGAGTTCAATAGATATGAAGTAAAACCAGTGGCGGCTGGTGAAATTTCAAAGTTGTATATCTCTGTTCCTACTCACAGGACCCATACCAAATTTAGGGGTTTCAATAGTGAGCCCACTGGGAATGTATTGGTAAAGAGAAAAACATTTTGTGATTTGCGAAAAAAAGTTAAATTCTTGGTGTGCCCCTCCTAAGAAAAAATGAACACGTCTAGGTATTGTATTTAATATTTATTATTTTTTCTGAACAAATTTTACATCATTTTGTCGACAGTTTTTAAATTTTGAGAGAAAAAAATGTGTTAGTAGAAAGTTATGTAGTATATTATGTTTATTGAGCTCAATAAAATAACATCACTTTCTACAAGTCCGTTTATTTACTGACTGGTGACCCCACGGATACCAAAACTAGCCAGAAGCACCCTATGACATAATGTCAACTACACAATATCTTAGGGTGAGTCTACATTAAATAAGCATTATACTACAAGTTATAGTCATTTGAATTATTTTAAGTCTAAAATATAATTTAAAAAAAAAATTCAAATGACTATAACTTTCTACTAATACACTTTTTTCTCTCAAAATTAAAAAACTGTCGACAAAATAAAGTAAAATTTGTTTAGAAAAAATAATATCTAAAATACCTAGAAGTGTTCATTTTTTTCTTAGGAGGGGCACACCAAAAATTTAACTTTTTTTCGCAAATTACAAAATGTTTTTTTTCTTTACCAAAACATTCCCAGTGGGCTCACTATTAAAACTCCTAAATTTGGTATGGGTCCTGTAAGTAGGAACAGAGATACACAACTTTGAAATTTCACCAGCCGCCACTGAGTAAAACCAAGGACTTAAATCCAAGGGCTCCTTCTCACTAGACTCCACAGGTGTTTCCAATTGGTTTTTGAGGAGTAACATCTTTTTCAACCTCTCCAAAATACCACGATGCCTCCGTAATGGTAACAACATATGACAAGTCAAAACAGTACCAGAATTACGTACAGACCTATCACTGATGAAGGTCTAGGTAAGCTATACAACCAACTTAGCAAGACAAACTGGCGAAAGATAACTGACTCGAATGAAAGTATCAATGAGAAGTTTTTACATTTTATCAATGCAATCACTGAATTAATTGAAAAAAATCTGCCTACTAAAACCAAGATGGTTCGTAGGAATAGTAAAAAAGTTCAGATAAACTGGTTCAATGATGTTCTGAGAGATATGAGAGAGAGACTCAGGATGTTGAGCTTAATTAATAGGCAAAACCCAGTGCTGGTAACCGAACAAATGGTTAATGATTGCAAAGGGCATTATAGAGCTGAGATATCCAGGGCGAAGAAAGCAGCTCATGATAATTATATAAACAATGCATCAAATAAATCACTTGCTATGTGGGATATAATTAAGTCATTTTCAGGTTCACAACCAGTGCCTCCACCCAGCAGTCTAAATGCTCAAACTTTTAATGACTTTTTTGTTAATATTGCTAATGAAATTATCGATAAACTACCTAATACTCAATCTACCTTTCAAGAGTTTTTGACAGAAAATTTTAATGGTGATTGCTTTAACTTTAAAGAAGTCTCTGCTAGTGAGGTTGAGGAAAGAATCAAAATGTTAAAAAATAGCAAAAGTAAGGATTGTTATGATCTCAACACTTCAATAATTAAACACATTAAGGACATTATTTCTGAACCCCTCACTGCTTTGTTTAATCAATGCATAGCCAATAATACGTTTCCATCTTCACTTAAAACAGCTAAAGTGATTCCCATTTTTAAAAATAAAGGTAGCTCAAAGGATGAAACAAATTATCGTCCAATCTCTTTACTTCCAATCATCTCCAAAATTTTGGAGTCACTGATGAAAGTTCAGATCAGTAGTTATTTTGAGACAAATAATATTTTCACCCAGAGTCAGTTTGGTTTTCGCAACAAAAAATCAACTAGTCTGGCAATAAATAGTCTAACTGAGTACGTATCAAATGGCCTAGAGAACAAATTAGACACATACGCATCTTTCCTCGACTGGACAAAGGCATTTGACTGTGTAAATTTTGATATATTAATTAGTAAGCTGCACTACTACAACTTCCATCAAAATAGTATAGCCTTTATTAGATCATATCTTGAAGATCGAACACAGTATGTCTCATATGATAGTAACTTGTCTAGCAAAAAAACAATTAAACACGGAGTACCGCAGGGCTCTGTTTTGGGACCCCTTCTGTTCCTGATTTATGTTAATGACCTCCCCAGTTTTGCTGAGGATGCTAATGTGATTCTTTTCGCAGATGATACTACCTACCTGCAACAGTATCATCCCTCCGAACCAATAAAAAACATGGTAGATGAGAAACAGGAAAAAATCGAAAGCTGGTTTTTGGCCAACAAACTCAGCCTAAATAATACAAAAACACAAAGTATAAATTTTACTTTGAGATTTTCCGAACCTGTTCTATCAGGTAGCGACTCTGTCAAGTTTTTGGGTGTATTTCTGGATAGAGGCTTAACGTGGGATGCCCATGTTCAATATCTGGGTGCTAGGCTTTCAAAAATAATGTTCTTAATTAGAAACTTATCTGTGAATGTTTCTAAAGAAACTTTATTAACAGCTTACCATGGTTATTTCAGCAGCAACTTGTCTTATGCAATACTAAACTGGGGTTATTCTCCTAAGGCTGCAGAAATCTTCAAACTGCAGCGAAGATGCGTACGTATCTTAGCTGGTGTTAAATATCGCGACTGCTGTAGGCACTGTTTTGCTGAACTTGGGCTTCTTACTCTTCCCTCTATCTTTATTTTAAACTGTCTCATATATATGAAACAAAATTCGTCTCTTTTTAAAAAACATAGTGACATACATTCCTGCCCCACACGTAACAACAATCTTTTGGTTCCATCATACCACAGATTGCAGAGAACACGGAGAGGCTCGGATTATTATGGAATCAGGTTCTATAACGCATTGCCTGAACACATAAAACATCTCGAGGAAAGGAAGTTCATCCGTAAAATAAAACAATATTTAATTAAACATACTTTTTATTCTTTTGAGGAGTATCTCAGCAGTGACTTTGTTCTGTGATAGCCAGTGAACTTAATAATTTTTGATATTTTAATATTTTTTATTATGTTTTCAGTACGTTTTCATTGTGTTATGAGTACGTTTTTATTATGTTTTTAATACGTTTTTACTTCGAAACGTTTTTAAAGTTTCCAATATATTTTAATGTGTTTTAATACGTCATATTGTGAATTAATTAAATAACATATTCATTAGCTTAGGTGATATGTATTGTTGATATAACTTAAGTTTTGACGTGTAAAAGCACTTCGGTGTAATACTTTACCAATAAATCTCTACTCTACTCTACTCTACTCTACTGACATATCATTTATCCTGGGTCTTGAAATGTAAATGTAATATAATGTAAATTAATTTGCCAGTTTCATGGTTTTCCTGCAAGTTCATTATTTCCTCTTCATTTTACTAAAAGTAAAAAAATTACTAATAATAATAATAATAATAATCCGTCCATGTTTCGGATTATTATGAAGTCCAATGTCCATAGTCCATAGTAGAATGTGTAGGTAATCCTAACAGGGTCTAGCAATTTTCTGTTCAGATAACCCAGACATTACTGTATATCAGACAAAAAATGCAAACAAAATACTGGATAAAATATCTATTACGTATACATTAAAATATACCTACTAAGAAAATGATTGAAGATTTTGACTATATTTTTTTAATTAAAATTAATTGCTTACAAATGTTTTCTTGTTGTTGTTTGGATTTGCCCTTATAGCATACAGCCGAAATCTTAATGACAATTTAGTTGAAAATTTGATACAATTTTAGTGTATCTAAAATGGACAACTAACAATAGGAATCCATAAGGGAAAATATAAGGATCTATGTAAAATTCTAAAGTAACTGTCTTTAATAAGGTTGTGGCTATTTCCGACTTCCTTGATTTTGTCGCTTGAACGTGGTACTGTTTATTCTTATAATATTTGAGCTGGTCATTAAGTGCTTTTATTTTTCTCCCACTATCCCACTAGAATGCCTTAATTCAGAGTAGTTCGAATTTAAGACATTATATTTTGCAGTTAGCTCTTTATATAATGTTTCATAATCTCGAGATGCCAAGATGGATGCACTAGCAGGAAGCTCAGAAAATGAATTTTCAGTTTCAACTATAGAAGAAACTACACTCTGGGACACATTTTCACCATCAATTGAGCTGTCTTCTAGAAATTTTTCTACGAATGCTTTTTGTTCACGTTTCATCTGCCTCCCCCCTCTAGCAAAGGCAGTTGAACACAATTTTGGGGTTTGAGAGGGCAAATACAATGTGGGAACAGCGGTCTTTTTCAGCTTCTTCCTTACTGGTAATCCTATAAAAAAGACACCTTTATTAGAAAACGTTTAAGAATTTTAAAGAGAAAATTATATATTATATCTCACATAAAAGAGGTAAAAACATAAAATTCACTTCATGCTTACCCAATAACTCATTCTGTGGGTCTCTTTCTAAGTCATTATTAGTAAAATGAACCGAACAGATTCTGCTGTTATCAGGATTTAATTTGTCCTTTCTCTTACAGCGACTTATCCACTCATTGCGGATAGTTTGCGACACCATATCGCTAGCTCTTGGAAAATCAAGAAATGGATGGTTTCATAACACTATCCGGACACCTTTAATTTTGGAATTTTAACACATTTTTTTATTAATATTGATATAACTTACGTTTATAAACAACCTTTAATGTGGAAAATACAATATTTTTACTCAGAAATTACTTTATTAGTAAAAAACACGATTATTATCAAATATTTTATGGTTTTGCAACATATTTGAGGTTATGGTAAAAATAAATTTTGATTGACGTTTTGGATTATGGAAACACAGTGCTGCCACATTAATTATTGTTTTTTTGGTGTTTTTATTCTTTTTGTAAAATCTTGGCACTAAAGCAAAGATATAGTTATTAGTTGTAAGTTGTGATTACTGTCGTCGTTTAAAAACGGATATAAATAATAATATTGTAATATTATTATTTTCTATAGCTTTGCTTGCAGAGCGTTTGCTCAGGTTTGCTCAGTTTTCATCGATATCGGTATATATTTATATAGATACGTTGAAATTCTTAATAATCCTTTAGATTTCCTCTTAACTTGTTTCAAGCCGCAATGCCGCAACATCGAGCACAGAAAATCTATAGGAAACTCAGTCAACTTTGGCAACACTGCATTAACTGACAATTTATTATGTAATTTTTCAAATTTCAATATTTTTTTTAAAGAAGAATTATGAATATTCCGCAATTTTTATTCAAAAAAATACTATTTGAAATACCTACTTTTCGATGACATAGGAAAAAATTCTTAATTCGGGTGTCCGGAAAGCGTTCCGGACCCGAAATGGATATCGTCTCCCTTCTTTTTAACAACAAAACTGTTACTGATCCATATATGGCACAACGAATTCCATGCATGTTCTTTATAGTACAGGATCCGAAGTAAGTTCGTCCTTCACCGATCTGCTTACCGGATGAAAACTATTTTTTATCAATGGTAATATGTTAACAAATATATCGCAAATGGGTTGCCTAATGAAATATGGTCAAGGCTATATAGGTACAGGGTGTGCGTGGATTTTCTTGCAAATGACAAACTTTTTTATTATGAATTTTAGAGAAAAAAGTTACTCTTCATAAAAAGTTTTGCTTAAAAAGATATTAAGTTTGACATAGAAAGTTTTTACTTTCTGTATACAGGATGTCCAAAAAGTGGTAAAACGTAATTTACTAAAACGAATTATTTTAAAATTTTTTTTTATTTAAATTTGTACCATTAAGGGGCAATATTTCATAAAGTACTTTAATTTGCCTATATGAAAAAATCAAAATTTAAAAATAATTCGTTTTAGTAAATTACGTTTTATCATTTTTTGGATACCCTGTATGTCTAAAGTAAAAGATTTCTATGTCAAACTTAATAGTTTTTAAAGCAAAACTTTTTATGAAGAGTAACTTTTTTCTCTAAAATTCATAATAAAAAAGTTTGTCATTTGCAAGAAAATCCACATCCTATATATTATATAGGGTGTGCGTGGATTTTCTTGCAAATGACAAACTTTTTTATTATGAATTTTAGAGAAAAAAGTTACTCTTCATAAAAAGTTTTGCTTTAAAAACTATTAAGGCTATATTATAGCCTTGACCATATTTCACTAGGCAACCCATTTGCGATATATTTGTTAACATATTACCATTGATAAAAAATAGTTTTCATCCGGTAAGCAGATCGGTGAAGGACGGGCTTACTTCGGATCTTAGACTATTATAATTAAGTACCTAAAAAGACGGATGTCTCAAAATAAACCCCTAAATGAAGAATTACAAATTTATTACCTTTTCGTAGCTTAAAAAGGTTCCCGTGACAGGCTTTAATGTCTCCGATACTAAATAAAACAACAATATCAAACGATGAAGAAAACACAGAACTAGTAACAGCACAGCTATAAGGATAAACTCTCCAAAAGTTTAAAAAACTGTTCAAAAAGAAGCAAAACAGCACAAACTACCGTATTTGCATATGCAAACAAAGCAAGAAGGTAACGTTGTGACGTCACACAATCATATTGACAGTTCTATTTGCGAACATTGGGTTAAATGGCATTGAGCACTCCTGTCTAGTTTAATAGCATTTTTTGGCGATTTAAAATCATCAAAACCAAAACCATGTGCTCTCTTTGTTTATCCAACGTAATTAAACGTCAACAGACAAAGATAGAGCCACAAAAATCAAAACCATATTGTTATCCTTATTCAAATTCAAATTCAAATTCAATTATTTGTACAATGCAGTCAAATGTAAATAAATAAAGATAACAATGGTAAACCCTTGGGTTTGGCTTTGATGGTTTTGAATCGCCAACAAACGTTTTAAGGCCTTGGGTTTGGCAATGTTGAAATGATTTGACTTTGACCTAATTTTAGTACGTGTTTTATTTGGATATTATTTGTTATTTGTGTTGTTTTTTGTGTAGTACTAGTACTTGAGTACTTATGTTAACAATAGCTTTAACAGTCCAAGAAATGCTGCAGTGTAAAATAAGTAGTTCATTAACATTTTAAAAACGTTTAGAAATTAAAGGAACAGGACGCCCCAAACCTCTTCTGGATCTAAGACAGACCACGAAAGGCAGAGGGAAAGACATTAACAGGTATTTTAAGCCAAGTATGTACAATATTTCTGACTTTTTTACTGGTTGTCATTTTTTCACTCTGTTATGTCAAAATGTTGATTTACCTACTTTTTTGCCAATTGCAAAAATCTGATATTGATGCAATTTTGATTGGTAAATATATTGCAGATTTTAATTCAAACATTCAAAAAATTAGAGAGCGTGTTATCTCTACAGACGCAAATGCTAACATCGGGGCAAGTACATCTAAAAAAAAATCCGAAAGACTCCAAAAGAACAATTTCTTTAGAAATATGCGATATAATTTTGTCAGAAATCCGCTGTCGTTTTAATTTTAGAGAACATTTAATTGTCACACGTTTGTTTAATACAAATAATTTTGCTGATGAGATGATAAACGTTTCCAAGCTTCAATCAGAATTGCATGTTTTATTTAGTCGTGAAGATTTTTGTAATAGTGCTGGTGCTGTTGCCATTTTACAGCTCTTATTAGAAATGAATCTTAGTGAAACGTTTTCAGAAAGCGTAAAATTATTAGAGATTTTATTTATTTATTTCATATATACATATATATATATATATATATATATATATATATATATATATATATATATATATATATATATATATATATATATATATATATATATATATATATATATATATATATATATATATATATATATACTACAGAATGTAAATTCCAAATGGTACAGAGAAAACAAAGAAACAAAGTTTACAAACAAAACACAGAAAACACCCAGAAGATAAGAGAGAGTATAAAACAATTAAAATTATTATTCTTATTATTATTATTATTATTATTTGAACAATATTAATCTTCTGAGGTTTGACAAAGTACAGTTAAAAATATCGCAGTCCGAGTATACTCGTAATTCCACGCTATTCTGTTGACAAAGGCGGTTTGGCCGTAGTTGGTCCGGTGGTAGCCTTCATAAAAAAGTTGTTGCTGCCTTGTGCGCCTTGCAGGAACAAATAGTGAAACTAGCCCCAATAGTCTGGCACAATCGATCTGGCCGTCCAGAAGCTTGTACAAAAAAGTAGGAGTGCGTCCCTTCTTCTGCGCTCAAGGCTCTTCATGCCACACAACATCAGTCTGGTCTCGTAGGAGAGATCCGACGAGGAAAAACGATGCTTGTACCAGTGGCGGCTCGTGACAATTTCTTAGGGGAGGAAGGCAAAAAATTTTCTTACAACAAAAATTACTAGGAAATCGGAAGGACTTCTACTTGGTCAATAAAATATTTTATGTTTGCTATAAAAATAAGTTATTGTTCAGCAAAACCAACGGGAAGGTGTAGAGTTTCCATTAAATTATTTTATTACCTATCTATCTAAACAGTAGGTACCTACACCTACTGTTTATTTAGGTTATACCTATTCAAAAGTAATAAAATAATAATATGGATTTTTGCCAGGACGGAAGGAAAATGGAAAAAGGAAATAAAAATGAAAGTTGAAAATAGAAAGGTCAGCTTGAAGATTAATCTAGGATATGTCCTATCCTAGAGGATAGAACTCGGGATAGGAAGAAGTGGAAAAGTGCATTCGCACATACCTTCACAAAAAAAATATATAAACTCCTTAGATATTTATAAAATAAAACGAAAAACAAACAAGAAAATATATTAACTTCTTACTTGCATACCTATATAGGTACAAAAAAAACTATTATCCCTTCATTTCATTATCCATTCATTAATCCTTCATTTACTTCCATGTTTAAAACTCAGATTATTTAGGAAACCCCCTCTCGTCCTCTATTAACGCACTACACCTTCCCGAACCTAATTAATCTAATTCTTAAAATCAAAACTGCTTAACTGGATATCAATCTTGAAGTTATTCGTTTAAAACACGGTGGGCGTGTTTGCCTCCAGTCGCCGTTTTCATCATGCGAAAAACGTACTACGTTTCCTAAAATATATGACTATTTGTCTTTTTACTTACACACTTTCCTAAAAATGTCAAGCGCAGAGGAAGCACGCCTCCGTCCAGCGATCAGGTGAAGAGCGAGACATCAAGATGCGATAATAATGAAACAGATAAGGACGCCGCGCTCACGGACCTGCATAATGGAGAGTACGCGCACTACGCGGTTAGGGGTGGCGTGGAATATTCTTACTATTAGAGCTGTTTCGCAAAATTTATACAGGAACTATTATAGAGTTTATATTAAAAAATATGTTTCAAAGCTGTATTAATTGTATTACATATTTATAAAATAAGGTAGGTATTATTATTTCATTTTGTAGCTATGCTGCAGGGGAGGCACTGCCTCCCCTGACGAGCCGCCACTGGCTTGTACAATAAGTACTTTGTAAATTTGTTCTAAACCCTCTCGAGTCTATTTTTATGAGTGGTGTAGCCTGGGGTCCAGATAACCGAACAGTATTCGAGGATGCTCCGAACGAGACAGTTGTATAGACACATAAGAGTTTTCGTATCGTAGATATATTTGGTGTTGCGCTTTATGAAACCAAGCATCCTGAAGCTCTTGAGAACGATGCTATCAATGTGTTTATTGAAAGACAATTGTCTGTCAGAGATAACTCCAAGGTCGTTAAATGAGTCCTCGATTCCCATGGTTTCGTTGTTAATTCTGTATGTATAAATAATGGGATTTTTACATCTGTAGAAACTGACCGCTTTGCATTTCGATACGTTAATATTTAGATAGTTTGAGGAGCACCAGGAAACAAAATTGTCCAAGTCGGACTGTAAACCGTTCGAGACGGCCTCAACAACACTGAAAAATTTAAGGTCGTCCGCATATAATAGAACGTGGGAAGACCCAAAGCAGGACGTAACGTCGTTGATGTACTATTCCAATGACGACAGTGGAAAGTAGGAGGTGCTTTTCGACACTAAAAAGGATTAAGACTTTCTTAAGAAATACAATGGCAGAGTCAAGGTTAAGCACTTCAGCTATGTTGAGCAGTGGCGTAGCTAGGGTGGGTGACACCCGGGGCGGCTATCAATGTTATCACCCCATGGTAGGGTATGATGGCTAAAAAAAATGCGAAAATTTTTTGGGTGCCACGCCCAAACTAACCCGTTTGGGTTACTTTTGGCGGCAAAATTTCTATTTTATCATTACATTTTTATTGATACTCCTGGATTTTTAAATAGGAAAAATTTAAAATAGATTTTTTAAAAATAATTACTAAAGTCCTACAATAGGGAATATGCATGTAATCCAAAAAATCCTGAAATATTTTTTTTTGTATTCTCTACATAAATTAAATGTTTATGGCAGTTGCTGTTATCTCTTTATTTTGGGTTTTATTAACAAAAAACAAGGTTTTATTTTGCAAATTTTCCTGCAAAATCCAACATCTCGTAAAACGGACTTCTTTTGTTTGTGACGTCACTTTTTTTATTACGTCAACGTTTTATAATGGCTAGTCACGGCTAGTGTAATGTAAATTTCTGTGTAAATCCATTTTCTTGAGTTTTTCCCAAAGACTAGAATATTTAGTCGATAGAAAATCTTTCGTTTTATTAAACAGACTGGTTATAAATGACCAAAACGGCATTTGTGCAAAGAAAATCGGAAAATTGGCTGGAAGTTAGTGCTGGTGGATTTGCCTTTACAATTTAGTTAAAAACACTTATTGTTTATTATACTATAAAAATAAATGTACAGCAACATATGGTTACTTGAATTTAGCGATACTAACCTTTACAGATACCTCTTAATGTAAAATTTTTGATTAAATTTGCAGTAGGTACTTTCTTCGACATCGGTTTTTTGGGCACATGAAAAAGGAGGTTTGCAGTGCACACACAGTGATACTGTTGCACATTGGCATACTACAATATTTGTAGTTTATATTTTTAATACATTTTAACGTTTAATAAAAAGAATTATACACAAATAGCACTGTAATAAAAACACAACCGCTACCAGCATAAACAACTAAATCAGCTGGGAAACTAATGCCGGTCTCCATATAACTCTGTACTGTAGCTGTCAGCTGTCTTCTTGTCTTAGTCCGAGAGTCGGTAATCATCTTGTGTTTCCTCTCCCAGAAAAATGTTCTATAATTATTTTAAAAAAATCACCTTTTTGACTTTAGGTCTTGTCGACTGACATTTTTCTATTCCTAAGCATATAACTTTACAATATTAACAATCAGTTTGGTAAATCAATTGATAGAGGATAGAGGTACAATCATTCGAGAAAATACTGACTTGCTTTCGGACTATCACAGAAATTCTTGATTTTCTAGACGTTTGTAGGTAGGCAGCCCTCGGTTCAGCTTTACGTTAACATGTAGATTGCCACTTATCCTTGTGACGTAACTTTTTTGAGCCGGCAAATGGCTCCTTTTGAAATTGTAATAAATTATACCGAAAAGTAAATTTTTTTTTTAGCTAAATTAACGCAGTAATTTTCCTCAAAATAGCAGTTTTGGGGTTGTAATGACCTCCTTAAACGATTTATGCAATAAAAAAAAATGTGCATATTCCTTATTAAAACAAATCTCTAGGTATAAAATTTTACATGTAGATAAAAATTCTTGCTTGAAACATTTACAAACTTTTATTCATAAACTAGTATGTATGAAGTTTGGCAAATCAGTCTGTGGCAGAGACGAAAGGGGGAAATGCCACAAAAAATGGCCAGGCCATTCTAATAAATTCTACGAAAATGGGCGTGCTTATTATTTTTGTCTGAATAAAAGGTCACAAATAAATATAGCAAAAATATTCACTATAGATTGACTTAAATATTTAACAAAAACTTTTAACAATGAAAACAATGACCTCTTCATAACAGACCCTATAAACATTGGCAATCACTTCTCGCGTTTGACTTTTTATCGTTTGATCCATGATGAATACCTAATTACGCCGCGCCGCCAATGGAGGAATAACCAAGGCGCTTGCTACCGCCACTCGCTCTCAGTACATTTCTGATCAGTCATCATTTCTTTTACCATAAGTGGATTCATTAAACAACCATTATTTGACTGGTCTGCATTACGTTTTGGTATTGATATTGGCTAGATTTATTGAATTTTGGAGAGTTTTGCAAATCGACTTTTTTAAGCTCGCAATTTTTTTTATATTTTAATTTTAATGGGCTTATCCAGCAAATTTTTTTTATTTCATAATACAAAAGTGCTTCATTCGAACAGCTTATCTCCAAAATATTAGAATTATTTTTGATGGAATTCACCCCCAAAACAGCGGTCAAACATCGCTCATTATGAAACGGGACGATGGCGTCTGGTGACGTAATCCCACGATGAGCGATAAACACTGGCACCGCTGGAAAGATTTTGCAATGAACTTTGTCAAAATGACACTTGTCAAAAATCTTATTCCCCTTAGGGAATCATGGCGGTGTTGTATTGGATTTATCGCATTGCCCGTTACATTCAGTTGTTTTTCCTGGGATGACGTCAAGCTGGAAACTGAATGTTTTCAATTTTGTCGAATTTTAAACCTTAATATTTTAGTTATTATCCGTCCAACAGACGTAATTTTGTGTGTGTGTTTTTCGATTGACTGATTGTGCAATAATAAACGCGAAATAACTAAACAAGCCCATTGCCCTCGAATGTACGATTTTTTGTTGTATTGTTATAATTTTGATTTTTGTTTGATGCTGGTGTCACTCCTTAAAGGGTGTCACCCGGGGCAGGCTATTGTATTGTTATAATTTCGATTTTTGTTTGATGCGGGTGTCACTCCTTAAAGGGTGTCACCCGGGCAGGCTATTGTATTGTTATAATTTCGATTTTTGTTTGATGCGGGTGTCACTCCTTAAAGGGTGCCACCCGGGGCAGGATACTGTATTGTTATAATTTTGATTTTTGTTTGATGCGGGTGTCACTCCTTAAAGGGTGTCACCTGGGGCAGGCTATTGTATTGTTATAATTTCGATTTTTGTTTGATGCGGGTATCACCCCTTAAAGGGTGTCACCCGGGGCAGGCTATTGTATTGTTATAATTTTGATTTTTGTTTGATGCGGGTGTCACCCCTGAAAGGGTGTCACCAGGGGCGGGCCGCCCCCCCCCCCCCCGAGCTACGCCACTGATATTGAGCATTGAGAAACCTTTTATTAGAAGTAATTATAATTTTAATGAGCCAGTGATTGAACATTTCTCCCAACAGAAGGATAGAAGTATCGATTTGATATACAAACACATTTAACTATATAAAAGGTGAGTAAATTATAAAAAAATAATATTAAAAAGGCTTGCACTAGTTGCCCACAAAATTTGACCCACCTGTAAAAAAACTCACGGGCCGCGCCTTGCATTATTAGAAATGCATGGGTCAAGACGTAACTAAAAAGTTAAAAATAAAATCTTGTAAAAAGCACTTTTTAAAAACAATTTATTATTTAGATATACTAAAACGACAAAATAAGTGTAGTTTTTTCATTGTGGCAATGCTGAATGCTATTTATAAGTGGACGTAATTCGCGTGGGTGGATCCTAATAAAAGTAGTATCAAAGTTATCACTGAAACAGATATAATATATTATGTTAAATTTATTATCTTAAAAGCTTGTCGTGTGAATAGAAAAGAAAAAATACATTCTTATGTACTTACAATTTCTGCCAAACAAAATTAATGCCTGTATGAATTTTTCGCGCGCGACGAGCTTTTAAGATAATAAATTTAACATAAATATATTATATCTGTTTCAGTAATAACAAAACTTTGATACTACTTTTATTAGGATCCACCCACGCGAATTACGTCCACTTATAAATAGCATTCAGCATTGCCACAATGAAAAAACTACACTACTTTTTTCGTTTTAGTACATCTAAATAATAAAAGCTTGTTTTTAAAAACTGTTTTTTACATGATTTTTAAATTTGGAGAAGTCACATGATTTTTAGCAGTCAAAATTTGAGGCGAGAAATACATAACAAGTAGTTACGTTTTATAAATTATAAGCAAGGTTGTACGCTATCGTGACTTTATCCATTGCTCTGTCATTTTACGCATATGTACAAGGGTCCCGCTGAAAATTACTGGATGTGGCAACATTGATGTAGCTGTGGTAACCACGGTTTACTGTCACATTAGCACTTCCATTGCTAGGTAATCTGTAAAATTTCAACTCTGTATGGCAATAAGGAATATGCATTTATTTTTTTATTGCATAAATCGTTTAAAGAAGTCATTACAAACCCAAAAATATTATTTTGAAGAAAATTACTAGGATTCAACTAAAAAATTTAAAAGCATCCATGTGCCCTCAGTGCCAAGTAGCGTCAGGAGATGAGTGTCACTCTACCAATGGCTCTCGACCGTTTTTGGACCAGGGACCACCATGTTTTTTTGAAAATCCTTGTTCACATACGTCGTGGAGAAGGGCATAAGATAGCACAAGGCAATTTTCCGAATTTCAGTATATGAAATTGCTTTTTTACACCAAAACTGCTCAAGGGAAGCAGATTCAAACGCGTCCTCGCAGTTTCTATCATTTTGTAATTCAGTAAGCTCTTCGTGGACTTCTTCAGCAACCTCTCCAACATTAATACCAAAAGGGTTACAATCGAATTTTGGGTACATTTTGATTGATAAACGATTGAATCTCCAGTAAAATGAATAAATGTTTCGCGGACCATATTTTAGTTCTCGCGGACCACCTGGGGTCCTCGGACCACCGGTTAAGAACCACTGCCTACATGTTAACGTCAAGCTTAACCTACATATGCTACATACAAACGTATATTATGAATCGACAACTTCTGTGCATTTTCGTACGATTATACCTATACCAATTAATTTAACAAATTGGTTATTATTATTATTATTGGTCATATTGTATGTTTAAGAGTGGCAAATGTCACTCTACAACAACAGGTTTGTTATGCAACACAAAAAATCCACATTTCCCAGCGTCACATACTCTATCCGATTTAATTTTTCCTCTTCGGAACACACCAACCAATCAGACGAGGAATTTAACTTCGGAAACAAAGGTGTGTGTAGCATGTGGAGAGCCGCCTTATTTGCCCAGACAGTAATTGTTTGTGTTACGGTTGTTTTTTTAATTACAGTGTAATTTGTGTAGGTATAATTCTTTTTATATAAAAAAAATAAAATTATAAAAAACTACCCTATAAATATTATATTGTGCCAATGTGCAAAAATACCACTGCAAGTGCCCTGAAAATTTTATTTTTCACGTGCCCCGAACAGCCGATGTTGGAATAAAGTACCTACTAGTGCAAATTAATCAAAAATTTTCCCTAAATAGGTATCATTAAAGGTCAGTGTCGTCAAATTTAAGTAAGCATAATTGGCTGTACGTTTATTTTTATGTTACAGTAAGTAAGTATGTGTAATGAAATTTTAAAGATAAATAAGCGGCCATCCATCATACAAGCATCCAGTTTCAGCAAATTATCCGATTGTCCTGGCACAAATTTCGTTCCGATCATTGTTAAACATTTAATGTGTCTTATCCACGAAATCTAACCTATGTTAAATAATCAAGAAAATAAGTTAACACTGGAATTCACCATATATTAGCCATTATAACACTTTATTTACATGGCATGTGACGTTACAACCAATAGTATCAATCAATAGCAAGCTTTGAATTTTGTCTGAAAATTTGTAATAGAAAATCTTTTGTTAATAAAGACCAAAATAAATGAATAAAAACGACCATAAATATTTAATTTATGTAGAGAATATAAAAAAAATATATTTCAGGTTTATTTTGAACTATCATATTCCGTATTATACACGGTGTCCCATATAAGAATGCACACTACAGGGATCTCGTAAACCAGAAGAGATTCAAAGATGATTAAATTAGAGAAAAGTTGCGCTTTGCTGAACCCTTCAAAGTCACGATTCGAAATCTAAAAAAATCCGATTACTTCCGAAGATATTTGGGAAAAACCGAATTTTCCCGATTTCGTTTTTATTTTTTTCTGACTCTATTTAAAAAGATATTACAAAATAAATTTCACATTCTCATTGCCACTTTTTCTGCTCTACAAGCCGGCGTTCTTAGATTTTCAATGCGACGTTTCGTTTCTTGGCAACCATCATCAACTTAATTTTTTTAAATAGTCGAAAAATTTTGTTTTATTCCTAAAAAATTCTAATTTTAATTCTAAATCCCACGACATACCGCTTCTTACATTTATCCGACGTTTCGGACGAAAAAATCATCATCAATAATATTTGATGATTATTACGAAGGAACGAAACGTCGGATCAAAAATCGAATTACGCTATCATGTAGAGGAGAAAAAATTACATGAGAATGTGGATTTTATTTTGACCTGTCTTCTTTTGTGAAATCAGAAAAAAATTAATTGCCAAAATTTATGTTTAAAACTTCAAGAATTCGTAGATTTTTTCTGATTCTACTGTAAGAGATAGATTAAAATAAATTTTACATTTTTATTGTCGTTTTTCTCGTCTACAACATGACGTCATTCAATTTTTGATTCTACGTTTTGGCTTTTCTCGACCATTATCAACTTTTTTTTAAATAATCGGAAAATTTTATTTTAAAACAGTTAAAAAAAAGTTGATAATGGTCGAGAAAAGCCAAAACGTAGAATCAAAAATTGAATGACGTCATGTTGTATAAACGAAAATACAAATGTAAAATTTATTTTAATCTATCTCTTACAGTAGAATCAAAAAAAAATCTACAAATTGTTGAAATTTTAAACATAAATTTTGGCAATTAATTTTTTTCTGATTTCACAAAAGAAGACAGGTCAAAATAAAATCCACATTCCCATGTAGATTTTTCTCCTCTACTTGACAACGTAATTAGATTTTTGATCCGACGTTCCGTTCCTTCGTAATAATCACCAAATAATATTGATGATGATTTTTTCGTCCGAAACGTCGGATAAATGTAAGAAGAGATATCTCGTGGGATTTATAATTAAAATTAGAATTTTTTAGGAATAAAACAAAATTTTTCGACTATTTAAAAAAATGAAGTTGATGATGGTTGCGAAGAAACGAAACGTCGTATTGAAAATCTAAGAACGCCGGCTTGTAGAGCAGAAAAAGTGGCAATGAGAATGTGAAATTTATTTTGTCATATCTTTTTAAATAGAGTCAGAAAAAAATAAAAACCAAATCGGGAAAATTCGATTTTTCCCAAATATCTTCGGAAGTAATCGGATTTTTTTAGATTTCGAATCGCGACTTTGAAGGGTTCAGCAAAGCGCAACTTTTCTCTAATTTAATCACCTTTGTATCTCTTCTGGTTTACGAGATCCCTGTAGTGTGCATTCTAATATGGGACACCGTGTATAGAAAGTAATAATAATTTAAATAATTCTTGTCCTGGTGTTTTCTGTTCCCAGCATGTAACTACAAAATCGTACAATAATTTATTATGATTTTAAAAGTGGCTTAAATCAAGAATAATCTCTTGCACAGTTATCAGTGGCGGCGTTTGGTGAATTGTATTCATCAAGCAGTGTTTTTAGTTGGTATGATAAGTGAAGAATAGGTAGAAAATCACTAAAAGATGAACAGCGTAGTGGCCGGTCGGCGACAGCGGTAACGGTAGCAAATGTTAATACAGGGGAAGGTCGGGATCTTTGCAGAATATTCAATTACATTATTTTCAGTATGGAACGCCTTTGATAGAAAGCCTAGAATTTACCAGAATCTTCTGGTTTTTTTTCGTTTTAATGCGCCTTGTTGTATGAAAATCCTTCTAGAATGTTTCAGAATTTTCTAGGACCAAAAAAAGGTATATAAAGAAGCCAGACCGGCTTCCGCTGTTGATTGTCTACGCAGCGTTTAAAGGCGCGCGTACATAGGTAAGAAACTTGCGACATTTATTGATCCATAAACTTGCATAAATGTTTACATTACAGCAATTGTTTGTTGCAAATTACGTCTGGCAAGTAGTTGTGACAGAAATGTTGTATAATTGTGCAGAAAAATATGTCTTGTGTGTTTACACTGATGAAGCAATCATTATCGCAATATCGTTGATATTTGTGTTTCTGCAATAAAATAAAGTTTTTTGTGTAAAGGCAAAATTTTATTTGAAATGTCGGCCCGACAAACATATACAGTCTTACGTTTGTTGAAAAAAACTCAGAAGAAAAAGAGAATATAGTTAAGAGAATGGATATTTATTAAGATGTGATCTTGAAGTTAATGGGCACTGTTGTCCGAATTAAGAATAGGAGATCCAAGACAACTTGACAATTTCATCGCGATTAGCAGACTACACACAAACTAATCTCATACACATCGTCAGCTCGATCAACGCTTTTCTTTGTTTTCATTCGTCTTATATTTTGATGAAACTGTATTCGCAGATTATGTAGCTTTCTAGATATTTCGCTTTCCACTGGTATCAAATTTTGCAGCTAAGGTGCAGGTTGCAGAAGGTGGTAGAGGATTCCTTCCTCGACAAAGGTGGTACCACCACTCACATCCTCTTAAAGGGCCGGTGAAGTCCCTACGGATGTTTCCAGCCCTGGATGTGTGAGTCGGATTTCCCCAGTACACCCAGGGTACATAGTACTTAGATTTCGGTCTTCGTGGGCTGTCAGAACATAAAAAAAAATTGTTTTAATGCATTTTATTTTTTAATCTTGTTTCTATAATTTTTACTGTTTACATCCCATAATTCCGGATATAATTCCCACTTTGTAATTTTGCCCCACTCTTTTTCAGTCAGTTTAATAATAGCGTGTATCGCCTTAAGGCGATTATTACTAAAATGGCTGAAAAAAGGAGTTGGGCGAAGGATGAGACATTTTCTTTAATTACACAGCATATCTGGTTTGCTGGGCCGACATTTCAAATAAAATTTGGTACCTTACACGACACAAAACTTTATTTTATTGCAAAAACAAAAGTATCAACGATATTGTTTCATCAGTGTAAACACACAAGACATATTTTTCTGCACAAATACATGGCATTTCTCTCACAACTACTCGCCAGGCATATTTTGCAAAAAACAATTGCTGAAATGTAAACACTCGTGCAAGTTTATGGAGCAATAAATGTCGTAAGTTTCTTGCCAATGTACGCGGGTCTTTTAAGTAACGTGTTGACTTGTTCTCAGTACAGAGGTTATTGGGACACTGTCAGTAAAAAAAGATTGTTAAATAAAGATTAAAAACGCGAAAGTGGATTGTGTATTTTGGTCGTTCGGAACGATATTGTAGCAAGATAATCGTCTAAAAATCGATCTTTATATTATTAACTTGTAAATAATCCATACCATATATTACGATCCCAAGTAATTTGATGTGGCTGAAGTTGGCATCAGATTCAGATTCATTTCTGCCAACATGTTTCTAAAATATAGAGTTCAAGAATAAATTTTAAAAAAATATTTAGTTATGGGGTTTTATATCAATTAAAAACCTAAAAAAGTCAGCAAAACAGAAAAATCATAAGCGTTTGCTTATTTTCTAAAAAATAAGGTGGGAGGTACAGGAATAAAATTAGATCCTTTGGACAAAAATTAAAATACCAGAAAAATACAGAAAACGAATTTTGTACACCACCAAATTTCGCATAGAGGTGCACATTATTATGAGAAAACACATATCTTCCAGATTTGAAAAAAATCAGGGGATGAAAGGGTGAAATCGACGGGACAGTAAAAAATAATAAAACACAGAAAACACTGAAAACGAATTTGATACACCACCAAATTTTTCACAAATGTGAGGATTACTACGAGAACACATATATCTTCCAGATTTGAAAACAATCAGGAGATGAGAGGGCGAAATCGACGGGAGAGTAAATAATAATAAAACACAGAAAACACTGAAAACAAATTTGATACACCACCAAATTTTGCACAAATGTAAGGATTATGAGAAAACACATATCTTCCAGATTTGAAAAAATCAGGGGATGAGAGGGTGAAATCGACGGGACAGTAAATAATAATAAAACACTGAAAACGAATTTGATACGCCACCAAATTTCGCATAAATGTCTGCATTAGCATGAGAAAACATATCTCCCAGATTTGAAAAAATTCAGGGGTCGAGAGGGTGAAATCAACGGAACAGTAAATAATAATATATCACAGAAAACACTGAAAACGAATTTGATCCACCACCATATTTTGCATAAATGTCAGGATTATTATGAGAAAACATATATCTTTGAGGTTTGAAAAAATTCAGGGGAGAGAGGGTGAAATCGACGGGACAGTAAATAATAATAAAACTCAGAAAACACTGAAAACGAATTTGACACACCACCAAATTTTGCATAAATGTGAGGATTATTATGAGAAAACATATATCTTCCAGATTTGAAAAAAATCAGGGGATAAGAGGGTGAAATAGACGGGACAGTAAATAATAATAAAGCACAAAAAACACTGAAAACGAATTTGATACACCACCAAATTTTGTATAAATGTGAGGATTATTATGAGAAAACACATATCTTCCAGATTTGAAAAAATTCAGGGGATGAGAGGGTGAAATCAACGGGACAGTAAATAATAATAAAACACAGAAAACACTGAAAGCGAATTTGATACACCAGCAAATTTTGCATAAATGTAAGAATTATGAGAAAACATATATCTTCCAGATTTGAAAAAATCAGGGGATGAGAGGGTGAAATCGACGGGACAGTAAATATTAATAAAACAAAGAAAACACTGAAAACGAATTTGATACACCACCAAATTTTGCACAAGTGTGAGGATTATTATGAGAAAACATATATCTTCCAGATTTGAAAAAAATCAGGGGATGAGAGGGTGAAATCGACGGGACAGTAAATAATAATAAAACACAGAAAGCACTGAAAACGAATGTGATACACCACCAAATTTTGTATTAATGTCAGAAATGTTAGAAACTCGTTGGCAGAAGTGCATCTGAAGCCAACTTCAGCCACATGTAATTTGAAACTTTTTATTTAATATTTAAAGTCGTTTGTTCTTCCTTTCAGATTTTCAAAGCCCTAGACTCAGATGAGCATTAAATATACCTTCTAATTAGGTCTGCTCAACGTGATGCTGTCAAAATACAACTGAAATGAAATTTTTGAGAAACAAGTCATAGATATTTTAATGCAAAAATGTCTAGTATATTAAAGAATTTAAAATTACTGTATGATCAGGAGTTATATTCCAACATCGTTAGAGTGGTAAGTAAAATAAATCTTTGTTTTTTTAATTCATCCTCAAATTTCTTTTATTTATTTTGTGAGAATAAAAATATAAATCCACACAAGGGAATCCACCACCTAACGTTTAAAATCGGTCTGATGTTTTTACAGTTGTGTGACAATAACCGGAAATTTTGTAAATTGGGCAGAGAATTTTTGATATTGTTTTTGTATCAAAATTTTCTTGCAGAAAGTATTGCTTCCTTATGGTAATTATTTGTATCGTGTACAACTAAATCACCATCTTTTCTTTAAAGTTTTAAATTTTTAAATAGCGGATTTTTTACTAATTATTTAAAGGGGTAGCCTGACTGGCGCCCCCTTCTTTGGTAAAACAAACAGTATTTACAAAATAAACCTCGTAAGTCTTTTGGAAAAGTTAGCTAAATAAACAAATCGAAATGTTTTTTAGACAGGTAGTGTTGGATTTCTTGATATTTCTTATGTGTATTGCATAAGGAAACACATATTTGTTCTGGCATAAACGAATATTTAAGTATGTTGTATTTCTCTAGCCGTGATATTTGATTACATGTTACTACTTCTACATAATGTCCGATATCAATGTCGTAGGTAAATTCGGGTACATCTGCTGTTTGTGAAGATGACATTGTCGTTGATTGTACTTGATCCGAGATTTCATCATATTTTACTTCACGTTCACACACACCATCAAAAGCCCTGGTTCTCTAGGTCTGTGATAAAGTCAGGCTCAAAAAATCCAAGCTCAAAAAAGGTTTCTTCAACATCCTACATCCGAAAATCGTCAAATTTTCACCGAGGCAAGAACTCAATACAGTCAAACTATCTTAGAGTCCAAAAATGCTTCTAACAACTGCACATAAGATAAAGTGCAAATCTTTCTGACCACTTGCCAAAAACATTAGTCAAAACTTCTGTAGAAGCACTTTTCCTCCCCTGACCTCTGACAACGAAATTATCTCCACCTCTAAAGGGAAACCTGAGCTATTTGCCAATCAGCTCGCTGCCAATTCCACCCTTACTCCTCCTGTCAATTTCGCTCGTTCAACCGCTTCGTCTGTACCCCACAAAATATCCGACATCATACTTAAGGTTACACAAGTTCAAAAAATTCTTCTATCCCTTGACACCAAAAAGTTCTCCGGTCTGGATGGCATACCAGCAATTGTTCTAAAAAAATGCGCTCGAGAACTTGCCCCATCTTAGCTCGTCTTTTCCAAATCTCGTATGACAAGGATATCCCCCCAGATAGCTGGAAGACGACTCGTGTGCAGCTTGTCCTGAAGAAAGATTCCAAGTCCCTTCCATCAATTATAGACATCTTCTCTCTTCTCTCTGTTGTTAGCAAAGTTATGGATAAAGTCATCAACTTGCAAATTATAAAATATCTAGAAAAACACAAGTCCATGACAGACAGTACGGATTTCGGCACCAAAGATCCACAGCTGGTCTCCTTACATTTGTCACTCATATCTGGAACAAGTCTCTCACATTTCATGGCGAATCCCAGATTGTTGCTCTACATGTTTCCATGGCTTTTGATCAAGTATGGCATGCCGCACTCTTCAACAAACTACCTTCCTACGGTCTTCCTCCCAAACTATGTACCTGGATCGGTAGCTTTCTCTCTAATCGGCGCATATCTGTTGTGGTTGACGGTCACTCATCTAACTTCCATCCTATCAATGTTGGCGTACCTCAAGGTTAAGTCCTGGTACCAACCCTATTCATTCTTCACATTAAGGACCTGCTCTCTTCAACTACCAATCGCATTCACAGTTATGCTGATGATAGTACTCTTCACTCCAACATTCACTTTTTCAGACAAGACTCGAATCAAGAGCTAGATAATAGACGCAGATCTATGTACCTATCCCTTTCCCAAGATCTTCAATTAATCTTAGACGTGGGTACCAAGAACCTTGTTCAGTTCAACACCTCCAAAACCCAGTCTTGCTCTCTGTCACGCAAAAAATCCGGCAACACTTACCCCATCCATATGATTGGCCAAGCCCTACAGAACAATGAAACGTTCGATCTTGTTGGCATTCGTTCGAACATGATTTTAGCTGGCACAAACACATTACTTCATTAGTCACATCAGCAGCTAAAAAGGTTGGTTTTCTCTTTCGAATCCGAAAATACTTTCCAACTTGCACAGTCTCTATGTTTCCCGAATAAGATCTAACCTAGAGTACTGTTCCCACATCTGAGGAGCCGCATCACCTTCGACACTTAACATCCTTGATTATATCCAAAGGAGAGCCATTCGACTCGTGTAATAAATTGTCTTTTTATGTGTTACACTGAAAATAAATTGTTTTGTTTAGAAAATAACTAAACAACACCAATGTTCAGCAGCTAAAAAGCTTAGTTTTCTCTTTCGATCCAGAAAATACTTCTCCCCTTCCAACTTACACACTCTCTGTTTCCCAAAGAAGACCTAACGTAGCGTACTGTTCCCACATCAGGAGAGCGGCATCACCTTCGACACTTAACATCCCTGAGTCTATTCAAAAGAGAGCCATTCGACTTATCAATGACCCAGTCCTCACAATAAAACTCCCTACTCTCGTTCATCGCCGCGCTGTTGGGGATTTATTCCTTTTCTACCGATATTTCCACGGATTTTGCTCTGAAGAACTAGCCGCTGTAATTCCCTCCTTGACTGTTCCTAACAGAGCAACAAGAGGCGCCTTACGTATGCATCCCAGCTACAAAAGCCTAGAACATCCCACTTCTCTCGTTCATTTATACCTAGAGTCTCCAGATTATGGAACAAATTGCCTGCAGCAGTTTTCTCCTCCCAACCTCCAATCCTTTAAATCCCGTGTCAGTAAATTAAATTTCCCTTTTCTTGAGACGTCCACGGCTTAGTACTTAGACTTGAAGTATGGGCTGTCTCATAAAAAGAACTACTCGTTTTAACTATTGTTTCAATAGATTCCATCTTCATGAGATTTATCGTGGGTTTTGTGCTTTGAAATGATCAATTGTTTTCTGACTTCTCTCGCTCATTTTTTATAAAAAAAGCCGATAAACAACCATCAAATTATGACTTCCAATTATTCCAAATATTAAAATAAAAACTATTGCCTAAGTTATTAAAAAAAAATTATTTCAATTGATTTGCCCTGTACATGAAATAAAAAGGGCATTTAGTTTTGCCAACGACAAAACAAAATACTATTTTCTTGTAGAGTATAGCAAAAATACGTACAAAATATTTTTTAAATTGTCTACGCAGCATTCTAAATCAAAAGTGAACCCGATTTTCAAATGGTAAAATCGTAAACTATACAATTTTTTTTATTTTGTTCAAGATAATGATCTATATTAAAGTAAATACTTAAAATTATTCATCCTGTATGCAGGCGCGGCCCGTGAGTTTTTTTACAGGTGGGTCAAAATTTTGTGGGCAACTAGTGATATCAACGCAACAAGCAAAATACACTTTTTTAATTAAGGAAGGTTTTTTAATAATTTGCCTATATTGTTTTTCCAATAAATTATTTACCTACAAATAAACAGGCTAAAAAACATAAAATAGGTACTGTAGTATATTGAACATTGCTACTCTATATGTTTATGACTTTTAGTATTGCTTTTCTATGTGTTTTAGTCTAAGATTGTTAGCGGCTTCCCGTTTTGATACGTATCCTCAATAGAGGTCGCACCTTGTACTAAAAGTATGATTATTCGTAATGTGTTAGAATCTAAGGTAAGAATAAACAGGCAATACAAGCCATTTTCGTTAAACATTTATTTTTAGTGATTTGCAGTAAATCTTAAGATTTTCTACAGTATCCGTTGGATTATTTAATCCCACTATGCTACAGGTACTAAAATTGCATTTTTGAAACACCGTTTTCTTTAATAAATACAATGCGCATATTAGGTAATTAGTTTTTCTTTGTCCAACCCAAATGTTTTGAAGGAGTATATTTCACGGGGTGGTTGGAGTGTATTGCCCCGGGACCGGCAGCGTCGCCGGCCACGCGCGCGCCGAAAGCGATATTATTGGTGGGCCGTCGACAAATTTTGTCTCTTTTTGACTTTCTAAAGCGCGTATGTTTAGTCTTCTCTTAGTTTTAATGCATTTATATAGTCCATATAAACCTATGAGGTCAATTTAAAATACGACCGAGCCCGGAGCAAGCTTGGATACCTATATTTCGACGATGGGTTGGCTTGAATCTTTCTTGGGGAGTTTTCGCATGGAACTTTAGTTTAGTTTTAAAAAATAAATTATGTCTCTATGTTTCCCGAATAAGATCTAACCTAGAGTACTGTTCCCACATCTGAGGAGCCGCATCACCTTCGACACTTAACATCCTTGATTATATCCAAAGGAGAGCCATTCGACTCGTGTAATAAATTGTCTTTTTATGTGTTACACTGAAAATAAATTGTTTTGTTTAGAAAATAACTAAACAACACCAATGTTCAGCAGCTAAAAAGCTTAGTTTTCTCTTTCGATCCAGAAAATACTTCTCCCCTTCCAACTTACACACTCTCTGTTTCCCAAAGAAGACCTAACGTAGCGTACTGTTCCCACATCAGGAGAGCGGCATCACCTTCGACACTTAACATCCCTGAGTCTATTCAAAAGAGAGCCATTCGACTTATCAATGACCCAGTCCTCACAATAAAACTCCCTACTCTCGTTCATCGCCGCGCTGTTGGGGATTTATTCCTTTTCTACCGATATTTCCACGGATTTTGCTCTGAAGAACTAGCCGCTGTAATTCCCTCCTTGACTGTTCCTAACAGAGCAACAAGAGGCGCCTTACGTATGCATCCCAGCTACAAAAGCCTAGAACATCCCACTTCTCTCGTTCATTTATACCTAGAGTCTCCAGATTATGGAACAAATTGCCTGCAGCAGTTTTCTCCTCCCAACCTCCAATCCTTTAAATCCCGTGTCAGTAAATTAAATTTCCCTTTTCTTGAGACGTCCACGGCTTAGTACTTAGACTTGAAGTATGGGCTGTCTCATAAAAAGAACTACTCGTTTTAACTATTGTTTCAATAGATTCCATCTTCATGAGATTTATCGTGGGTTTTGTGCTTTGAAATGATCAATAATTGTTTTCTGACTTCTCTCGCTCATTTTTTATAAAAAAAGCCGATAAACAACCATCAAATTATGACTTCCAATTATTCCAAATATTAAAATAAAAACTATTGCCTAAGTTATTAAAAAAAAATTATTTCAATTGATTTGCCCTGTACATGAAATAAAAAGGGCATTTAGTTTTGCCAACGACAAAACAAAATACTATTTTCTTGTAGAGTATAGCAAAAATACGTACAAAATATTTTTTAAATTGTCTACGCAGCATTCTAAATCAAAAGTGAACCCGATTTTCAAATGGTAAAATCGTAAACTATACAATTTTTTTTATTTTGTTCAAGATAATGATCTATATTAAAGTAAATACTTAAAATTATTCATCCTGTATGCAGGCGCGGCCCGTGAGTTTTTTTACAGGTGGGTCAAAATTTTGTGGGCAACTAGTGATATCAACGCAACAAGCAAAATACACTTTTTTAATTAAGGAAGGTTTTTTAATAATTTGCCTATATTGTTTTTCCAATAAATTATTTACCTACAAATAAACAGGCTAAAAAACATAAAATAGGTACTGTAGTATATTGAACATTGCTACTCTATATGTTTATGACTTTTAGTATTGCTTTTCTATGTGTTTTAGTCTAAGATTGTTAGCGGCTTCCCGTTTTGATACGTATCCTCAATAGAGGTCGCACCTTGTACTAAAAGTATGATTATTCGTAATGTGTTAGAATCTAAGGTAAGAATAAACAGGCAATACAAGCCATTTTCGTTAAACATTTATTTTTAGTGATTTGCAGTAAATCTTAAGATTTTCTACAGTATCCGTTGGATTATTTAATCCCACTATGCTACAGGTACTAAAATTGCATTTTTGAAACACCGTTTTCTTTAATAAATACAATGCGCATATTAGGTAATTAGTTTTTCTTTGTCCAACCCAAATGTTTTGAAGGAGTATATTTCACGGGGTGGTTGGAGTGTATTGCCCCGGGACCGGCAGCGTCGCCGGCCACGCGCGCGCCGAAAGCGATATTATTGGTGGGCCGTCGACAAATTTTGTCTCTTTTTGACTTTCTAAAGCGCGTATGTTTAGTCTTCTCTTAGTTTTAATGCATTTATATAGTCCATATAAACCTATGAGGTCAATTTAAAATACGACCGAGCCCGGAGCAAGCTTGGATACCTATATTTCGACGATGGGTTGGCTTGAATCTTTCTTGGGGAGTTTTCGCATGGAACTTTAGTTTAGTTTTAAAAAATAAATTATTAGGTGTATCATTGAAAATAGATTTAGGTGGGTCATTGACCTAATGACCTTATGGACGAGCCGCGCCTGCCTGTATGTTACGTGGATAAAAAGTGGTCTTGGTAGGATTCTGGTTCCTTTTATTAAAGGTAAAATTTTAAGCTTCTTTAAATGTTACTTCTCCCTTCCAGAAACGTAAAACAAAATCGAAGTTCTCAATATTTTAAAACGCATATTAAAGCACCCATAGTCATGGTAAAAGTTATTATATCGATTTTGTTCGTAATTTTCCCTGTTCGCTATACTTTATAAAATGGACGATTCACTACAAGAAATATAAGTTTTCAAGATAAAACTTACCTTAAAATGCTATTTATCTAGCACAACAGCTTAAGTTTTTGTTTTTCAACTTACTAGGCCACTCTACAATCTATTATACTATATTTTGATAATCACGAATTGATACTACAAAAGTACAAAAAGACCAAAACACGAACGTTTATACACCTGTAAATAAACAGAACAAGAATAAAATGGCCCTATTAATCCAACTAAAACGTATTTTAATACCTCGTTCTCTTTTCTATCCGTTTAAAATTCGACCTAAAATGCAGAATAAGGAATATCAACGACTACGCCGAACCCAGCGAGCAGTGTTTCCAACAGCACACTATCGTTTTCCTCACAAAATTCGATAGAATTCCTCAAAATTCCTCACGTTGATCGCAGAGGCGGATTTAGAATTTCGTTTTTTTGGGGGGGGGGGGGGGTGGCGCAACGTCATCTCGAGCTACACAAAAGTATATACCAAAAAGAACGGGCAAGTTCGTGTGCTACATTATTTTTTTGTTTACATTTCTAGGAAATGTATACTATTTCATAAAAGACGAAATATCTAAACCTGTTCTTGCGAAAACAAAACGGTTTGTTTGGTAACTTGCCAAAATTCTGGCATTTTTTTATTCATACCTTTTGTCCATTTGGACTGATTCATGAAAATTTTTCGAAAACATATTTTTTGAAAGCACTTTTTTCGAAAATATATTTTCGAACACAGTCATTCGAAAACTAGGGATGTTTTCAAACTTTTTTTCGGAAACTGACTTTTAGAATTTTTTTTAGCCACCTTTCGAAATTTTTTTTTTAAGAAAACATGTTTTTATAAAGTACATTTTTTCAAACATTGTTTCGAAAAAGACTTCGAATATTTTTTATAAAAAAAGAACTTTTTTTTAAAGTAATTTACTACAGAGTTACATAGCAGACATAAGGAAACGTAAATCTGACCAAATACAAACACAGTTCGTTTAGGTTAGGTTAGGATTTCTTGTCACTTTTTCATTGACATTTCCTAAGCCAGTAGAGTTCATAATTTAAAGTGTTTTCTAAGAAATATATTTTAGGAACTACTTAATTTAGCATCAAACAAAATGTTTGTTGAAAAAAAAAACAGATCAATAGGTCATCCTAGCTCACACGCGACAGGAAAAATTGTTTGATTAATATGAAAGAGAGAGTAAATATTGTAGCATTTTTTATTTATACCTTCTGATCATTTCGGGGATATAATACGGGTACTTAGGAAGTACAATTTTTAGAAAACAGATTGTACCAACCACAACAATAAATGTACCAGATTTAATGTACCAGATTCCACGCTATTGGTGTACCAACTTTTGTAACGGCGGCAAATTTAAAAATTAGTTTCACAGCATACAAAATCCTCAATTTTCCTCACAATCCCACGCTCCTCAAAAATCCTCAGCACATCTGTAAATTCCTCACATTTTGAGGAATTCCTCACACATTGGCAACACTGCCAGCGAGTCTCCGAACCCAGACAGACGCATGCAGTATTCTTCATGTTTGTACAGCATTGTCAAGTTTTATTTTTACAGTCTAACTAAATATCGTTTTAATGGGAAATGTAGAATACATTTCTTTCTTAAAATCTTTTGTATTTTCGTGAATTGGGAGGTTACCCCCTAAAACCCCCCTCTTGTGTACAATTACCGCTTTTACCGCTAATGTAAGTAAAAGCACTGTGATTTCCCATATACAGGGTGGACAACTTAAAAAATTAAAGTTTGTTGATGTTTGCTCTAATTGAAACATTATTTATCTGAGGCAAATAAGTATTACTTATTCAGTAGTAGTATTTTGCATAAGTAGGTTGTTATTTATTCATACAGGGTGTACAATTTTTTTTTAACTTTTTAATCGGCAATGTAAGTTTGAAAAAAGTATTTGGATGTACCTACAGCTTTCAGTTACAATTTAGATTTTTCCTACAATAAAGGATAAAAAAATCTGTTTAAATCTGTTACAACTCTAAAACATCAACTTAAAAGAAATAATATTCTATAGTGCACCAGGGAATTTACGTGGAAAATGAAATTTTTATAGAGGATGGGAAATTGAAAAAATATGATTTTCATTTTTACTGTGCACGGGTTTGATTATTGAAATTGTACCTTAATATAGGGATAACAATTCAAGTTATTAAAACTGACTAGCTAATGTAACTACGCGTTACCGTTGATGAAATAGTGTAATACTTTTTCAAATTTTATCGTACTTAACTTAATTTCGCAAGAGAAGTTCCGTTTAAAGGATTTTACAACATTTCTTTTTGGATCTTGGTATGTTTTTATGTAATGAAATCGCCGTTAACTAATTTATTCACGCTATAATTATCCCAGTCAATTACATTTTATGTTATCTTCGGGTTGGTGGTGTAACGCGCATGTGCGCTAACATATGTACCAGGTGTCACAATACTTCTAATAATATGTCAGTGGTGTAGCGGGCACATGGTCAAGTGAAATTCTTGGCTACAACGAATTATTCCTACCAAGTAGTAGTTTTTAAATTAAATTATTGTATGTAAAAATGTGGTTATTGAAATATTAATTTATGTGACTACTAGCGCCATCTGTTAAGTACAATTTTCTTTAAATTACGATTTGGCCTAAACTTTTATTTTGATCGCCCTAAACTTTTATTTTGATCGCCGAAAATAGTAAATAATTTTGTGGGCTGGGCAAAACTTTATTAAAAAAATCAAAAATCATTGATTTCAATAAAAAAATCATGATTTTTTTCTTAGTGCACGATACGTATAAATTTTTAATGTCAACGTTCATGTCCATTTTTTGGAACTAGTTTAATTGTATGTATTTCATGAATTTGAGTATTATAAAATTAAAATAAAATAGAATTCACAAAAAAAGCCATTCTTAACAGGACGTTGCGTGTCGACCGACGTGTCTGTGCAAGAAAATTCCTGTAGTTTCGTGTTTTCTACCACGCGTACAAAAGTCGGCACGCACGCGGCCAAGCATCATTTTTCTCAGATTATTCGCGCATTGAAGTAAAAAGTGCAAGTAAAATTTAAAAAGGGTTTGTTAATCTGTCTGGAAGAAAGGATAAAAATGCACCACCAAATTTGTGAAAAACAAGTATTGACAAGTAGTGAAAATAATTATGGGGCATATTTTCTAGATTTCTGGGGTAAGAAATCTAACTTTGTATTGTTTAAAAAAATATTTTTTACATCAATTGGGGTCGGTTGAAGGGTCAAAAAGGAAAGGGTCAAATAAAAAAGTGTGTGGCATTTTATTTGTCAGGTATTTTTGAAATCTGAAGTCTTAGTATATTTGTCATCTGTGTAACTGCATAGTGGGGCCTATTTATTTTTTAAGCAAATCGATATTTTTAGTGTTATGGAATCACTTCGGTGTCCGTCCGTCCGTCTGTTACAGGCGGCTTTCTCTGAAACTATTCGACGTAAAAATTTGAAATTTAGCACAGAGATAAAGTGTGGTGGCCCAATTATAGACGTGAAGTATAAAAAATTAAATTTTAATTCTGGGGGTTAATTTCAGGGGGTAAAGTGGGGCATGGAAAAAAATTTCAAGGGCGTCGTGTAGGGTATCAAATGAAATCTTATTGAAGCACGAATTCAACAATATATATGATGTATTTTTTTATGCATTTTTTTAAAGATTTTTTGGAAAAAGTGCTTAAAAATTGCTGTCCCCCACCCTTATCACCAGAAGGATCGCTCTGAAAAATCTTTAAAAAATCGTGATCATTAAGAATTAGGTGTAGATTCAACCAAAGTTGTCAGAATTGAAAAATCCTAGCGCGATCAATTGTTATAAACAATTTAATTGTTTATTTTGTTATAACTGCTAAACTATTAATTTTAGAGAAAAAGTTTTTCAACAAACAATATTTCTCAAGTAATTAATATCGAAACAACTTTTGTTCTTACACATTTTTAAAAAATTTTAATTAGGCTCCGCGCATACGCGATGTGATACAGCGTTGGTGCCGTCGGCGGCGGGTTGCGCGGCATATGGGCGGAGATCTTCCGACCGAGGTTCGCTCAGGTTAAGTGGGGGGGCTGATGGCACGGAGCACCAATTGTGCAAGCGTAGCCTGCACTTGACCTATTTTTTCCTCAGAAACAGAAAGACAATCTACCCCGACAAGTTTTGCCAGTATGCCATCTGCGTCGACATCTACGCTCGCTTCCACATCAAGATGTGCAAAGTCTCCACCGGGAGCATTAACTGCTTCAGAGTCAGAATCCGGGTCAGTTGGAAAGAAGAGGAAAGCCGAGAATCCTACCATAACTACTTTTTAGTTAGAACATCATCAGCTTAAACAAAATATTGACAAACAGATCGCGAAAGCGATTTTTGCTACGAACTCTAGCTTCCGATGCATACAAAATGTGCCAGCCAAAAAAGCTATCCAGTTATTGAGACCTGACTATATCCCGCCATGCCGCAAAACCATAGCGACAACACTCTAGATGAGATTTACGCTGAAGAAAAAGAAAAATGTTTTTCTTTGCTCTCAGGAAATAGTGCAAATATGTCGATTGACGGATGGTCAAACGTCCACAACGAGCCAGTTGTGTGTGCTACAATTGCAACCGAAGAAGGACAAGCCTTTCTGTATGAAAATATCGATACCTCAGGTCAAACTCATACCTCAGAATATTTGACAGAGATTTGTTGTGACCTGATTTCGTCATGTGAATCACAATACGGATGCAGTGTAAAGTTCTTTGTTACAGACAACGCTGCAAATATGGCGGGTATGGGAAAAAGTATAGAAGAAAAAATTGAGTCTACAATTATAACCTATGGTTGTTCAGCTCACATTTTAAATCTATTGTGTATGAGCTGGAAATCAAAAATATCAAAGAAAATGTGGCCCAGGTGGTAAAGTAGCAAGCACAAAATTTAAACAGGCAAGTGGTAAGACGCTAGTGATGAAGTGATGCCAAGTGATGTGCGGTGGAACAGTGTTACCGATTGCTTAGAAATGTATATCGCTCATTGGAACATACTGCTGCAGATCTGTGAGGAAAACAAAGAGAGAATTGATAATACAATCTTCCAAAAAGTTTCAAGCATTGGCCTCAAACGCCGTGCAGAAGAATACTTAAAGATTTTAAAACCAATATCGATTGCTTTGGATACTTTACAGGGAAAAGGTGCTACCCTTTCGAATGCCGTGGGACAATGGAAAAATTTGCAAAATATCTTTGAAGAAGGAGAAAATCCACAACTATCACTTCAGCAACATCAAAAATTTCAGGGCCGATATGAACAAGCACTGACACCTTACCACTTTATAGCTTATATGATGGACCCATCTAAGCAAAAGTACAAGTTGACCGCCGATGAAAAAAATTTGTCTTTAGAAACTATAAATGCAATGTATGGTGATAGTGGATTATTACCATTAGTAATAAAATTTATTGCTCGTTCTCCGCCCTTCAAAAACATCATGTTCTCTGAAGAAATAACGAAAAACGTCAGTGGTAACTATCACAAACTGATGATGATCAAGAAATCAAAAAACAGATACCTGTATTAAAACAATTTTTTTGTGCAATTGCTTCTTCAGCCTCAGTGGAACGAGTTTTCAGTACCTTTGGGCTGCTACATTCTGATTTAAGAAATAGACTGGTGGTTGAAAAAGCAAGAAAATCAGTATTTTTGTTTAGGTATTATAATGAGAATTAAAATAAAGTGTTTCAATTTAATATTTTTTATTTTCCGTTAAAGCACTTGCTTGTGAAAGTTTGTTTCTTCTTCTTGGAAATAAAAAAGATCGACTAAGTTATTTATTTTCGTTCAATAAATTTTCTCAAAATTATCATTGGCTTTAAATTAAAGTGTGATTTTAAAAAAAAAAATCACTTGATTTAAATCATGATTTTTATCTCGATTTAAATCAATTGATTTAAATCAGCCCAACCCTGCGTTTAACACATTTCCGCGCTACACTTTCAAATGTAGTCTTAAATATAAAATCATTAAATAAAAGAATGGGCACACTATGCATAACCCGTTAATACAAAATAAAGCTTATATTGTTGTTATTGTACTATGTTAATCGCTGTGATGTAAAGCTTAATTAAAAAACTCACCGTGTATAGTCATAAGAATAATAAAACCGTATAGCTTATTAAATGTCATTGTTCTTGTGGTACACAAACGTTGTTTGACAAGCCAGACAAATACAGTAAATTTATACAAAACGAGAATTTATCCAAATTTGAATTTGCAGATCATTATTTTTAAGTACATGTTTTAAATTTGTTTTTTAGTGTGACTTCACTCTCACTGTGAGTGAACAAAAGCCAGATTATTTACCATTATTGGGAAAATTCCAAGTTACGTTATATTATGGTGACGCCTTATACCACACCCGTCAATATGTACAGGCTGAAAATTTTTATCGACAGGCCTTGCAGATGAGAAAAATTATTATTAATAAATCTAAAAATTCAAATAACAAAATTATTGACAATCAGAATGATATTGCTAGTGACGTAGATATAAAATTCAAGATTCATTTATGTTGCTTGGCACTAAAGCAAAAGAAAGCTGCTGCCGATATTTTACAAACTATAGCGGCAAGACAAAGAACACCCAAGATAAACATGTCTCTCGGAGCAATTTATAAGGAAGTCGGGATGGAGAGATCTGCTATAACTTGTTTTAAAGAAGTATTAAGAGAATGTCCACTAGCTATGGAAGCCATCGAAAATTTGCTTAAATTGGGAATAAACGTAAGTTACTACTTATTTGATTAATTAAAATATTATGTAATTCTGATTCTTCGCATTTGACGGTGCAATATTTAAGCATCCATCCATCCATCCAATTTTAAATGATATCATTTTGGCATAAGAACATCGGGCTGAAAATATTTCTAAATACTCGTAATACTATCGTTTAGTGCCTGGGACCTCTCCAGTGTAAATTCCTAAGTGGAGGTTATAATAGGTCTGCTTCATCCTCGCTTATTAGGAACTACGACAAAAATAAATATAAAAAATAAATATTACTAGTGTTTGCTTACTCTTGAAATTACAAATCTACTTTGAGTAAATATCACACTACTATCCATTTCTAAAGTTTTGACCCCTCAGTCTGAGGGTCAATAACAAAAAAACCACGGGGCAGAATAAACTGAAAAAATTACAGCTTGGTAGGACGTTATCCAAGAGTTTCTGCCAAAAAATGTATTATTGTAGTGTAAACGATATTGAACTTATTCATAATCAAGTAGAAAAAAACAACATTTTACTACGTTAATACTGATAAACGATTTTCTCATGTCTATATATTGGTTAATTTTTTCCCTATTTAAATGCAATTTTGAAGGTAGATAGAAAAATATCTATACTTTCGCAAGAGATTGGTAGTATGTGTCTAAAATTGTATTTTTTTATTTTTTAATGATGTTTGTGTATCAGCTGTACTGTGGACAATTTAAAACCTTAAAAAAATCTTTACACTCGTAGACGTAGTTATTATTATACAAATGTATTTTATTACACAAAATTAAAAAAAGCACCTTTAGTTCTTGTAAAAATTGCAATAAATATTAAAAGCCACATAAGAAAGAGATGCAAAGTGTCAAACGCCTTTACCGACATAATCACAGTACGGTGGCGTCGGTAAAGGTCGTATGTAGTCCGTAGGTCCATGTATTTTTATTTGTTTAGAATTTAATCTATTTGTTATGTATTGAAAAGATTTGTAAAATAATATTATTTAGTTGATTGTGGTTGTTTATATCTACTTATTGTTGATTTAAATTTTTGGTTTTAGTGGTAGATAGTAATTTGAAATTATTATTGTTTTCACACGATTTTTAAGATTATCTTGTTCGAATTTATATAAATACCTGATGTAATCTGAACCAAAAATACGGTATCAAACTACAGTCTAATAAGTTAAAATGTCTCGTCAGTGCAACGAACAAATGAAAAATATTATATTAAAAGTCAGAGCGTACTTTCAATCAGAGAAAGACAACGGTTTGGAAAATATTTTGATTGAGCAAGTGGTTAAAAGAACAGCAGATTGCCTGGGTATTAGTGAAAGCACCGTTAAACGTGTTACTGCGGAAGAAAAAAGTTCCGGTATTATTATACCATCAAAAGGGAGAAGTGGAAGGCCCCGACTGGAATGTGATGAGATTTTGCAGGGCGTCATAAGGAGAACAATATTAAATTTTTACCTGGAGCGTCGGTTTCCTTCTATAAAAGAAGTTTACCAGAAATTGAAAGAAGATGTCGATTATTTACCAGAATTTTCAGAAATGACTTTGTACCGATGGATTAAAGAACTTGGGTTTTCCTAGAAAAAACTAATTAATAAACCAATTTGAATGGAACAAAACACAATCGCTGCCAGAAGAGCGGAATTCTTATACGCCATATAAAGAGATATCGTGAAGATTCTTGGCAAATATTTTATACAGATGAAACATGGTGCAGTGCAAATCATTCAAGGAAGTGTGGCTGGGTTGAAAGAGTTAATCCCACAAAACGGGATAATTTTGGTGAATACAGAGGTGGTATACAGGAAATTAATGGCTTTAGAGGTGGAATAAAACGGCCATCAGGATCAGGACAACGGGTTATTATCTTACATATTGGTAGTAAAAATGGGTTTTTGGATTGCTGCCTGAAGTGTTTCGTTGGGAAAAAAAGTGCGGCGTCAGTGGATTACCATATAGAGATGAATAAACAACATTACGAAGAATGGTTTAGAACAGTGCTTTCCGTAATACCTGACAAATCAGTAATCGTAATTGACCAAGCACCGTAGCATACAATGTTGGATCCTAATTTTCGAAATCCTACAACTGCCTGGACAAAACAAAAAATAATAGAATGGATGTCCCAGCGAAAAGCAACATTGCCCGATGGATTTACAACTTTTAATGAATTAACCAAACCAATGCTTTTAGACCTATGCAAGAACTATCACTTTCCAAAAACGTATCTTTTAGATACAATTGCAAAGGAGTTACGTAATGATAATGTAAAGCTTCTATGGTTGCCAGTTGCACACTGTGAATTCAACGCAATTGAATTAATTTGGGCATATGTGAAAAGTAAAGTGGCAAAATTGAATACTACGTTTAAAATCACAAATGTACTAAATGTGTGTCTTGAAACGATGCAGAACGTGCCAAATTCTGTTTGGGAAAATTGCGTTGGACACGCTAATAAAATTGAGGAATCCTACAGAGAAAAAGACCACTTAGTTGATGTTGTTGTAGAACCATTAATTATAAATTTAGATGAAGATGATGAAGATGATGATTCAAATGTAGACTTTAGTAATGAAGAAGGAGAAAACGATCCATAAGTGTAGGTATTCTTCGGTAAAAAAGAGTAATCCAATCAGGTTATTTTTAGTTTTAGGTTTAACTAAATTTTGTCTGGGCTTTGTACCTTAAAAGTTAAATCAGATGTGATTCTACGTAAACAGGCCACTTTCACATATTTCTTTTATTATTAAGCAAAGGCAAATGCAGACAAACTTAACACAGCATTTGTTACAATTTTCCAAATATGCGAATCATAAAAATAAGGGAACATCAAAAATATTGTTTTTCTTTTAGGTGAATTATAAGTAAATAAAGCTAATTGGCCTATTTACGTTACTCACTTTGAAGTAATATTTTTAAATTAATATTGTTCTACTACACACGTTCTGCCTATTTTATAGATCTTAATGAAACAATCGAGAATCGTTAAATACAAATAAATGTAAATATTTATCAATGTATAGGTATACTTATTTTTTCTTAATTGTACCAGTTACCTAATTTATCATATAGAGCACAAAAAAAACCTTCACTATATTGCATTACTTTAATGATTATTACCTTAACACCCATACTATTGCACCTTCGACGCCCCGCTCCATCCCGCAAGCTCAATGCTGCTATCCTTTACACAAATTAATTGTTTGTATTTACGTTTATGACAACTGCCAAAACAAAATTTTCGTTAAACGTAAAGTTACATCTCGTTATATGTAATACAAAAAAACAAAAATTTTTGTTGTAAGATTACTGGTAGTAATTACATAACCACAATCATTTTTTGAATATTACTACCGAACCTAAGAAAAAAAAATAAAACTAATATTTTTTGGGACTAAAGTAAGGTTCACTTTATCGCCTGTAAAAAATTAGTTAGGCCTGGGAGTACCAGTAAGGCACAATAAATTTTTACAATTGAGTCATTGATGAAATAGGGAAAAAATGGTGACAATATTACAATTACCTTCCCATTAGAAAAGCACCAAGGCATCTACGGTTACAAAGTTTTACATGTGAAATAGAGACAAGTTACTTTACCGAAATATGTGAAAATTATATTTTTTAAAATTGTGCTTTTTACTTTACAAGCTTCCAAACTGAGGGGTCACAACTTTAGAAATGGATAGTAGTTTAGAGTTTAGGATGATTTTTGTTACGACACATCTTGATGACACATCCTCGAAACTAACTTGTTAAATCTGAGCAAATCTAATAAGCTTGTGACTTCGCCCGTGTATACAGGGTGTTTCAAAAAACATGTGCCATCGCTTAAAGGGAGATTCCTTGTAAGAAACTAAGGCAAAAAGTTCATATAAATATGGGTCCGCAGATGCTTCGTTTCAAAGATACAGGGTGTTAAATTTTTAAATTTTTTTCAGTTTTTCCAAAATATTTTCAAAATGGCCTCATCAATTTTGATGAAATTTACGTTGTGTAAAGTACTTAAATTAAGCATAATTCTGACCATGAAAAGACTTTGACAGGTCCTCCAGGGGCGTACATATGAGAAGACAGTACAATATTTTTCCAGTAAAAACATGTACGCCACTGATTTCTTCACATTTTCGTATATCGGTCAAATAGTATGTTAAATTCTTAACAAAACTTGCCTCTTCATATTTTTTCAATTTTCATTTCGTTTAGGAGATAAATGGAATTTTATTAACCGTCTTACTGGTTTTTTTCCCAACCATCGGTTTTAACATGTAGAGACCATTTAAAAATTGAACGTCCTGTATCTTTGAAACAAAGCATCTGCGGAGCCATGTTCATAAGAACTTTTTGCCTTAATTTCTTTCAAAGAATCTCCCTTTAAGCGATGGCACATGTTTTTTGAAACACCCTGTATATTCCGTGTTCCACCTAAAAGAAACTGTGGCTCAGAACTAAATATTTATAATCTCTGTTTTAAGCGATACTTCAAACTACCTTTTTTGCAAAAGCAAGCCCAATCCCGCAACGACGCCTTCTTTAATTTCGTATTTCACTTTGTTAAAGAAAAAGTGTTTAGTTATAAGCTGTCAAAGATACTATGATGAGTATCATTGACCAAGTACTTACTGCTTAAAACTTGAAAAGAACATTAAAATGATTCTGGAAGGTACTCTAAGAAAGAAACAGAAACAACAGGGTATTCTGAGTGAAGCAAGTTGTAGTAGAGCGCGTGCAAATTAGCCCTCAGCTCAGTTAGCCGGGTAGGTTCTATTGGACGCCACCAATTTTTTACACCGACATAAACTGGAAGTCGCCTAGATGGTCCAGGAACCTGCTTCGACACACAACAAGCCTATTATTCATAATTCGGAAGTTTCCTATGTCAGAAATATCGAGTAACTTCAACATCATTTAATAGTCTTTCACTTAACTTGTCAAACAAAAAAAAAATTATCTCGATATCTTCAAAATTGACGAACTTATTCAACTTCTTATTTAATAACTTCGCGCGCGGCTTTTATCGGCCGTGACGTCAAAATACAGAACTCTGTCGCCCCATGGTCGCCGGGCTAACGACCCGCTGCTGCTTTCGCGTGTTTACTTTCATGCATTGTATCCTGTCCGGTAAGAATAACACTAAAGATTAAACGGGCGCCTATTCCGCTGTTGACGGCGTGGTGTCGATTGACGTCATCGAGCCTCAGCCAACGTGAGCGTAGCATATCAGACTTTGAAGGACGATAACTTTTTTATTTCTACAGATAATTAAAAACAAAAAATACATATGTTTTTTACATTTTTATGACTATTTATTAAGAGAAAATGAAAAAATGGAAACTTCCTAATTGAAAATTAAAACATAGGGCGCAGTGAGCTGAATAAAAACAAATTAATACATTTAACCCTGTACATATATTTACACAAAAAAAAATTACAGGTGTTTACACAAATATGATTGGGCGATTTTGCCCCCGCAAAATAAATAAATTAAATACGTAAAACTTCTTGAGGACGTCTGTCCTCAGATACAAAAATTCATAGGGTGGCTCCTTAGCACCCGCCGAAGAAAAGAGTAGGATGACTCCTAGCCCCCACCGGAAAAGAAATAGGGGTGCTTCGTAGCCCCTACCGAAAACAATAGGGAGACTTCTTTACACCCAGCGGAAAAACCCTAGGAAAAACAATTCCTAGTAGTTAGGGCAATTTAAATATAATTGATAAAAAAAAATATGAAGTTACGTTAACAAAAAAAAGGTCGGAACTTACGTTAATAGACAAAGATAATATTAATAAAATTTTGAGAGAAACACTTAACTTGAACTAAGGCGCAAAATTTAAGAATATTGAATAAAAGGTTACTATCAAAAGAGAAAGCCAGTGGCTTGAACTGAATCGCAAGATTTAAGTAAGTTACAAAAAAATACAAAAACATGAAGTTACTTTAATTTAAAAAAAAGTTATCAATAAAAGAAGTAATTGTTGAAAACCAGATTGCAAAATTTAAACAAGCTTAAGATAAGATTAAAAAGTTACATTAATAAACAAAAGAAATCATTACTCAAGGACATCGATAACTAAATAAAATTGTAGAGTTCATTGATGCTTTAATGATAAACGTTAATATTTACAAAAACTGAATGATCACTAACTGACCAGGTTTACGCTGCATTATGTTATCTTACATTAACAATAAAAAAGTACAACAAAAGGAAAATAATTGATAATTAAATCATAAGTTTACTCAAGATCCAAAGTATAAAAAACAAGAAAAAGGCTTAAGCGAAGCCAGTAAAAATAACTAAAAGTTGAAACCCCTACGGTAGCTTGACTTAAAATTTAAGTATTCAAGTAATATTCAAGTAAAAGAAAAGCTTAAGCAAAACCAAAAAAAGGAAAATAATTAAAACGTCAAACCCCTACAGTAGCTCGACTTGAAAGCTAAGCGTTTAGCACTAATCGAGTAAACCGAATCAATGTAAGATAACATAAGAAAACCAAATAATAATTGACTCTAGAAAGATTTTGGTCATTGAAATAAAGGGAAAACACCCCTTATAGGGATAAACCGTTTAAATAGAAATAATCAAAAATATTCCGCTTATGTACATCTATAGAAACACAAATGTTAGATTAAAAGCAAATATACCGCTACCATCAAGCAACTACTTAACTACCTTAAGTTCCAGAAGCAAATAGTACTATATATTAAAAGAATAAGATTAACTATTTATAAAGCCACTATGTAACTACCTTAAGTTCCGTCAAAGCAAATAGTACGATATAATAATAAGGTGTAAAACGTGCACGACCTTAATAAGTTTCTTCCCCAAAATAATAGTCAAATGACAAATTTGAAAATAAAATAATAGGCCAATTAACCCCTCTGAAAGCATAAAAATATTTTTTAACCAATCGATATAGCAAAAGCAAAAATACATCTAAATTTTCCAACTTCCTAGAAATAAAACCCGTGAAACCCCAAGCTCGCACACATTTTAACTTATAAAAAAAAACAAGGAAATAAAAGACCTTGTGGCACTTATTCGAAAGACACGGAATCACGGAAAACATCCATGCTGATGTTTCGTCTTACATTAACAAGCTTTCTTGACACAATAATATCAAATTAATATATTTAAAAACACTGACTCACAGTCTGGGGTATATGACAGGCTTGTCAAGTTGGCGTTTACGATAACAAATTATACTGTCGGAACTAACTAGTACCACAAATTCCTTTATTCATAAATTACGGTTTGAAATTAAGATTACTGATAGTAGCCCAGCAACTTCTGCACGTGCTTTGCGGTAAAGTCAATAAAAAAAAACGATAAAAACAATCTACATTTACTAAGCGGGTTACTGACTACTTAAAAAAATGAAATAAAATCCAAGCCTAGTTGTTACAACCGGCCCGTAAGCTGGTATAAAGAGGTCCTCAACATAACTCATAGATTGTAAGAGGTTTACGGTACGCGATCAAGCCCCACAAGCTTTTAAAAGAATGCAAATTAGGTAATGTAATATTAATATTAAAGCAGAATTTCGATAACTACAGTTCGCTAAAATTTTAATTATAATTTATGGGCATAAAATAGGCGATATCCGAAAAGCACGGGGCTACACAAAAACGTCAATGTCACTTACCTCTTCAAATATAAAGAGGGCTCGATATTCGAAATTCCAGAGACAAATCACCAAAAGGGGCAGCTACCAGCGGTTTCCAAATGCCATGCCGGTGTTGATGGCTTGAGAGAAATAAAAGAAAGAAAACCCTTAGACATTTGCAGTCAGATTCTCCAACACTAGTTCGGTCTAATTTGACAGCCAAAAGTTTTAAACTGACAAGTGTAAGAATAAGACAACTACGTTTTATACTGTGAATTTATTTCTGAGCTTTTTCGCAAATTTATAAAGGAAAGGGCAATGTTAGTACGTACTTTCGATAATAATAGAACTAAATTCATTATAGCAACTCGTTCCAAGATGAAAATCATTTGGAAACCCAGCAAATCGCTGAAATATTAGAATAATTCATAAGCTTTTAATGACGACTTATTAACAATGATAGCACAAACACCTGTCAAAACATAACTGATCAACTACAAGATCTTAATTTAAACCAGTAGTAAATCTTAAACCTTCTTAGTGCATCTGAACGGAAGATTTTACCATGCACGTGGTGTCTACGTATAGACTCCAAAAAAAAAGGTAGCAACAAAAACTCACCTGATATGATGTTATCGAACGAAGTCGCCAACAAAATCCTGCTTCTAGCAGGTAAAAATTCAGCAAAAGAATTTTAATCGCAGTCTCAGGATTAATCCAACACTTGGGGCCTTAAAATGACCAAAAAACTCGAGGCTGCGAATGACCTCGTCGAAAATCAAAAGGGAAATGCCCGTATTTGCCCTTGGATCAACGAAATGACACTCCCATCCCACCACCGACACATGGTAACCAAAATGGGGTCCGGAGTATTCCCGTTGTGCGCAGACAACCCTAATGAAAGTCGTCAGCTACAAGCCTGTGGCTTTAACAGAAATAGCAACAAACAACCATGCCATCCGCCCGAAAATGCCTAAATGCTACAGGACAAATTTTAAACCCTCCGGTTTGGCAACGCTGGAAACCCCTGATAGTGACAGCTGTCAGTCCAAAAAGAAGAACCTGACCTCAGAAAATATCTATTTATTTATTACCGAATTCAAAACCAAATCTGAAAGCAACGTATGCCGTTTAAACAATACCGAACGCCAAAGAGCAAGGCCGAAACCAGGACAGTGAATGTGGAAAACACCAGAATTAAATTCCATCCAATATCGAGAGAAAATGTCAACAATATGAAAAGGTAGGTATCCTCCCAAAATTTACTCTCCAAACATGTTAACATAAAAAGACTAAGGGCGACTGTCTATACACAGGGAGGACTTTAAGCAAGGCGAAGAAAACGAAATTCAGGGTCCAAACACAAAGAGAACGTTAAATCGAACTACGAGCCATGAAAGATGGACAGCGGATTAGGACAAGATAAAAGGCAATCAACATTCCCAGGGGGTAGCCTGGAACACAGGCAGGTCAAACGTGTACGTGTTTGATTAAGGTAAACTATAAAATAAAACCTAAACAGGCATTCGGGAATAAAATTAATCATTAAAACAAACCCTGACACTGTGGCAAAATTAACTTGTCACAATATAGCTGATCACGCTCAAGAAGAGCCAACCTATACATTAATCAACGAATTTTTCAAATGAGTTCAGTATTTCCTGAAATTGTATTTTTGTTGGCCGCGAGCAAGGCCAGAGTAATAATTTTATATAACCTGTGACGCTTAAAACGCTATCTTCCAATCAATGGCGGCTGGTACAATTTCAAAGTTGTATATCTCTGTTCCTACTTACAGAACCCGTACTAAATTTAGGGGTTTTAATAGTGAGCCCACTGGGAATGTTTTGGTAAAGAAAAAACCATTTTGTAATTTGCGAAAAAAAGTTGAATTTTTGCTGAGCCTCCCCTGGGAAAAAAATGAACGCTTTAAGATATCTTATTTATTATTTTTTCTAAACAAATTTTGCATCATTTTGTCGAGAATTATTATATTTTAAGAGAAAAAAATGTGTTAGTAGAAAGTTATAGTCATTTTAATTTTTTTAAACCTAAAATGTAATTAAAAAAAAACTATTAAAACCCCTAAATTTGGCACGGGTCCTGTAAGTACTCGTAGGAACAAAGATAAGCAACTTTGTAATTTCATAAGCCGCCTCTGCTTCCAATGAAGTTTTTTTTTAATCCGTGTAGTTTCAGAACTTTTCATACCAAAGCCAATCTAACTGGCGATATTGCTTTCATTTGTCCTTTCATATACAGGGTGTTCCTTAATGATATGAGAATATTTAAGGGTGTGAATCTACAAGAAAAGTTAATGATGGTTTGCTTTATAAACTATGGTCCAAAAATGTTCAGTTACGAAAATACGGGGTGTTAAAGTTTTAGGAAAAAAATGGAAATTAATTAATATTTTCGAAACCGCTTGAGATATTTGTGGTGTTCTCACATTTAGAGGTCTACCTTCAGATGTACCTCTTCGGACACTACCAGTTTCAACAAGACGACGATGAATACTCGAAAAGATCGACTATCTGGCAAAACACGATTGGGCTATCTCTGGTGATAAATACGTCTGGATAAAAACGTGGTCATGTCATAAATTCGTTAAAACAAGATACGTGGTAAATGTAAGAGTGTATGGTAAATTGAGATGTTAAAATGGTTTATTTCAAACTGCCTGGTAATACCAAAACTTGTTTCAGAAACATGTGTTACTTAGGGCTATTTTATATCTGTTTTTTTTTTAAATAGTTTTATTGTTTTATATGGAAACTTATTTTTTTTATTACCATAACATTGCCTATTGAATTTCTTTTGTAATGGTAATATCACAATAATTTTTAAAACAGCATAATATATATATATATATATATATATATATATATATATATATATATATATATATATATATATACAGGGTGTTTCATTAAGGGTGATGAGGTACCATATCTCAGGAATTGATACTCCAGGAGCTTTGGAAAAAAAATCCCAAGAAGGAAAGTGGCCAAGAGAAATTGCTGGAAATAATTTTTAAGTTCCTAACTCTGCCGCTAGGGGGCGTAATTGCTGTGGTCATGCAAAAAAAGACATTTTTCTGGAAAATATCCCTATAAAAGCTATCAAAAAAATATTACACTGATAATTCTACTACAATTCTACATCTTTTTGGTTAAACACTTTTTGCTGTAAGATGTAAAATTAGGGCGGGAGAGGAGGGGGAAAGTCTACTGATAAAAGTGTCCATAATTTTGGTTTTACTCAACCGAATTTGATGAACTTGGTCTCGTTTAAGAAAGAAAAGCTTGCTAATTTAAACGAAATAATAGCTGTGTTACATTGACTTTCGCGGCACTCGCTAGAGGGCGTTATTTGAAAAACTCCTTGTTTTTTCAATTTTTCATCGAAATTTTAAATGGAATGACATAGTTATTATATCATAATCGAAAAGTAGAATAAATTTGCAAGAGAAAATGTAAAAAATTCGATTCGATATCTTCATTAGTTTCGGAGTTATAGCCAAAAGAATAATTAATATCATGTTAATTAAAAAAAGCAATTGTTGTTATGGGTCCGTGGTCAAGCGTGCCATGAAAAATATAAAAAATGTTTTTAAACTTTTTATTAAGTGCGATACCTGACAGCATATTCACGTTCCGCACGAGGAGCATTTTAAAAACACTGAAAATATATGGCCAGCATATCGTAAGCCTCAGCGCTGGTACAAGCCATTTTTGAAAGATGCAGCACAAAAGTTGAATAACGCTAAACTCAAAATTCACAAAACATCCGAGATAAAATTTGGACAGATACTTATCAAAGATTGATTAGAGTGACATTTCAATTCATTTGCTTCCCTGAAAACCTGCCGATTAGTTTCAGAGTTATAGCCAAAAGAATAATTAATATCATATTAATTGAAAAAAGCAATTGTTTTTATAGGTCCGTGGTCAAGCCTGCCATGAAAAATAAAAAAAACATTTTTAAACTTTTTATTAAGTGTGTTTTTCACTTTTTATTCCATTACTATTGCCTTTAATTTACTTACCTGTCGTATTATTAAAAAATTATCTAGTAAGCCATGAAACAAAATCGGCAGGTTTCCAGCGAAGCAAATAAATTGAAATGTCACTCTAATCAATCTTTGATAAGTATCTGTCCAAATTTTATCTCGGATTTTTTGTGAATTTTGAGTTTATCGTTATTCAACTTTTGTGCTGCATCTTTCAAAAATGGCTTGTACCAGCGCGCCGAGGCTTACGATATGCTGGCCATATATTTTCAGTGTTTTGAAAATGCTCCTCTTGCGGAACGTGAATATGCTGTCAGGTATCACACTTAATAAAAAGTTTAAAAATATTTTTTTATTTTTCATGGCACGCTTGACCACGGACCCATAAAAACAATTGTTTTTTTTAATTAACATGATATTAATTATTCTTTTGGGTATAACTCCGAAACTAATGAAGATATCGAATTGAATTTTTTACATTTTCTCTTGAAAATTTATTCTACTTTTCGATTATGATATAATAACTATGTCATTCCATTTAAAATTTCAACGAAAAATTGAAAAAACACAGAGTTTTTCAAATAACGCCCGCTAGCGAGTGCCGCGAAAGTCAATGTAACACAGCTATTATTTCGTTTAAAGTAGCAAGCCTTCCTTTCTTAAACGAGACCAAGTTCATCAAATTCGGTTGAGTCAAACCAAAATTATGGACACTTTTATCAGTAGACTTTCCCCCTCCTCTCCCGCCCTAATTTTACATCTTACAGCAAAAAGTGTTAAACCAAAAAGATGCAGAATTCTAGTAGAATTATCAGTGTAATATTTTTTTGATAGCTTTTATAGGGATATTTTCCAGAAAAATGTCTTTTTTTACATGACCACAGCAATTACGCCCCCTAGCGGCAGAGTTAGGCACTTAAAAATTATTTCCAGCAATTTCTCTTGGCCGCTTTCCTTCTTAGGATTTTTTTCCAAAGCTCCTGAGATATGGTACCTCATCACCCTTAATGAAACACCCTGTATATATATATATAATATATAATATATAATATATAATATATATATATATATATATATATATATATATATATATATATATATATATATATATATATATATATATAAATAAATAAATGGCCACCTTTCCGGGCCACACAAGAGACGTTTAGTATATAAATCACGGGCTGACCATAGTACTTTTGGCATATCGGGATGCATGAAGTATTCTTTAAATATAAAACAATCAATTAGTTGTATTTTTTTACCCTTCTCCATGTACCTACTATTAGGCAAAGCATATGAGTCTCATGAGATCAAGTATACATAAGAGTGGACGAGCGACCTGTCCGTACAGTGGCTAAACAATATATATATATATATATATATATATATATATATATATATATATATATATATATATATATATATATATATAATGCTAGAAACTAGCGCGGATCGATACATAAAAAAAGAGAGGAGAATTATTGTGGGCATGTCCGCTAGCAATGAACAGTAAAATAAAAAGTTAGAATGGTAACCCGTACGACACGTGTTTCTGCTCATTGGCTTCATCAGGCCCACGTATGTGACTGTGCCTCTCAACATAAGTCGAGATGCACAACGTCACATACGCAGTTACGGGTGTAACCTTAAGAAAAGGGAAAAAAAAATATATTTAACGAGGACCACAAACAGGAGCCAGTGCACCAATTTGTGGCTTCAGCCAAAAGACCCCTTTTTTGGGGGCAACAATTAGCGTCGCCGACGGAGGCAACTATAGCCAACTGTCGTGGTATCCTATAAGCCCAAGAGAAGAAAAACAAATGCTAGAAACTAGCGCGGATCGATACATAAAAAAAGAGAGGAGAATTATTGTGGGCATGTCCGCTAGCAATGAACAGTAAAATAAAAAGTTAGAATGGTAACCCGTACGACACGTGTTTCTGCTCATTGGCTTCATCAGGCCCACGTATGTGACTGTGCCTCTCAACATAAGTCGAGATGCACAACGTCACATACGCAGTTACGGGTGTAACCTTAAGAAAAGGGAAAAAAAAAATATATTTAACGAGGACCACAAACAGGAGCCAGTGCACCAATTTGTGGCTTCAGCCAAAAGACCCCTTTTTTGGGGGCAACAATTAGCGTCGCCGACGGAGGCAACTATAGCCAACTGTCGTGGTATCCTATAAGCCCAAGAGAAGAAAAACAAATGCTAGAAACTAGCGCGGATCGATACATAAAAAAAGAGAGGAGAATTATTGTGGGCATGTCCGCTAGCAATGAACAGTAAAATAAAAAGTTAGAATGGTAACCCGTACGACACGTGTTTCTGCTCATTGGCTTCATCAGGCCCACGTATGTGACTGTGCCTCTCAACATAAGTCGAGATGCACAACGTCACATACGCAGTTACGGGTGTAACCTTAAGAAAAGGGAAAAAAAAATATATTTAACGAGGACCACAAACAGGAGCCAGTGCACCAATTTGTGGCTTCAGCCAAAAGACCCCTTTTTTGGGGGCAACAATTAGCGTCGCCGACGGAGGCAACTATAGCCAACTGTCGTGGTATCCTATAAGCCCAAGAGAAGAAAAACAAATGCTAGAAACTAGCGCGGATCGATACATAAAAAAAGAGAGGAGAATTATTGTGGGCATGTCCGCTAGCAATGAACAGTAAAATAAAAAGTTAGAATGGTAACCCGTACGACACGTGTTTCTGCTCATTGGCTTCATCAGGCCCACGTATGTGACTGTGCCTCTCAACATAAGTCGAGATGCACAACGTCACATACGCAGTTACGGGTGTAACCTTAAGAAAAGGGAAAAAAAAATATATTTAACGAGGACCACAAACAGGAGCCAGTGCACCAATTTGTGGCTTCAGCCAAAAGACCCCTTTTTTGGGGGCAACAATTAGCGTCGCCGACGGAGGCAACTATAGCCAACTGTCGTGGTATCCTATAAGCCCAAGAGAAGAAAAACAAATGCTAGAAACTAGCGCGGATCGATACATAAAAAAAGAGAGGAGAATTATTGTGGGCATGTCCGCTAGCAATGAACAGTAAAATAAAAAGTTAGAATGGTAACCCGTACGACACGTGTTTCTGCTCATTGGCTTCATCAGGCCCACGTATGTGACTGTGCCTCTCAACATAAGTCGAGATGCACAACGTCACATACGCAGTTACGGGTGTAACCTTAAGAAAAGGGAAAAAAAAATATATTTAACGAGGACCACAAACAGGAGCCAGTGCACCAATTTGTGGCTTCAGCCAAAAGACCCCTTTTTTGGGGGCAACAATTAGCGTCGCCGACGGAGGCAACTATAGCCAACTGTCGTGGTATCCTATAAGCCCAAGAGAAGAAAAACAAATGCTAGAAACTAGCGCGGATCGATACATAAAAAAAGAGAGGAGAATTATTGTGGGCATGTCCGCTAGCAATGAACAGTAAAATAAAAAGTTAGAATGGTAACCCGTACGACACGTGTTTCTGCTCATTGGCTTCATCAGGCCCACGTATGTGACTGTGCCTCTCAACATAAGTCGAGATGCACAACGTCACATACGCAGTTACGGGTGTAACCTTAAGAAAAGGGAAAAAAAAATATATTTAACGAGGACCACAAACAGGAGCCAGTGCACCAATTTGTGGCTTCAGCCAAAAGACCCCTTTTTTGGGGGCAACAATTAGCGTCGCCGACGGAGGCAACTATAGCCAACTGTCGTGGTATCCTATAAGCCCAAGAGAAGAAAAACAAATGCTAGAAACTAGCGCGGATCGATACATAAAAAAAGAGAGGAGAATTATTGTGGGCATGTCCGCTAGCAATGAACAGTAAAATAAAAAGTTAGAATGGTAACCCGTACGACACGTGTTTCTGCTCATTGGCTTCATCAGGCCCACGTATGTGACTGTGCCTCTCAACATAAGTCGAGATGCACAACGTCACATACGCAGTTACGGGTGTAACCTTAAGAAAAGGGAAAAAAAAATATATTTAACGAGGACCACAAACAGGAGCCAGTGCACCAATTTGTGGCTTCAGCCAAAAGACCCCTTTTTTGGGGGCAACAATTAGCGTCGCCGACGGAGGCAACTATAGCCAACTGTCGTGGTATCCTATAAGCCCAAGAGAAGAAAAACAAATGCTAGAAACTAGCGCGGATCGATACATAAAAAAAGAGAGGAGAATTATTGTGGGCATGTCCGCTAGCAATGAACAGTAAAATAAAAAGTTAGAATGGTAACCCGTACGACACGTGTTTCTGCTCATTGGCTTCATCAGGCCCACGTATGTGACTGTGCCTCTCAACATAAGTCGAGATGCACAACGTCACATACGCAGTTACGGGTGTAACCTTAAGAAAAGGGAAAAAAAAAATATATTTAACGAGGACCACAAACAGGAGCCAGTGCACCAATTTGTGGCTTCAGCCAAAAGACCCCTTTTTTGGGGGCAACAATTAGCGTCGCCGACGGAGGCAACTATAGCCAACTGTCGTGGTATCCTATAAGCCCAAGAGAAGAAAAACAAATGCTAGAAACTAGCGCGGATCGATACATAAAAAAAGAGAGGAGAATTATTGTGGGCATGTCCGCTAGCAATGAACAGTAAAATAAAAAGTTAGAATGGTAACCCGTACGACACGTGTTTCTGCTCATTGGCTTCATCAGGCCCACGTATGTGACTGTGCCTCTCAACATAAGTCGAGATGCACAACGTCACATACGCAGTTACGGGTGTAACCTTAAGAAAAGGGAAAAAAAAATATATTTAACGAGGACCACAAACAGGAGCCAGTGCACCAATTTGTGGCTTCAGCCAAAAGACCCCTTTTTTGGGGGCAACAATTAGCAACAACAATTGGCTTCAACAAAAAGGGGTCTTTTGGCTGAAGCCACAAATTGGTGCACTGGCTCCTGTTTGTGGTCCTCGTTAAATATATTTTTTTTTCCCTTTTCTTAAGGTTACACCCGTAACTGCGTATGTGACGTTGTGCATCTCGACTTATGTTGAGAGGCACAGTCACATACGTGGGCCTGATGAAGCCAATGAGCAGAAACACGTGTCGTACGGGTTACCATTCTAACTTTTTATTTTACTGTTCATTGCTAGCGGACATGCCCACAATAATTCTCCTCTCTTTTTTTATGTATCGATCCGCGCTAGTTTCTAGCATTTGTTTTTCTTCTCTTGGGCTTATAGGATACCACGACAGTTGGCTATAGTTGCCTCCGTCGGCGACGCTAATTGTTGCCCCCAAAAAAAAAAGGGGTCTTTTGGCTGAAGCCACAAATTGGTGCACTGGCTCCTGTTTGTGGTCCTCGTTAAATATATTTTTTTTTTTCCCTTTTCTTAAGGTTACACCCGTAACTGCGTATGTGACGTTGTGCATCTCGACTTATGTTGAGAGGCACAGTCACATACGTGGGCCTGATGAAGCCAATGAGCAGAAACACGTGTCGTACGGGTTACCATTCTAACTTTTTATTTTACTGTTCATTGCTAGCGGACATGCCCACAATAATTCTCCTCTCTTTTTTTATGTATCGATCCGCGCTAGTTTCTAGCATTTGTTTTTCTTCTCTTGGGCTTATAGGATACCACGACAGTTGGCTATAGTTGCCTCCGTCGGCGACGCTAATTGTTGCCCCCAAAAAAGGGGTCTTTTGGCTGAAGCCACAA